>CM066033.1:1088474764-1088932264 GCA_033557465.1 Ichthyophis bannanicus
TCCCAACCTACAGGTGCTGTTGCTAACTGCATGGAAGTTGAAAGGATGACCTTAGCATCCCTTGACCTCTCAGCTGAGGTCCAGCAAGTCATACTGGCGGCCCGATGCCCTTCTACCAGGAAATCATACTACCTTAAATAGTGGCATTTCAGCGTTTGGTGTGCTTCGCATCGTCTGGACCCCTTCTCATGTCCAGTGCCTCAACTCTTCCAATACCTCGCCTCTCTCTCCGAAAGTGGACTCAAGACGCAATCCATAAGGGTTCACCTGTCCGCTATAGTGGCCTTCCACGACTGTCCGGGGGACGCCTCTATAGCCACGCTCCCTCTGGTGATCCGATTCATGAAAGGTTTGACCAACCTCCGTTCCCCCATTCGGGCACCCGTCCCTGCCTGGGACCTGAATGTGGTTTTAAGTCAGCTCACAGGGGAGCCATTCGAGCCGCTGCTGTCGGCAGAACTGAAATTCGCCTCCTGGAAGACACTCTACCTTGTAGCCATCACGTCTGCCAGATGCATCAGCGAGCTACATGCCTTGGTATCATATCCGCCCTATACCATGCTCCACCAGGACCAAGTCTTCCTACGGACATACCCCAAGTTTGTCCCCAAAGTGGTGAGTGCCTTTCACATCAACCAAGCCATCGAATTACCCTGCTTCCAGCCGGAACCTCACTCCAGCCAAGAACAGGAGAGGCTCCACACTCTGGACTGTGTCAGAGCCTTACGCTGCTACCTACACCGGACTTCCTCTCTCCGGAAAGGGTCTCAGCTCTTTGTCTCATATGACCCCAACAAACCAGGTCACCCTGTGTCCGAACGAACGCTCTCCATTTGGATTTCCTCATGTATCGCCTTTTGCCTATCACAAGCGGGGTCACAAACCACGCCGAAGGTCAAGGTGTATCATCTGTGGGCACTGGCCGCCACGATTGCCAACCTACGCTCCATACCAGTACCAGAAATCTGCAGGGCCGCTACCTGGGCCTCCATCCAAACCTTTCAGAGGCACTACTGCCTGGACCAGGCAGACCATGGCAGCCCTGCCTTCGGTCAGGTGGTGTTAGCCACAGCCGCTCGCCCAGGACTGGAGCAAAGCCATAGGCCCATGTGACTGGACCTGCCCTTACATTAGTTATATGAGATTGCACTGCTTGTTATCCGCTAGATATGCGTCATTTCTCGCAACTGCACTGTAATTACTATCAATACTTGCACAGGTTAATGCACTGTAATTACTATCGATACTTGGTTAATACTTGAACAGATACTTGCACATGGTTGCACATGTTTGCTGATACTTGCACACTTGTTACTGGCACATGTTTTTTGTTATGCCACTGTTGATTGCACATGCATTGTGGTAAGGAGGGTGCAGCCCAGCTAGAGAAAACTGAAAAAAAGAAGAATTTTTCTTCTTTACGGGGGATGGGTGCACAAACTCACATACTCCATACTAAAAGCCCTGAAAGGAACCTAGGGGGCAGAGCTAAAGGTAAACCAATTCCAGACCACAGGACAACCTTGCATAGGAGTAGGAGGTCCAAGTGGGCGGAGCCAGGAAGGGAGTTGCCTTGCTCAGCAGTTAACAGAGAGAAAACAAACACAAGAGGGAGAGCCAGTTTGAATAAGGAAGGGGCTTTGAGAAGAAGGTCCAGGAGGAATTCAAGAGCAAGCACAAGCGGCAGTTGCAGTTCCAGGCCTAGCCCAGTTCCCAGAAGGCACAGACCGGAAAGATCTGTGGCCAAACTGAAGAGAAGCTTTTCAGCCAAGGAGAGCAGCAGAAGGAGGAACCACTATAGAGGCAGCCAAGAAAGGTACGCAGGGACCAAGCATTGCCAAGAGGATAGTTCTTGCTCTGACTCAGAGGAGACTGTCATACCCCAGAAGGCTCAGCACAGAAAGAAATATCTCACTAGGGAAGTTAAACAGGAGAGAGACCGGCCTGGAGAAGGCAAGGCCAGGCACTGGGAGAGGCTGTTTAATCTGGTGAAGATTCTTAAGGAAAAGAGCCCGGAGCACTTTCAAGGAGCACCCAGCTGTAGCTCAATAGAGAGCATGGAGGTAGGCCCTGAGGAAAGTGTTGTTAATTCTAATGTCTCTGAAATGGAATGCGAGCTGTGCACTAAGGTATTAGTGTGAGCTAGAACAGTGGAACATAAAAAGGGGGGCTGTTGTAGCCTAAAGACAGTTCCAGAAGCTGGAAGAGAGGGGAAAGCCTGAATGTAAAGGATTAAAAAACTCTCCTAAGAAGCTGAAACTGCAGGAGCTCAGTGGAGGTTCAAACAGCTGAAACTGTTTGTGTGTGGCAACCGCAGGGTTGAAGCTGATACCTCACTCACTATGTGAAGAGTTTTAAAATCTCTCTTTCTTTTGATGCTAAGGTTAAGCTGTTGCAGTAAGGAACAAGAACGGGTATGAGTTTGTTCAAGGTTACACTGTTTTGGACATTTTGATTACTGGGAGAAATTATCCTGTATTTCCTTTTTGTCTGGAGAAACCAAAAGTTATGCTTGAAGAATTTTATTTTCACCACTTACCAACATGGAAACCGAATAAAATTTCCTGTGCGCTTTATTAACCACTTGGCTCTTCTTTCGTACACAACTACAAAAATCCTAGAAGGGATATCAGATGGCCAACCGTCCCTACTAGGCAACCGCCTGGTAGGGGCGCGAGTGTCACAGCATGCATGTTGATTACGCTATATGTTCTTGCACAAGTAATCCTGCCAATAAATCAGGTTTTCTTGTATCGACAGTGACCTGCCTCTTCCCTCCCCCCCCCACCTCAGCACGTGAAACTGGAGAGGCACCACTTGTGGCTGACTCATCCTGCTTGTCCTAGGAGAAAGCTGAGTTACTTACCTGTAACAGGAGTTCTCCAGGGACAACAGGATAAGTCAGCCACACATTCCCACCCTCCTCCCCTGGGGGGGGGGGCCGTTCCACGGCCTCTGCTGCCTCCTAGCAACCTAACAAACTGGCAGGCCTCAGCTGGGGACATCCTGGCTAGCTAGGGGCGGCCCTAGGGGTGGGGCTATTAGCCCATGCTCAGAAGGCAAAGTCAGAGGTGATCAAGAATGAAATGGAACTTGTATAACTTGATCTGTTGTGTCCAGAACTGAAATGGACTTGCATCGGGCACTACATCGGATTATCACATGTAAATTCTGGAAATGAAAGACAAAGAAGAAATGGTGTTGCACTTCTAATTAAGAAGTTAGCATTGTATTTCATTACAGTTCTTGCAATTGGTGAATGCTTAATTTCTATTTGTCTAAAAGGAATGCCCATCAATACGGCTATTATTCAGGCATATGCCCCAACAGCTGCAGAAGAGGATGAAGTTGATGAGTTCTGTAATTTTCAGCTTGTACTTGTTCCTAGAATATGCAGACAAGATATCCTAATAGTCTTGGGTGACTGCAACGCAAGGGTTGGCAGCAAAGTGGTCGGGGGGGGGGGGGGAATGGACTTGGCAACAGAAATGAAGCTGGAAAGACTGAGTCTTGCAGAATTCTAACTATCTATCCATCTCAAACACCACCTTCCAGCAGCTCAGGTGATGGCTATACATATGGGCTTCACCCAATAGATTGTACAAAATTCAAATTGACTGACTACAACTGTAGAAGTCAACAATGGAAAAGCTTAACATCAATAAAGACAAAAACTGAAGTGGACTGTGATACAGATCACCAACTACTAGTATGCAAGCTAAAGTTGAGAAAGAGCAAGCCACTCATGAATGTAGCAAAATATGATCTTGAGAATATACCATCGGAATTTAAAGACTGTCTGCAAAATCAATTTGCTGCTTTGGATACAATTGGCAGAGCACCAGAAGCATTATGAGATGGAATCAAAGTTCTACTTTTCACCTTTTTATAGAAGTCTCTACAAAAGGTGAAAAAAACCAATTGCTGAAGAAAATGAAAATTGCCAAGAAATGCAGAGAAGCTAAAGCTAGAGGGGGGAGAGAGGCAGTCGGACCTCAACAAAGATTTTGAATGTGCAGCATGATGAGACAAGTACTACAGTGATGCATGCAAGGAAACAGCATCAGAAACTACTAGAGGAAGAACAAGATCTGCTTTCCTAAAGCTGCGAGAGTTAAAGAGAATTCCAGCCTCAAATTGGAATGTTATAAGATGATCAAGGGTCCATGTTGAATGATGCTGAGAAGATAAAGAAAAGGTGGAAAGAATATACAGAGTCATACCATAAAGATCAAGTGAGCCAACAGCCATTTCAACCTGTACCTTATGATCAGAAACCATTGGTGATGAAAAGGCAAAGCTGCACTGAAAGCATGATCAAAGAACAAAGCACCAGGTATTGAAGTATTACAGCTGTTACCATACTTACAAGGCCCTGCCAGGAAATTTGGAAGACCAACATAATGGCCAACTGACTGGAAAAGATATGCGTTTTTATATCAATACTGAAAGGTGATCCAAATGACTGTGGAAAGTATTGCACAATCTGATTTCCCCCATGCAAGCTCTCAAGATCATTCAACAGACTGCAACCAAACCGGGAATGAGAACTGCCTGAATTGCAAGCAGGGTTCAGGAATGGACAAGGAACAAACATTCTGGGTGTGAGCTGGATCCCTCAAAAGACAAAATACCAAAAGGATATCTGTTTTATTGACTACAACAAAGCTTTTGACCGTGAAACCCATGAGAAACTCTAGGCCACGCTGAGAAGCATTGGTCCAGTGCTATACCTAGGCCTGTGTGTGATAGAACCTCACAGGGTGCCAAACGTAAGCTTGCATTTGGGGCTACCCCCATGCTACTTGCCCAGCCTGTCCATGCCCTGCCATCATTTTTTCTGTTGTGGCTGTGGCGGACCTCCTCCAATTAAAAAAACAAACATGGGTCTTTGCAACTTTATGTTTGCATGCTGGTCTGGCCCCTCCCTCAACTGATGAAAGCATACATCAGAGGTAACTAGCATGAAACTAACCTTAAATCTATACTGCAGCAGCAGCAAATTCAGACCCATGAAAATATTACCTCAAACTGAGGAGGAGCATTATGAGATGAAGTATCCTGAAGATACCTGAGGAAAAAAAATTAAAATTGACCCACCCATAGCTACTGTACTAATTGCAGATCATTGTCATCAGGAGAGTGACAAGTGCAAAATATATCTTGATTCTGTAGGTGACTTTCCAGGCATCCATTACCACCATCCCAAAAAAGGAAATCTACAATGATGGACCGATTCTACACAAGGATGACTCTCAACCAATCACAGCACAACAGTCAGTGGTGAGCTAAACCCCCAAATAGTCCTGGTTTTCAGCAAATCCATTAAAAATATACAGGAGGTGGAGAGAAGGTGCTAGCGAACCTGCCAAGATGGCTATTTAATCCCAGAACTCTTCCCCTCAGCTCTGTATTAATGTGCTTGTACTATGTGGGACTCCTGGGCATCCTAACATTCTTCTAACTTTCTACGCCACCTTGTGAGTTTGCTATCTTAGGATCATTGGATGTGATCACCCAGTGATCTTTTTTTTGTTCCATGCAAATCAGTGCCTTGCATAACTACTCTTCAATTTTCTTTTGCATTAAGTCAGCCCTATTTCTAGCACAGATGTCCCCTCTATACTGTGACTATAAACCATTGTTAGTAATTTAGCTATGGAGAGTGTCCACAATTTTTGGAACTGGGAAAATTGCATCTGTATCTATTATCATATATCTTGCATTCGTATCCACCTGGAGATCCAAGAAACCATTCTGCGATTCCCACTAGCACACTGTGTGGCCTTGGATTTTTCTGAGGCAAAGAAGGGTTAAGTGACTTGCCCAAGTTATCAATGTCCCTATGTAATATACATTACCAAGTTTAAGTTACAATGTAAACAACTTTGACTGACTGAAATAATAAAGTGGTATAAAAACTTGTTTAAATAAAATACACCAAAGCTATCTCAGCTTCATATGTTACTCATAGATTTTGAAACATTCAAGGATTAATCATCAGATTCTCATGTATCCTGAATAAGATCATATAGCTTCAGATGAAGAAAATGAACAAATACTTCAGATACATTAGCAAGTTGAGGCATGTGAGCTTTGTAATGAAAGCCCTTGCATAAGCTAAGGCCTTTTATTAGAGCAGTAATACCTCTTGAATAAAGCTAACTTTCACTTAACAAACATTAATTACCTTAGTGGTTAGTGTAGATTCTGATGCCTTGTAATTTTTAATTCTGTAAAACATGCACATTTTCTATTACTCCAAAGTTAGGATGTTATTCTGTTGCTGGAAATGGTGTTATGATGTGAACAGGGCCGGCCTGTCCTTTCACGTCCACTTGATGGCCTCCTAGGGCAGCAGACCCTGGTGGGAAGCACAGGTGCCCATGTCAGGGCTGTGGCAAGGAGGCCTATCCAGAGTCCAGGGGAGGACAAAGAGACAGGGAATTCACCCTAGTAAAGGGCCTCCTTTACTCAAGTCAGGGTAGGAAAGCCATAAACACCTCCAGGGATCAGAAAACTTCCACATGGAAAACATTTCAGGCTCCCCCTAGTGGAATGAAAGGGAGGGGATACAAGGCTCAGAACCCTTTAGGCAGTGAATGCTTCAAGCACTCAGGTGCCCGGAGTCAGGCTGATTGCCGTCACCTGAGTAGGGTGGGGTTGGAGCTAGAGCCCTGGAAGTATAACCCAGAGCAGAGTATGATTTAGTAAAGGAAAGGAGGAGAGGAGAAGCAGGAAGCCAGGCTGAGCAGAGCAGAGGAACGGAGCTTCCAGCTGGAGAGAGAGTGCTATTTGGCATGCAGCACGGCTGCAGGAGAGTTTGGAGCCAGGAACAAAAGAGACTCCAAGATCCCCCGGGAGGCTGTTAGCTGAGTTGCTGAGCAGGACGGGGAGACAGAACCTATGCAGCTGGGAGAGCCTGAGGTGAAGCTGTTTGAGGAGGACACTCCCATGGACTGTTCCTTGTGCCAAGCTATAAACCTGGGGAACGTAGAAAAAGCAAGCCAGTCCTGAAAGAAGGTCTCCCAGGAAAAAGGTACCCTTATACCACAAGCAGGGTGGCTGAGAGCCTCATGTGTTTATAAAGGGGAAGTTTACCACAGACTTTAACTGTGCTTTTTGTTTGGTGCTTTAGCCAGCAAAGCTAAGAAGGGAATACAATTAGGCTTGCTGGTAAAGACTGTGTATCCTGCAATAGAGAGAACCTTTAAAACTGCATTTTGTGGTTGGAAATGTTTTGGACAATTTTTGCTTCCAAGAGTCCTGAACCAACAATCCTATGTGTGGTATAAGCGAACCATTGTGTATATAAAAATAATAAATTTCTGTCATTTGCCTTAACTACTTGAGCCTGACTACAGCTTTCTGCATGGTGCACTCATACAGCTGAATAAGGACTATATTTCCCAGAGGGCATTGCAGGGAAATAGTTTTAAAAAAGCTGAAAGAGTCAGAGCCAGTATTTTCCAAAATATCAGTAACATTCAATACATCCCCATGCAACAAGCCACCCTTTTGCACCCTATCAGCAGTAGTACACTTTACTCTAGGTAGATAGAAAACTTTTACTAAAGGGGGCATCAACTCAGGTGATACCCCTAAAACGGTTGACAAATATTCTTTAAACATATCTTTTGCACAAATAGAGGGTGACCTGGGAAAATTAACTATTCTCAGATTATTAACTCGTGAGAAGTTTTCTAACTGCTCCAACTTCATATGTAATATCAAAGAATCTTTTTTAAAAGTATCTAGTTGACCTTCCAGACTAGAAAGTCTATTCTGAGAATCTTCTTCACTCACACCGATATCAGACATTCTACTCTCTTGGTAACGTTTGCCCTGCTATCAGACAGAGAGTGGTTATTGAAGCTTTTTTTCTGTAAGCGGAAATCTCTTTTTCATGGGTTTGCGGTCCGTATTTATCCTGACCTATCGAGGGAAACGCAGAAACGCCGTCGAGAATTTCTTTTGTTACGCTCTGGGGTCCTACAGCTGGGGGGACTCTTTTTTTCTCAAACATCCTTGTAAATGTTTGGTGAAATTCCAAGCAATTTCTTATGGTTTTTTTGAGCCCTCCCAGCTGTTGGCTTTATTAGTGCTCGACGAGCAGCATCCTCTATTGATTCCTCCTAAATGTGCTCAGATATGTAGATTCTGAAGTAATGTGCTGCCCTTTTTTTTTCTTTTCAAGTTTGGTATTGTGTATAATTCTTGGAAAGTTCCCCCTTGTTGTGGGCTAGTTTGGTTTGACACTTGTTGATTTATTTCTTGCTAATGAGAAATTTTCTCTTTTTACTTTGTTTTTTTTTTTCTCAAGTGTTAACCTGTTTCTTCAAGGGAGTGCCTTGTTGCCTTTCTTGTTGTATTGTAAAATTGCATAAATATAAAATAAAAATTAAAAAAAAGCTGAAAAAGCATACAGCAGAAAGTTCCTTCAATAATGCCCCTCTAACCTAGTGGCAAGTGGTGGTGGCGTGACAGGGCATGACATTTGGCATGAAAACCATGCCCTGCTGCTTCTTCCCCGCTCTGATGCAATCTCCCATCTGAGAGGGGCACGGGTGGCAGGCCATGTATGCCAAAGCACAAGGCCTAGAGTGGGCACAAAAAGCCGCTGATTTGGATTTTTCTGAGGCAAAGAAGGGTTAAGTGACTTGCCCAAATTATCAATGTCCCTATTTAATATACATTACCAAATTTAAGTTACAATGTAAACATCTTTGACTGAAATAAAGTGGTATAAAAAACTTGCTTAAATAAAATACACCAAAGCTATCTCGGCTTCATATTGTTACTCATATATTTTTGAAACATTCAAGGATTAATCATCAGATTCTCATGTATCCTGAATAAGATCATATATCTTCAGATGAAGAAAATGAACAAAGACTTCAGATACATTAGGTAAGCAAACACAGTCAAGTTGAGGCATGTGAGCTTTGTAGTGAAAGCTCTTGCATAAGCTAAGGCCTTTTATTAGAGCAGCAATACCTTGAATAAAGCTAACTTTCACTTAACAAACATTCATTACCTTAGTGGTTAGTGTAGATTCTGATGCCTTGTAATTTTTAATTCTGTAAAGCAGACACATTTTCTGTTACTCCAAAGTTAGGATGTTATTTTGTTGCTGGAAATGGTGTTATGCTGTGAACAGGGCCTGCCCGTCCACTTGATGGCCTCCTAGGGCAGCAGAAACTGGTACAGGTGCCCATGACAAGGCATGACTTTTGGCATGAAAACCATGTCCTGCTGCTCCTGCCCCGCTCTGATGCAATCTCCCATCTGAGAGGGGCAGGATTGGCGGGCCATGCATGCCAAAGCACAAGCACAAGGCCTAGAGTGGGCACAAAAGCTGCTGCTTTCAAGCAGTAATACGGCCATTGCTGCCACCTCCCCCCCCCCCCCCACAAGATGAGAAGATGGACTGGGGGGGAGTGGCCGCACCAGGGGGAGCAGCAGGGGCCTCTGCCTGGGACAGCAGAAACTGAAAAGTACAAGACCATACCAAGCTAGAACTGTGCCCTGTGCAGCTCATGAACCCGCCATCCCCCTCTACCCGGCCATGCATAGGACTCGCTTCCTGGTAAGCCAAGTGTTGACATCAGCACTTGTGCCATACGTTCGCCCTGTGCAGCCACACCTCTCATATAGTCATTGGTTTGGCCCCGGGAATGGAAGGGAACAGGAAAATGGTACCCAAGGAGGAACCTGTTTACTGATGATCCTGTTCTTACAAGCCTGTAAAAGCAAAGCACTCGAATGCAAGTAGAAAGAACCCAGCATCTGCCTTTTGCATAGTGTGAACAGTATTTTGTGCTATGTAAATCTGACTATAATTTCATTTTTAAGAATTTAATTTTAATTTTTATTCAATTTTCAAATACATTCAGCTAACAAACTTGAATGATGGAAAAATGGTAACAGAAAAACTAAGAATGTTGAATAATCCCATAAAAGGGATAACAAACAAAATAATTACATTAATATACCAAAATTAGCCCACAATTAAATGGTTGAGAGAGAGGCCACAGGAAAATATATGTCAAACATAGGAAATAAGAAAAAAAATCTGGCAGTGTAAGACTTATGCGTCAGCCGTACGAGACGATAAATCCCCAACTGATCCCTCCCTAGCCATCAAGAATTCCAGGAGTTGACGGGGTTCAAAAAACATATATAATTTATCTTTATATGTAACACAACATCTAGAAGGGAATTTCAACAAAAATGTCCCACCAAGGGAAAGAACTCTGGGCTTAAATCCCAGAAATTCTTTCCTCCTCAGCTGGGTACCTCTTGCCAAATCAGGAAAAATACGTACTTATGAACCCAGAAACTGCTCACTGAAATTCCGAAAATACAAACGAAGAATCAACACTTTATCTGTCTCAAGAGCCAATGTAATAAGGAGGGTAGTATGTGCAGTGACCACCTCCAGAGAGCTTTCCAGAAACCCCATATGATCCCCCAAGAGCCCCCTGTTGAACATTATTACCTCCCTGAGAACCCCCACCCATGGATAAATACTGAACTCTAATCAATGGAGGTAGATCATCTCTGGAGATTTTTAAAACCTCCATAAAATATCTACGGACCATCTCCTGAGGGGAAAGCACGGGAGACCTAGGAAAATTAACCAGTCTTAAATTGTTCTTCCGGACTTGGTTTTCCAGATACTCCAACCTCCTGGTAGTCACATTCCGATCTTTCACATGGGCGAGGTTTAACTCACGAAGTTGCTCAAGGTCACTACTTAGCTTTTCCATTTTCCCCTCCTGTTCCTTTTGAGCCTTCGAGACTACTAATAAATCATGCTTTAAAGTCTTAAATTCAATATTCATACAGGAAACAACAGTTTGTAAGGAGGCATTCATTGCTGAGATAGCATCCCATAGCACATCAAGTGTAACTTTCTCAGGTCTCACCAAAACGCCGGCACCAGCATTAATTGTCAGGGCCAAATTCTCCTGGGTAGGTCCAGCAATCCTCCTCCACTCTGCTTTGGATCTTCCCCCAACTTCCAGGGACCCATTCAGAGCAAGTTCATCAGCTGCAGGTCCCTCCTCCGCACCTAGCTTCGGCGTGCTAGTCTTCACGCCAACTGGCGCTTCACCGCAACTGGCAAAATCGCTTCCGGGGCACAGCGGGGGGGCCCGTTGCTCCGGGGACAAGAAAACCCTGGACATGCTCAGGTCCACAGATCCCTGCAGGCCTGCCGAAGACGCTGCTCGATCTCCCGAAGCGGAGAACCCACACATCTGGAGAGTTTTTTGCGCCGTATTAGAAGAACAAGCATCCCCGGAGGGCAGGTAAGCCTGCTTCCGTTTCCTCCTGCCCATGTTGGCTTCTGGGGGAAACGCCAACAGATCCAAAACTCCTCAGGAATCAGACCTCCAACCGAGAGATAAATGCCGCCGCCATCTTGCCTCTCCCCCCTAAACAATATATTTTGACATTTTTAAGAATTTAAAATAAATGTGGCTCAGATCATTTTCAATTACTCATGCAAGATTGGAATATGAACATATTTGCTGTCTTTTTGTCCTCACCATCATGAAGTCTTTATGCCCACGGGGCAGGACCTATGGGTCATAAACGAATGTTGTTCATATGTGCGCCTTATTTATTTATTTTATTATTTCATTCTCTTATATACCGCGCTATTCTGCATCAGTGCGGTTTACATTGAACAAACTGAAATTACATTGAACAGGGCATTATAACTTGGAGATAACTATTTTACAGGGAACATGGGCTATGGAGGGTTAAGTGGCTTGCCCAAGACCACAAGGAGCACCTGTGAGACTAGAAACCCCAGTCCTTCCAGCCCAAGGTTGCTGTCCTCTAGTGGGATTTGAACCCCCGACCTTACGGCCTGAAGTACCTTGCCCCAACCACTAGGCCACTCCTCCACTCCAATGTTGACATTACTGCGCTGGGTTTTCTGGAAACTGTCTAGACTAGTAGAAAGATGGCATAAAAAAGATGTTAAATAAAATGTCCCATAGGGTGGGACAGATGATTTGAATGTGAAAATTTAAATGTCCTACAGCATGAGATAACATTAACCCTTCTCATTTGGCTATGAAGGTGGGGCAAAGCCCAGCAGGGATCTTCTGTGGAGTCACCCTGTTGCCCTGGGAGCTCATCTTATTGGAAATAAATTGCAAGGAAAAAAAATGCGGGAACAAAGAAGCAACATATAGAAGACATTTTTATAACAAATCACTATGGTAGGAAGGGCAAGCAGGCACCTACTTTAGGGCTATTTTAGAATGACAATATACATGCGTGTTTTATAAAATAGCATCACTAAAAATGTAAAAATGCACCCACATATATTTACACTTTCTTGGGAGTAGGTGTAAAAGTATATGGGTGAAACACACGCATAGGTGCATATTTTATAAATTATAAGTGGCATTTTCAATAGGACATCCAGAGCAAAACGTGCAGGAAAACACCAGGGACATCTGTTCTGTCCTGATTTTGGAAACATAGATGCCCCTGACGTGTATGTCCACACTAGCATTTCCATTCAGTAGATGTCCTTGCCCCAAGTGTTTGGAAGGCGGGACCTATATCGCCTACTAATTTACAGACTGGGCTGTCTTTCAGCATGGCAAAACAAAAACAAGAGCTCTCCTTTCCCATCAGTGTTCATTATCAACACAGAAAATATAGGGGATACGAGTGTACCTCCTTTTCCTCATGCTCTGGATGTTTGGCAAAATGAGTACTTTTTTTCTGTAGCTACTTGTGCCTGGAACAGGTATATTCTTGGATGCAGTTCAGGACAGGCAGAGTGTTTCTGAAATTGCCTCCATTCCTACTTGACCATCCCCGCACCGGGAACATCTCTGAAATGGCTTTCTAAAATGCTTCCAGGGATGTCTCTGTGCTTTGAATAGGACGTCTAAAATGATCCCCTATGGGCATCCTTGGCGACTCTGCCTATATGCCACTCAAACTAAGCCCTCCAAACATGCCTATACATGGGTCCATACTTTTACATGCATAACCTTTGAGGTAATGTAATAAGAGGTCATTTACATGTGAAAAAACGATACACATTTCACTTAGACATGCATCCTTCTCATGTTAAGGATTTCATTATTCAAATCTATTTTTCATAATAGTAAACCTTTTTGAAAGAAAGTAAAAGATATTCAGCAGCAGCAGCTTTCATTAAAGTGGTAACTCTCCCATTGGCAGCAGATATTAAATCTGCAGTAAGTTGGAACCAGGACTGGTATTAAGGGGTGGCAAAGTAATTGCCCTGGGGCCCCAAATCTGCCTGAAACTGAAGGCAGCATAGTCTGCAGATGGGTTTTGGGGCCCACAACATACCAGTTTCTGCCCTGGGCTTCTGCATATCTAACATTGGTCCTGGTTAGAAGCTTCAGGGCAAGGGAGGGAGAAAAACAAAATGTAAAACATTTATTCCCACATTCATTATCAGAAATGAGCAGAGAAATTCATTCTGGAGCTAGGAGTTCATGGCAGACCACAAGCACTGGAATTTCCAGCTTTCTCCTCTTGTCAGGTCAGAGGTGCAACGTCTCAAGCCCCTCCCCCTACCTGGCTCCTGTAAATCACAGTGATGTTCCATGGAAAGGAGGTGTTGTGACATTCTCTTAGGCTTGCCTTTATTCTCTGGCTCCAGTTTTAACAGATCTGGAGCACATTTCAATATCAACTGCTGCTTCCTGCCTGGCAAACCTGAAAAAAAAGCAAAGCAATAGCACTACTGTGTTCCAGAGGAACCAAATGAGTCAGCATCTGGATCTGATGCCAGTTCTGCACACCCAACTCAACAAGAAGGATCAGGAGGCATGACAGGAATGATATATCCCAGCTTTGGACCATTTAGGAAAATCAGAAGCAGCAAGAGGTAAGTCTACTTAGCCTAGTTTTAATATGCTGACCTTCTGCCATACAAAATGTTTGACTGTAAAGAGACAATTTATTAATATTTAAGCTTCATGTTTTCCAATCTTGGAGCTTTATTTTGAGAAGAGTCCCCTCCAATACCCAGTTCATACCAGATTTCTGGAGTCATTCCAACTTTGGGTCCACTTTCTAAAGTGACTTTCAAACGGTATCTGTTAAGTGGGGTAGCCCTATTTCTGGCAAGATGTCCCATTAACTAATATGTTTTAATGATTGCCCTACAAACTGTATGATCAGAAACCACTATTAGTCATGTAGCCCTGGGAAAGCCGCTGCTTATCTCTGGCGATGGACAGTAATAAATGGATTGATTCCTTGGAATCCTAGCTTGACTGCTGTCAGAGAAAAGATGGTGAGCTTTGGTCTGGCCCAGTATAGCATGTCTTATGACGTTCCAGGTAAAAGCTGAAGAACGGAAATTTTTTTTAAAATATGGTTACTGTGTATGACAATAAAGTGTTCAATATTTTTAGATTTAATTAGGTAGCTATTTTATAAGGCCGCTGAGGGAGGAATCCTATGTAAAGTGTTTTATATCAGGTATGTATCTGGTGAGTATGAATCAGACAGGATCAGTAAAACACAAGACTCGCTGCCTCGTATGACCTAAATCCAGTATTCTTAAAACTACAGTTAAGTTTGCATCAACCTCATACTTTCCTCTTTGGAAAACGTACAGAATCTAACAGTGGGCTAGATGTCCCACTATTAAACCAGCACTTCACAGACATATAGAAGAGAGAAGTGGAGTGGAGGAGTAGCCTAATGGTTAGAGCACTGGCTTGGGAACCCAGAGACCAGGCTTCAATTCCCACTAGCACTCCTTGTGACCTTGGGCAAGTCACTTAACCTTCCATTGCCTCAGGAAAAATCAAAGTTCTTGATTTACTTCTCCTTCTCTATACAATGTCGCTTGCAATGCAATGTGTGCCTTTGAGTCAATGCTGACTCAGCAGCTCCTGGGTTTTCTTGGCAGTGTGTATTACTCCTGAGTCTATCCCCTTTCACCCTCATCCTATGTCCCCTTGTAGCAGAGCTTGCTTTAAGCTCAAAGAGGCTCTCCTCTGCATTTATGGAACGGAGGTATTTAAAGTTTTTCAGTCATATCTCCTTTATCCTGCCTTTCCTCTAAAGTATACAGTACATATTAAGATCCTTAGGTCTGTCCTCATATTTATTTATTTATTTAATACTCTTATATACCGCGCTATTCGACATCAGTGCGGTTTACATAGAACATCAATGAGATTTTACGGTGGGGGTTACACCGTAATTACAGATAACAGGGCGTTCAACTTGGATAACATATTAGCTATTTTACACAGGAATACCAGAAAAATATATACATATATACATCACAGTGTGATAAGGTTGTTGGGTAGTCATGGATCTGTGGTTATGTGCGGGCACTGTGGGGTACCTACTTCCGGGTAGCACTTGATGAAGAAGTGGTGCTTAAGTGCCTTCCTGAATTTCGTTATCTCTTTGATTGCTCGTAAGTGGGGTGGTAGGGCATTCCAGCATCTCGGTGCGCAAATACTGAAAGCCCTTTTTGCGGTTGACTGTGTACACTGGGATATTGTTTTGGGGATTACCATAGTGTTTATTGCTGTATGTCGTCTGATCCTTGTGGGGGGAGTCATGAAGGTGATGCTCGCCAGGGATGAGGGGGAGAGCCCGTTGATGGCCTTTTATAATGTTTTATAATGAAGACCACTAACCATTTTAGTAGCCACCATCTGAATAGACCCCAACCTGTTTATATCCTTTTGAAGTTGCGGTCTCTAGAATTGCACACAATACTCCAAATGAGGTTGCACCAAAGACTTATACAGAGGCACTATCACCTCCTTTCTTCTGCTGGCCATTCCTCTCCCTATGCACCCAAGCATCCTTCTAGCTTTCACTGTGGCCTCTTCTGTTTAGCTACTTTAAGATCGTCAGACACAATCATGCTCAGGTCCTGCTCTTCTTTTGTGGACAGAAGTACTTCACCCCCTATACTATATTGCTCCCTTGGATTGTTGCAGCCCAAATGCATGACCTTACATTTTTTAGCATTAAATCTCAGCTGCCAAATTCTAGACCATTCTTCAAGCTTATCTATATCCTTCCTCATGTTATTTGCACCTTCCTGGGTGTCTACTCTATTGCAGATTTTGGTATCATCCTCAAAGAAGCAAACCTTACCCGACAGCCCTTCCGCTATATCACTAACAAAGATGTTAAAAAGAATTGGACCAAGGACAGATCCCTGCGGCACGCCATTGGTAACCTCCTTCTCAGAGTGAACTCCATTTACCTGTACCCTCTGTCACCTCCCACTCAACCAATTTCTAACCAGCACACGCAGTCCCTCTCCAAACTGATCCCGGTTCCCCAACACCTCAGGAAACAGCTCCAATGGTGGACCCTACCTACGAATCTCTCGGAGGGCAAAGACCTCCACCAACGTCAGCATCAGGTGATCCTCACCACTGATGCCTCCAACACGGGATGGGGAGTGCACTTCCTTCAGCACAACACTTAAGGAGTTTGGACTGCGCAAGAGAAAAAATTACACATCAACCTCCTCGAACTGCGGGCAGTTAGATACGCCTTACACGCGTTCCTGCCACAGCTACAGGGAACCTTCATCCTCATTCAGACAGACAACCAAGTGGCGATGTACTACATAAACAAACAAGGGGGCACGGGATCTCTCTCCCTCTGCAAGGAGGCACTAGCAATCTGGTCCATCACACTCAAGTACAACTGCTGCCTACGAGCATCCTACCTTCCCGGGGAACAGAACACCCTGGCAGACAGACTGAGCAGACAACTACAACCTCACGAATGGGCTTTACTCCCCGAGGTCGCCAACGACATCTTCAGGTGATGGGGTACCCCACAAGTCGACCTCTTTGTCACGGAGCAGAATGCCAAATGCCCCCTGTTCTGCTCCATAAGAACATAAGATATGCCATACTGGGTCAGACCAAGGTCCATCAAGCCCAGTATTCTGTTTCCAACAGTGGCCAATCTAGGTCATATGTACCTAGCAGTTTCCCCAAGAGACACAAGTTCTACAATGCTTGTACTGGGTCAAGCATTGATATCTTCGGTCACTTCTTAATAATGGTTTATGGACCTTTCCTCCAGGAACTTGTCCAAACCTTTTTTAAACCCAGCTACACTAACTGCCTTTACTACATCCTCCGGTAACAAATTCCAGAGTTTGATTACACGTTGAGTGAAAAAATATATTCTTTTATTAGTCTTAAATAGTTTACCCTGTAGCTTCATTGCATGTCCCCTAGTCTTTCTATATTCTGATAACGTAAACAATCGATCTACGTTTACCCGTTCCACTCCGTTCATTAATTTATAGACTTCTATCATATCTCCCCTCAGCCGTCTCTTTTCCAGGTTAAAGAGCCCTAACCTTTTTAGCCTTTCCTCATAGGAGTATCCTTCCATCCCCTTTACCATTTTGGTGGCTCTTCTCTGAACCTTTTCTAAAATCGCTATATCCTTTTTAAGATACGGCGACCAGAATTGCACACAATATTCAAGGTGTGGTCTCACCATGGAACGATATAGAGGTATTATAATATCTTTTGTTTTATTTCCCTCCAAACGCCCGTCTGCTCTGAGACTGGCGGGGGATGCATTCAACGTATACTGGGGGGAGTGGTCTCTGCTGTATGCCTTCCCACCCATTCCCCTGATTGCAGCGACCCTGTGAGTCATACAGGACAAAGCAAGCATCATCCTCATAGTGCCCAGCTGGCCTCGCCAGATGTGGTTCACACTCCTGCTACGCCTGTCCCGCGGCCCTCCATTACAACTCCCATGACGCCCAGACCTGATCACGCAGAACGAGGGCACAACGCAACACCCCAACCTCGGAGCCCTCACTCTCACAGCCTGGAGACTGAGAGGATGAGCCTGTCAGCCCTACACCTTCCCCCTGAAGTACAGGATGTAGTCCTAGTGGCCAGGAGGCCGTCGACTCGTAAATCCTATGGCCTAAAATGGAAGAGGTTCAGCATTTGGTGCTCGGCTCGCCACTTGGACCCGGCCACCTGCCCAATTTCCAGCAATCTCCTATACCTTGCCTCTCTCTCCGAACTCGGACTCAAGACCCAGTCTATCAAGGTCCATCTCTCGGCTATTGCCGCTAACCATGCGCCAGCGGACAGCTCCTCAAACAATTCCATTGCTACCATTCCCCTAGTCACCAGGTTCATGAAAGGCCTGTCTAATCTAAAGCCACCGGTTAGGCCCCCGGTGCCAACAAGGGACCTTAATGTGGTTCTCCAGCACCTCACAAGAGAACCTTTCGAGCCACTGCAGACGGCCGATATCAAGTTTGTTTCCTGGAAAACCCTTTTCCTAGTAGCCATTACATCGGCAAGGAGGCTCAGTGAACTACAGGCACTCGTGGCTCATCCACCATATACCCAGCTACACCACTACCGCGCTTCTCTGCGTACACACCCCAAGTTCGTACCCAAGGTGACGTCCGCTTTCCACATCAACCAAGCCATCGAACTCCCTACCTTTTTTCCTGAGCCCTACTCCTCTGTGGAAGAAGAACGCTTACACACCTTGGATTGCATGAGGGCCCTCCGCATCTACCTCCTCAGGGCTGAATCGACCCGCAAAGAGGAACAGCTATTCGTTTCCTTCAACCCTAACAGACCAGGCAAACCGGTCACAAAAAGGACGCTCTCACATTGGGTGTCTGCCAGCATTACCTTCTGCCTCGACCCCAGGGGTACCAGGGAGCCCCAAGAGTGGGGCCGCTCTGCCTCAGAGCGCTGGCCGCCTCCTTGGCCAACCTACGCTTGGTGCCGTTGAGTGACATTTGCAAAGCTGCAACGTGGTCTTCTCTGCATACCTTTCAAAAACACTACTGCCTTGACCTCTTCCCACAGCAAGACTGTGCCTTCGGCAGAGCAGTGCTAACGACGGCACTGAACAGCGCCCACACCGAGTGACCCTAGGGTTCACCTTCTAGACTGTGGTCTGACCAGATTACTACTATTATTGCATTGTTGCTCGAGTGTTGTTGCTCTGTACTGCCTTTATGCTACCCAATTGCATTGTTGCAGTTACTGTGGGGGGGTTTTTGCGCTCTGTATTGCTGCACTGTTGTTTGCACTCTATATTGCGGCACTGTTGTTGCACTTTCATTGTTACTCTGTTGCTGTGTTCTTGCACCCTGTATTGCTGCACTGTTGTTGCACTTATCACTGTTACTCGGGTTACACGTGAACTATACGCGTGGAATAAAGAGTCCTGCTCACTCCACATGACCTGTGTCCTCTGGTGGATTCTAGCACTCATCTAGCACTCATACCTCCTCAGGCTTCATTTATTTATTTATTTAGCTGTATTTATATACCGCTTTTCACCGGGTCATTTCCACCTCAGCGTGCGCTCCGCGCAGCTAGGGAGTCCTCAGGTGTGACTGACGCATCCTGCTTGTCCATGGAGAAAGCGAAGTTACTTACCTGTAACGGGAGTTCTCCGTGGACAGCAGGGTAAGTCAGCCACACAATCCCTCCCGCCTCCCCTAGAAAATGTCGGCCTGAACCGGCACACGCCCTAGCCTGGAGTCTCCGAGCTGGAAAAACCCTGACCAGGCTGGGGGCGTGCCAGTGAGGTGGGGTCTACCTTGCATGCTCAGAAAGGTCTTCTTTCTGAGCTCTGGAGAGCACTTCTGTACCTATGGCACCACCCGGAGGATGTCACCAGGTGCGGCTGACTTATCCTGCTGTCCACGGAGAACTCCCGTTACAGGTAAGTAACTTCGCTAAACAGGAATCCTGAAGTGTAGTCAGAGTATTAGACCAGCATTTCCTTTCTTGTCATTTTCTCTTTTACCCAGTAACAAATGCTGAGCTCACAGTGGAATATGTTATTAGAGCAAAAATAGATAAGTGAGTTATGCAAAGCAATGACTATTAAAATTACTAGAGATGAACGCTATCATGAGATACCCTTCAGTCTCTGGAACCCACCATCATGCCAAGACACAGGAAAAGTGACAGGCATGCTCTTTTGGGAGTGAAAGGAGAGGGCAGGATAGGAACTGAAAGCAGTGTCAAAGGTGGATTTTCAGTGCCAAAAAGGCCTGTCTCCTAACCTGTGTAGCTCTACATACATCTGGAAAGATCTGTATTTTTGCACCACAAAATAAAGAAGACATTTTCTTAAAATAGCTACGTAATACCAAAACCTTATCCTTATCAGAAACAAAAGTCACTATCAAAGTAGCACGTGATATTATAGTATCCTGAGAATCTTCAAGAAATTTGGTGAGCTCAAGCTCAGGACGGGCCTGAACCACATCAAATTCTCCCGGAGAGTTAAGTGCAACCCCACGTCCCGACAGGTAATATAATTTAGAAATAGCAATTGAATCAGCAGTAGCTAAACCCAACACTTCTCTAAAATACTTCAAAAGAAGAATTTCAGGAGAAAGTAAATGGCAAACAGGAAAATTTAAAAGACGAATATTCTTAGACCGCAATAAATTTTCATACGATTCTAATTTGTGGTGAATATTTAAACTATCCTTAATAGTAGAGGAATGCACAGCTTTTAAGGAGAGACATTGATTTTCACAAACTGACATTCGAGAAAGAATATTTCCCACATACCCTTCTACCTCACTAATCTTACTAGAAATCTCAGAAGAAATCTCACACAGCGATTTAACAGTTGGGACAAGGGAATTCTCAATCCGGTTAACAGCTTTCCAGATGTCTGCTAGGGTAACCTGATCATCAGGTAAATCCCCTGCAGCACCCGTGATAGCTGTCCAGGTAACAGGTTTCAGCTTGTCCCCCAGAGACACTGGAGTACTCTGCTGGAACTGACCCTCCACGGTAGATAAGGGTACAGGGGAGATTACACATGGCGGGGAAGGAGGAGTGCGATCAGGGGAACTAAGGGATGCAGCAGACGACCCCAAAGTCAGAAAGTCAGGGCCCAAAGGCACATCAACAGTAGACAGTACCTTGATATGTTTGTCCATAGGACCCACTGTTGCAACAGCCGCGGCCGTAGCTTCAGGTGCAATCTTTTTCTTCCTCTTACCCATCCAAATGTTGTGTAGCCTCGGGTCCCGACAACACTTCTCCTGCGGTTCTCCAAGGGGCTCCCAAGGGGCCTATCACGCCCCTTGTATCTAGCCCCTTGGATCGCTGCCCCGACTCGTGCCTCCGGCTGCGCCGGCGAGATGGGCTTATAACGAGGCCCCCTGATGACGTCGGGGCCACCGGAGCAGGAGCCTGTTCCCTCTCAATCGGGCGCTGTTCCTCTGGCTCTCCCAACTGCTCACCGCACTTCCCAGGCTTTAACGAGGCCCCCTGATGACGTCGGGGCCACCGGAGCAGGAGCCTGTTCCCTCTCAATCGGGCGCTGAAACCTAGAGTGTTAGCTCTTACTGCTTCTTTTTTTCTTCGTTATCCCTGCAAGTGTTTAATTACTTTGCAGGGTTCAAAATTTACTTTTATGGAACCTTCACAATTGGAATTATTCTTGGTTGGTAAGGAGAGTCAGAGTAAAGAGTAGGGAGGGTTTTGGAGTGATTGTTTAAATGCTGTTTAGTAACTAGAGTGATTTAACTCTTAGGGGTCTGTTTACTAAACGGCGCACATGTACGGGGCGCACATGAGCGCTCTAAAAGATGTATTTAAGTGCTCTTAAGCGCCCCGTACGAGTGCGCGGCACATTAACGGGTCCCGCAAGCGTGCGCCGACAACGCGCACATTTGCGGGGCGGTAATGTGCGAAAGAGGCGTGCCAAGGCGAAATGAGGGCGGAGGAAGGCCCCCTAGGGGCGGAGAGACGGGGTCAGTGGGCGGAATGTGGGAGGGGAGAGACTCGCCGCACAGGAGCGTGCCCGAATCTGCAAAGAAATTTACCGCCAGTGAAACACTCGCGTTAGAGGTGCTGTGCAGGGAAAAGAAACCGTTTCCGTCAGCAATGTGCAGCACAATAGTGGAAGCCCAAAAACCGTGAGCAGTGTGATCTATGTGCACAGATCAAACGCCGTAATGTCACAGGGCACTAACCACACGGGCGCCGCGCACCTTAGCGCATCTGTCAATCACAGCTTCTGTTCTTCACGACGGAACGCCCACTCCTTATACGGCACCCGCTCGGTACCGCGGACCGCACAACACCGGCCTTTTAGTAAACAGACCCCTTAATGTTTTTTCCTTTCCTTCCTTTCCTTTATTTTTTGTATCTCCCCAGTATAGAGGGCTAGAAATAAGTGATGTTAGCTAGTTAGCTAGTATGATTTTCCTTTATGGAGTGTATTGCAATGGTTTTTTTTTTTTTTTTTATTTGTATAATGCCACTTTAAGTTGCTTGAACTTTGCTTTTGTAAGTTGGTTGAAAAATGTATTAAATAAATAAATAAAAAAGGTGGATTTTCAAGTGGGATTTGAATGTACCAACTAAACAGTTTTAGCCCATTTTCTGTCTAGAGGAAAATGCTTAGTCTGTTTGGTCCATTGTGAATAATTGAAAAATAAAATCCTTTGTTTCCTATATTGTATATTAGTTGAATTATATTGTCCCATATTTTACATTCAAGATTACAATGTTGGGAAGTCAAAAAGATGCGTTTATATTTACTGTAGCTAAGTAATATCGGCATTATTTGTTTTGAACTTCTGGATTTTCTCATAGTGACTAAAAGTTGTCATTTTACATTGATTAAATTTTAGCTTTTAAGACTTGTAACTAGAACCATGATCTCTGCAGACGTTCTTCCTTTAACCTTTTTGTCACCATGTGCAGACCTGTCCACCAAAGTCCACGGTTTCTCCATGTAGCTGCCTATTTGTAGGATAAAATATAAGGTATTACTGACTGTTTAAAATCTCCCATAATTATTGGCCGATTAGTAAAAAGCAATGTTGCAGGAACAGGACTGTACCTATCCCTGTGCAAGCGGTGTGGCCTCACAGGGCGCAAAGGCTTAAAGGGCACATTTCAGCTGTCTGCCGTTGCTTGCCGCCGCCACTTTTTCTTCACTCAGTGGTGGCAAGCAATAGCAGACAGCTGAAATGCGCTTCTTAAGCCTTCTGTGGCACGCTAAGCAAGTCTGATCTCTCCCTCCTCTGACGCGACGTCAGAGCAAGGAGGGACAGATCTGCTTAGAGTGCCGGCGACTTACACATCGGGCGCACCACTTCTCTCCCGCCGCCATCCAGAAAGTGGCTGAGTATGGGGGGGGGGGGGGCACACACCCAATGTGCAAGTCACACAGGGCCCGATTCACGCTTGGTAAGGCCCTGTTCAGGAATATCCCTCTAATAGGGCATGGCAAGTGTGTTCCTAGAATAGATAACATCTTCCGGTTTTGAGAGGAAGAAGTGGTTGAGCTGCATTTACCTGGGCATTCTCTGTATGCCACTGGGTTGTGGAATGCTCTTCCTGATAAAATTCAGGCAATAAATGACCTGATGGAAATTTGTAAGGTGGTGAAACCTCACTTATTGAAAGAACACTATCAAACTGATATTGTATGAGATCATTTAAAGTATATATTGATGCAGTTTTAGGCTTATTAATTGTGTCCATTGTGGGTTTTATGGTTGTTTTTACTGGTCTGTCCTCAATGTTTTATGTATAATCGTAGCTTTGTTTTTTGTAACCTGCTTTAACATAAGGTGGACTATAAGCCAATTTATTTTTAAGTCACTTTCTGTTTCTAGTGTGAGGACTTCTTGGGTCCCTTCTTCCCCCTCCTCTGATACATTGAGATAATATCCTTTCAGCAATAGATGGTGCCGCCTCCCTCCCCCCCCCCCCTCATTCAGATTCAAAGATAAAAATGGCTAAAGGCTGCCATAGAATGCAGCATATATTTCCTGTGAATCTTGCTGAGATGTGCAATCAAGATATGCCCAAGCCATAAAAGTACAAAAATGTGCATCTAGCTGCAACCTTCTAGTGTCATTATGTGAATGAATATATCCCTCTGCTTGAGTAGGTACTGTAAAATCCAGTTAGTTAAATTGCACAGACATGAAGTGGACTTTACTTTATTTCAAAGAAGGATTTTACAGGGGCCTTTTTATAACACTTGTTTAAAATTAAGATTGCCGTTTTTCAAATAAGATACCAATAACTAACCACTCCCTTTCCAAAAATGGCTACCCTACAAAGAGGTTTTGCTTGATTACTGCATATCGCTACGGTGAGGCGCAGTCTGCATGCAACAAACCAGCTGGGATTACTGAGTACTCTTGATTCACAGTACAAAAGGCCCAAGCTGATAGAACATGGAAGCAAAAGCTTTATCAGTCGGATTCTAACTGTGCTTGCCTGTGTATGTTTGTAATCACTCGCTGTAATCTGTAACTTTGGTTGTTCTCAAAACTAAGAAAAATGTGTTCCTAAAATGAGCATATATATGGAGAAACACCAAATGCATGTAGAAATGAATGATACAGGATCCAGATGATGAGCATGGGGGTCTGTACTGTCGTGTTAAATATTTATACATAAGTATGAAATGAATTCTTTGGTAAATGTCTCTTGTGAAGGTGAGGAATGTAATATATTCATGCACATACAGTAAGATCCTGTAGGACATCTGCGTGGGTAGATGGGGATCTGTTAAGGTGCGGAAAACTGTGGAGTTTTCTTTAATTGCCCTGTATGGTGTTATAAATTGAGAGTTTACTAGAAGGTATGACTTTGTTATGGTCTTCTGAGCTCTAAGCCCATCAATCTATGCTTTTGAAGGAGCTCCATAAATTGTTAGTAAATAAGAAACATTTGCTGAAAATAGGGTTTGCACATTTTTCATCTGAAATGGAGAATTAATTTTAAAAACGTTTGATAGTCCAGCAAAATGCAAAATTGTTACATGGCAGTGTTCCCAGATTGTTTAGAACCCAGTCTTTTGCCCTGGGTTGCTCCATAAGAGGGCCGGTGGCAGGGTAACATATATTTTCCCAGCAAATGGGGGCCAGTTAAAAAGGGAAACTGATTCCAAAGTGCACATAGAGTGAGGAGATCTATTTTATGCACAGAGGTAACAGACTGCCCATTGCCTTATGCTGGATACATAAAGGCAACTATGAACACCCCAAAATAATTTCTAAGAACCTAGTTCAGAGACAAATTTTCTGTCACACTGAGAAATATGATTAGCCAGCTCCTCTGGAAATGTACAGTCCCAGAAGTGGCTGAAAGTATGAAATACCAAAGCATTTGATATAATCCATAACCTAGAAATGTCCAACTGTACATAATCCCAGAAGAAAACAGGGCTGGAAGGGCCCTCAGGAAGTCTAGTGGGTCTCTTTCCTTGTTCCCTCCTCTCCTGCCTATATCATCTCAGCTAATTATTCATTGTCAAACCATTTCTTAAATATCCAGTGAACAAGGGCAATTTCCAAGATGGTGATAGTAGCAGATGTGTGAGTAGGCTGCCCTGTGGTGAAGAGCGCCCTCCTGAGGAAATGGAGACTGAAGGAAATCCTGAAATGCAGCAGGATTTACAATCCTAAAAGGAAAAAAAAAACCTCTTCTGGTGAGCTGAGAATGAAGACCAGCCCAGGGGAGGAGTTGAGCAGTGCTGATTGGGCACACCCAGGGGTTGGACGGGGTGTGTCTGAAAAAAAAATCCCTTTATGAAGTGGTGAAGGACGCTGCTAAGGAGATTAAGGGGATCAAGAAGAACAAGAAGAGAGAGAATAGCTTGAAGCAGAATTCCCAGGAGCAGAGGACCTGTGAGCAGAGGGCCTGGAAGCGGAAGCAGAAGCAGAATAGCTGTGAGAAACAGGAAAGCCATGAGCAGTTGACCAGGAAGCAGTTTGGCTGCACGTCTGAGCCTGGTAGCAACAGAGGACCTGCAAGGATCTTAACAGGTGCTTGGAAAGAAAGACCTGTGAGAAGTGGAAGAAGCCCTAGTTTAGAGTCTTGGGAAAAGGCAGAGCCCTCGTGGATACAGTTTGGACCGGAGAGAGCCAGAAGCACTCACAGCTGCAAAGCTTTTGAGCTACCTAAAAGGAGAGGAGCCTGGCAGAAAGACAGCAGTTTCTATAGGAGCCTGGATAGAGAAGGTAAAGTCCCACCTCCTATATTTAAGGCTGTTTTAAAAGATCTCAATTGTTACCCTGAGTCATTCAAGCCAAGAGCTGAAGGGGGAAACATTATTGACTGGGGAGAAAAACTCAGGGTTGGCTGACAACTGTTTGTCAGGAACTGAACAGGCTGAATTGCTCCTTCAGGACTTTAAAGAGTTCTTAGAATTGAAAGCAGGCAGACAGTCAAAGCTGAATGAGGACAATAGCTTTGTGCAGTCAGAAGACTTTATGCAAGTGGAAAATGCCTTACCTTTGATAAACTCTGACGATAATAGCATGGACTGTTCAATATGCTGTAAGGAAATAGCAGTATAACAAAGCTTGCCTGTACCTTGTATGAAAAGAATACAACGTGGCAGTTTCTGCTGCCGTGCTCTGAAAACCTAATTGTTTGCACCTGAGTTTGAGTTCACACTGTGAATGGAATAGTGATTGCACGAGGCTGCAATATATGTAAGTCACCTCTTGAGGCAGAGCTGAGTTAAGCTCCATAGAAGAAAAGCTGATCTCACTTTACGTTGTCTTATATTCCTAAGTTTCTTCTGTTACCATTTAAAGCACCATTTATGTTCATGTATCTGAATTTTGATGCGCTGGAGGAATCTCCCCAACACAAATAAAATATTCTTGCAAAGCCTTACCGTCTCTGGCGCAACTACATTTATCAGTGAGAGAAAGGAGAACAAAACTACATCTCCCATCATTCCAAGGGAATAGTTTTAATCCATTCCTCACGGGACAATAGGCCACTCCTGTCCTTTAGCCCTAGGGCGGGGGCAGGAGCGTCGCAGCCCCCAAGACTTCACTGCATTCTTTGAGGTTTTTTTTCTTAGTAGTCTACCCTGGTGGGTAGACTGATGGATAAGAAGAAGGGCAAGGCAGAAACTGACCCCAAAACTTTATCTTGGGCCAAACCTCTATTACTAAGTTTGTGGCAGCCTTGGTAGATAAACCCGAGATTCTATCTTTGCTTACTTAGAGAATAAGGGAAGACTTCTCCAAGCTTGGAGGTATCATTGAGCCTGATCCCCCGTCTCCTCCCCTACCCTCCACAGTTAAGCTCACCGCTTGGATCTCCAGCAGTAAGAGGAGTTCTGCTGAAGAGCTTGGAGGAGTTTAAATGCCAGCCAAGTGATCCTGTGTTAGGGGCTTGAGCAGGTCCAGAAGTCTCAGCAGGACCAAGTCAGATGTCAGCTCCAGAGATGAGAGGAAGTGAAAACTATGGTGGCTCTAGAGTGCATTCATCTATCCGTGGAGAGTCGACTTCTTGGGAGGAACCCCCTAGTGACTGAGGAGGCTGGAAAAGTCAGATGTAATCACCCTCAAGACTATCTGGCAGGCAATTATGAAGTTACGTAGAAGCAACTGTGATGAATAAGATAGACTTGCAGTATGTCATGGGAAATGTTGAGCAGTAGAGTGTTTAACAGAGAATGCTTTAAGAAGTCAGGATGAGCATTTGAAAAAAAAAATGGCATCCAGACAGAGTGAGTTACATGATGATCAGTCAAGTATAATTAGAGATCACCTGAGTGGCTCATAAACTGGAAATGTGAGAAACAGACAATCAACTATCAGACTGTTAAATTTCTCATCTGTTCTAAGTCTTAGCCCTTGAGAACTTTGAAAAGATAGCTGGTAGACTGCTGAAAGATACTTGTAGATGCAGTGTCTCTATTCCATAAAATATTTTATTTGCCCTTTAAAAAAAAAAAAAGATCTGATGTTGGAGTTGAAGAGGGAATGGATGGCAACATGATGCAGGTTTCCATTTATAGTCTGGAAATAAGTGCAATGCTGGAAACATCACTGGAAGATGTTTGAGAGAAAGCCACTCTACTCTGTTGGTCACTTTTGCTTTCAACAGTGATAAGAGCTATTAAGTTCTTGTTTGTTAGCAATAACAATGCAAAGGGTGATATTCTGTGAAGTCGGCTAGTGATGTTAAAGTGGCTAGCTGTTGCAGCTGTAAATTGAACCTGGATGGTCTATGCCGGGGTCGTATCAGGACACCGTCATTAAATATACGGGTTGGCTGGATAGTGAGTTTAATAACCCGTAAGTGGTGATATTCAGCTGTTATCCAGTTAGCTAAAATGGCTAAAGTTAGCCTAGCCATTAAAGTGCCTAACTTTTAGCTGCTTTAGGATAGCCAGCTAGCAGCTGAATATTGCTGCTAACTGATTATCTTCGGGTGCTGCCTCTGCTCTGTCCTCAATGCCCCAGGACTAGCTGGCTAGCATCGGGGCACCTAGAGGCCAAAACAGGGTATATTCAGCAGCACTAAACACGGTCTGCAAACCACTTAAATGCCTTTTAAATATCCCCCTCTCCCTCCCCCTGCAATATTTATGGGTCAGAAAGTGAAGTGTTTTTTCAGACCTCTGTTTGGAACCACAGCAAAGGCAGAGGGTTATTGCTATTGATGGTGCCTTTTTTACTGAGAATCCCACAACATCTTTTATTGACTGTATGTTATATTCAATGTATATTGAATGTATGCATTATTTTCTATGACCCTTCTCCTTTGAAGGAATTTCTTGATAATAAGTTTGATAATAAAAAACAACTGTGGAGTCTAATGGGTTGGTTGAAGACTCTGGCTGGCCAGTTGAATGATGCCACTGTGATGAAATGGAACTCTGCCGTTTTTCCTTTAGTGTTCTGGAACTTTAATTGCATACCTTCCCTTTGTTTTTCTCTGGAATGCTCCCTCTCATCTTGTGGGCTTGGGGGAATAGATAATGTGCTGACCTTCTTTTTTTTTTTTTTTTTTTTTTTTTTTTTCTTTTCTCCTCTGTCTTCAGATTTATTGCTTTATATATGATCATTATCCAGGGATGGCCCCAGAGCTGGTTCAAGATGCTGTCAGAATCTATTATTTAACTTTGAATGCCCTGCTCTTTGCTTGCTAAAAGCTGCTGCCCTAGATGACCACCTACTTTGCCTGATGGTTGGGCCGGTCCCAGCATTGTCCCATAGTATTATAATAACTTACCTAGATCTCTTTCCATCTTTTTGTGCAAGATTTGATGCTTATATTATATCTTGTAAATTGTGATAAATATAAAATAAATTGAAGCCTCCTCCACTGGATAATTCTATCATTCCTAATGTTAGGTAATGTGTTCCAGCACCTGGTTACCTTTAAACTTACATATAATTCTTAGGGAGCAATTTAATAACTTAAGTTTGCAATGTATACTAATAATTGTAGCTTGTATACATTGCAGATAATTTTTGAAAGTAAACTAGTTGCATTATTTCTCTTGAAAATTAGCAGCTTCAAACTACATTAACTAAAATCACCCTCATTCTTTGCCTTTCTATGGGGGGAAGAGAGGGGGGGGGGGACAGAGGGAGAATGTGAAATAGCACATCCACCTTTGATCACATATAGGCATGCTGTTTTAGTCCCTCAGCTTAAACACACCCCAAGAACACCCCTTTAAACAGAGCTAAACATATGTGTGCTGCTGTAAAAGGCAGCATCCCCTGATGTAATAAACTGTGGTACTAAGTCTGATCCCTAAACTCAGAGCCCACATGACCCAGAGCATCCCTGTTCAATGCCTTTGCCTTATCGGACAGCCCAAAATCATTTAGTACCTTCCAAGGCCATACCAAGCCCTAATTGCACCGTGTGTGACTTGCACACCTGGCAAGCCCCCCCCCCCCCCCATATCTCTCCATCTTACCCACACTTCCATGTACAGCCAGCTGCCTGTCCTTGCACTGCCACTGTCACCTTTTGTGTTCTCTCAGCAGCAGAGGCGCTGGCAGCAGCGGAACACACCTGACTTCAAATAAAAAACAAACACACGGTCTTTCGACTCCATGCTTGCATGCCGATCTGTAGGTTTGCATCAGAGGAGGGAGGGACCAGAGCAGCCATTAAAACAGTGGTTCCCAACCCAGTTCTCTGGTACCCCCAGGCCAGTCAGGTTTTCAGGGTATCCACAATGAATATGCATGAGATAGATCTGCATGTACTGCTTCCATTGTATGCAGATCAATCTCATGCATATTCATTGTGGATACCCTGAAAATCTGACTAGCCTGGGGGTACACAAGGAACCACTGCATTAAAATATGGGTCTTTGCAACTCTGTGTTTGAATGGCTGGGCGGGTCTGGCTCCTCTCTCCTCTGATGCAAACCTACATCAGAAGAGGGAGGGAGGGAGGGACATGAGCGACATGCATGTGTGGAGTCGGAAAGACCCATGTGTTTTTTTTTTTTTTTTTAAATTTGAGGTTAGGATTGCTCTGCTGGTGCTGCCACAATTGAGGAAACACAAAAGTGGTGGCAGCGGGGCAATGGCAGGCAGCTGGGGGAGGGGAGCCAAGGCCAGTAACCCAAAATATGCCCCTAATCTTTTGTGCCCTGTGCGGCTGCACCATTCGTACAGGGCTAGATATGGTGCTGGCAGCCTCTCCACAGACCATAATAACTGGCTCTGAGGAAGCATCCTCCATTGTCCTCTTCAAGCATTGCTGCTATTTTGGAAAGTAACAGCAGTTTAAGCTAACCCATTAACAGCAGCCAATCTCAGCTGACACGATTAATATCAGCCAGATTGCTACTATTTTCCAAGATGGCAGTGGTTGAAGATGACACTGGAGGACCCTTCCCTGGAATCATGTAAATATTATTGGTATGAGGTCTCCCTGGTCTAAGGCGCCCAGGCCAGGGCTAACAGTGGACCAGAAGTGCTTAGACTTGGGAGAGTGCCCAGCAAAGAGGTCACTGGACCCTAAGACTTCTGTACTTAACTTCTAACTTTATCTCTCTTTTAACTTTTGTTTCAATGCTGAAATTAAAATGAAAGTGAAATGTACTCCCTCCCCTACTGATATATCTGCTCATTCTTTAGTATCATTCATCTCTCTCCTTTCGCTACTCTGAGTCTTAATTCTGGTATCTATATACTTCTCTCCCTCATGACTGTGAATTTCTCTCCTGTCTTAGATTCAGCTTATTCGTGAGAAGGTACAAACAAATATATTAAAACTATTTACACTGATTTTTCATGTGGCAGAGCTGCCACGCTAGCCAAGTTCAGGAGGAGGACACTTTGGCCAGTGCTGGTTAGTTTTGAAGGTACATCATTGAAAGCGGTGGTACCGCGGTCAGGAGTTAGCGCATGTTGTCCAGCGAGAGAGAGAGAGAGCGCTCGCGCGCGCCTGAGTGCAGCCGCGGGGCGGGCTCGCGCTCCTCTGAGCCCTCCCCCGGCTTCGTCTCTTGGGTGCGCGCGTGCTCGTGCTATTACGGCGCCGGCCGGGGCCTCGTCTACCCCTGCTCGCGCGCTCTGGCTGGAGCTCCGGCGAAACTGCGCGAGGGAGCCCAGCAGCGGCCCTCAGCCTCCCTCCCGGCCATGGCGGAGCGCCGCGTCTTCGCCCAGAAAATCAGCAGGTGAGGAGGCCACCGTGCCGGGAAACGGGGGCGGGGCACGGAGAGGAGCCCAGAGCCGCTGGCAGCGCTGGAGCTTCCCCTGTAGGTTGCGACTGTGAGCGGCCCAGGCTGTCGGGGGCTTTTCGCGCTCGCCCTTTGCTGGCTTTTCCGGGAATTCCGGCTGGGCTGGCGGCTCCTCTTTGCAGCTTTTCATGAGAATGCTTTGCATGTCTGTCTGGCTCAGGATTATTAAGCGAAATGTATCGATTGCTGCTGGCTGGTAATCCTTTCCATTCACCACTCTATCAAAGAAGAAGGATGCTGCAAATACATGGAGACCTATGCTTGCTTTTTACTAATTATGGATTTCTGATTTTCACAGTTGTCTTTTTTTTTGCATAAACACGGGGTTTAGAGACTGGAGAAAGAGTGTAATTTATCTTTTTATTCCGAAATCAACTTTTAAAATATGAAAATGTTATGAATATTTCAGTATTCATACATCGTCCTAAGCGGGATGCTTTACAACAAATTAAACCCAGGTAGAACCCTCCAGAGAGTGGGAAATTGAGGCAGTGGGAGATGAAGTTACTTGCCCAAGGTTATAACTCCTGCTAAACTGGCAGAAGCAGGATTTGGTTGTAGATGTCCAAGTTTTTAGCCTTTTATTGTAATCTGTTGGCCAACCATGCTAACATTAAGGAGACTGTTTACGAAGCTGCTACCTACACCGGACTTCCTCTCTCCGGAAAGGGTCTGTGACTCGGTAGAAATAGCATTCACTTTTTTTAAGTATGCACCCAGTGGCAGAAGTTCAAATTATGGGTCCCTAAGCAACACATTTGGAAGGGGGCCCCATAGAGGGATGAGCTCATCTCAGAACCAAGAGCAGCTGCAAGTGGGGCCCCTTTCTTCCTCCATTAAGGAGGCTGCTTTGGTAGAATTGAAGTTATTGCATGCATCTCAAAGATGGCCTTGGGATGATTCCTGATGTGTAACGTTTCATTCTTCTTCAGGGCATGTGAATTCCTATTGACTGTAATGAGTATGAGACTTGGGATTATTATAAAGGAAGTGGAGATGGGATGCAAACTATAGATGTCAGTGGATGCTTGAGCACATCCAATACTGAGTTGCTCCTTCACTGTAATTAAGGAGGGATAATTTCTGTTGACTTTGGCACCTCTGTTTTAAGAAGTTGGTTCCTGTGTTCTCCTAGGACAAGCAGGATGAGTCAGCCACAAGTGGTGATGTCATCCGATGGAAGTCTCTCAGTATGGGCTAGTAGCCCCACCCCTAGGGCCGCCCCTAGCTAGCCAGTTTTTTACTCTTCTGCCTTGCATCAAGACGGACCTCTCTCTCATCCTTACAATTTTCAGTCTTCAAGCAACTCTTACCTTACTGGAATGCCCAAGCCAGGTTTTAAGAAGTGTCCGGTATGGTCCAGGATGATGAGCAACTCTGACACACACCAAAAATGCCTCCGATGCCTGGGAAAAGACCATCCGGTGCACGATTGCTCCCAGTGTGCTCAGATGTCTCCCACTGGACATGCCCTCCGAGTTCCTGGCCCTGGATTCTGCTGCAAACATGTTGGACAGCAACACAAGCCTCAGATGTGATAAAAATACTCATCGGCACTAAGACGCCGGTAGATCTTCCAAAGCAGCTGAAAGAATGTCCTCCAAACATCCAGCCACTCCCCAGGACGCGCCGACTGCAGCCTCTGTCCCCGGCGATTCTCCACTGTCCCCCTCTCCGGCCTGCACTGCTCCAGAGGATCCTGGCACACGTGGAGACCTCATAGGAGGTGGCCATCTTGCTCCCAGCAGCACCCTGGCTCGCTCATCCTCCGTGATTGGTCAGCCGGCGCCTAGCCACTCCCCTCCAATGCAGATTGGTTCCTGCTGCCTGACTGCATCTCCAGCCACGCCTCCTTCCTGGCGCCGGCATCGGAGCAGATCTCGGTCCCACTCTCCGCGCCGAAATCACTACAGCCGGAGGACTCGTCAAAAAGGACACACGCATATACGCAGACATCAGCGCAGACACTCCCACCATCGGGACGGCGAGATCGGCAGCACAGCAGCAGCTCCAGCCCCAGCCTAAGCCCCAAACACAGAAGCAGGTACTTGGAAGACACCTCCTCCCCCAGATCTCCTGCATTCCTCTCTAGCCGTAGCACGGACAGGGAGCTACACGCAGAGGATCCGTCTTCCCCACACCCTCCACTAGCAGAAGCGGGACCAAACAAGCCTCCCAACCAGCAGGAGACATTTAACCTACTCCAGCATGCTTCAGCAATGGACCGCCACTCTGTCTGCCCTCTTCTCAAATCAACTCGTTGAGCCACCGCCTTCCTCCAGCCCTGCAGCACTGACAGCAGCCCCCCAGGCGTAGCATGCCTCTGGCGAAGAGGAAGGTACAGAGGAACAGTCACACTCAGGGGACGTGCCAGGGGATGTACTCGCCACCGCTGCCATGGAGCCCTCCTCCTCCACCCTCATTCAAGAGGACTTGACCTATCCAAAGTTTCTACATAAGGTCACTTCTGCGCTGTCCATTACATCCGTCGACTCCACAGATCAACGCGTTGCGGTTCAGAGCACCCTTAAATTTGTGGAGGCGCCTAAGTCCACTACCTCCTTGCCTATTCATCAACTTCTGCGGGACAACCTGAATAAGATGTGGCTCACCCCTGCCTCTAACCCAGCCTGCCCGCCAAACTGGACGGAAAATACTCCGGGGTTTGAGAAGGCTCATCTCCCCCACCAGTCCATCGTTGTGGAGTCAGCCCTCAGGTCTAAATCCTCACGAAACACAGCCAATGCCCTCCCCCCCGGGCAAGGACCACAAACTACTTGATGTGGGTAAACGGGTCTATCAGGGTGCCATGCTGAGCGCCAGAGTGGCAGCGCATCAATTTCAACATGCCCTCTATCAAGATCATCTCATCGCCGATCTTAAAGCGGCCATCGCCTCCCAGCTTGCAGAGCCCCACGCATCCATCATGGTGGCTCTGGCAGAACTGGAGGATTGTACCAAGCACCAAGGCCGTGCTGCCTACGATGCCTTTGAGGCAGCCACCAGGACCTCTGGGACAGCCATCTCCGCATGCAGGCTAGCCTGGCTGCGTGCTTCCGGTCTGCGTGAGGACACCCACGATAAGATCGCCAACACCCCCCTGTGCAGGCGACTCCCTCTTTGGGGACAAGGTCAAGGACACGGTCAATGATATGTGGGAACACTGCACCACTCTCCAGACCCTGGCCGAAGAAGGACTAGAGCGCTCTCAAACCTGCCGTAAGGGGAACACCCAGAAACCAGCGTCAAAGCGCTACAGTACGTACCGCAAATGGCAGCAAACATGGTACAAACAGCAACCCTATCGGCCCAAACAACGCCACTGTGAACGCACACAAGAGGAACAATCCCCCTGCATTAGGGAAAAACAACCCGAGTTTTTGACACGCCGCCTCCCCTACCCCCCACGGGAGGCCGCATATCTGCGTTCCTGCGTGCCTGGGAGGTCATCGCCACTGACAAGTGGGTTCTCAACATCATCAAACAGGGTTACTGCATCAGATTCTCTTCAACTCCAACTCAACGTTTCCCACCTACGAGCAACGTTCCAGCGCACCTCCTCCTTCGAATGACTTCGGAGATAGTATCACTCCTTGCATCTCGAGCTATAGAACCTGTTCCACCCAACGAATACAATACAGGATTTTAATCCAAGTACTTCCTCGTCCCCAAGAAGTCAGGGGGTGTGCGCCCAATTCTCGACCTTCGGAAGCTCAACAAATTCATCATCAAAGAGAAATTCAGGATGCACTTCCTAAATTAAATACTACCTCTCATCCAGCCCCAAGAGTGGCTTGCCTTGATGGACCTCCAGGATGCTTACACTCATGTCCCCATCTACAAGCATCACAGGAGATTCTTACGCTTCCAAGTTCTGGGGAACCACTATCAGTACAGAGTTCTTCCCTTCGGCCTATTCCCTGCTCCACGTGTCTTCACCAAAGGTGTTGCAGTGGCAGCGGCCCATCTCCGCAAGCACGGTAGATACATCTTCCTGTACCTGGACGATTGGCTGATCTCTGCACACTCCCCGGAGAACCTACGGGCAGCAGTCAGAGAAGCCACCTCTCTGCTCTCATCTTTGGGCTTCCTAGTGAACCACTCAAAATCTCACCTCACCCCAGTCCAGAGGTTGGAATTCATCGGAGCCTATATAGACACCACCTTGGCCAAGGTGTTCCTCCCACAGAACAGAAAGATGGCCATCGTCAGCCTTGCCCTCAACATACATCGTTCCATGCACTTGTCGGCAAGAAGTCTCCTGTGTCTCCTGGGCCATTTGGCAGCGTCCACACATGTTCTCCCCCTCGCGAGACTGCGCATGCGGCCCCTACAATGGCATCTCCGTTCCAACTGGTGTCAGCACACACATCACTTATCGGCGATGATCCCTATCAACGTGACGGTAGCCAAGGGCGATTCGCTGGTGGACCCACTCAACAAACCTATCGCAGGGCAGACACCTTCAGCAACTAGCTCACCATCACCACCGATGCATCAGCAGTGGGATGGGGGCACACTGCCTGCAACTTCGCATGCAAGGCCCTTGGTCAGCGTCGGAGAAGGCTCTCCACATCAACATCCTCGAGCTCAGAGCTGTCTGCTACGCCCTTCTAGCTTTCCAGGACCGCATAGCAGGAAAATCAGTCAGGATACAAATCAACAACCAGGTGGCCATGTTCTAGAGTGCAGGGAGGTGCTCAAGGTGGCCATGTTCTAGAGTGCAGGGAGGCGCTCAAGATCTGGCACCTGGCACTCTTCCACAGCTGCACCCTCCAGGCCTGCTACCTTCCAGGAATAGAGACCGAACTAGCGGATTCTCTTAGCCGACAGCTGAACCCCCACGAATGGACGCTCCACGAGGATGTGTCATCCTTCCTCTTCAAGAGATGGGGCCAACCACTAATCGATCTCTTTGCAACATAGGAGAACACAAAGTGTCCTCTGTTCTGCTCCAAACGACCAGCACGCAACAGAATAGCAGTGGATGCCTTCTACGTTCCCTCGGGGAGTGGTCTCTGCTTTACGCCTTCCCCCCACACCATTTATATCAAGGACAATCCATAGTAACATAGTAAATGACAGCAGATAAAGACCAGTATGGTCCATCTAGTCTGCCCAGCAAGATGACCGGAGTAAGATGGCAGGAGTAGGTGCCACTCTGTGCAGCCCACCCCTCACCATGTCTTTGTTTAGGGGTGAACCCACCGCTCCATGCAGGACACCCCTATTTGTTGAGAAGTTAGATGGTTCGGTTTATTTTGATTTTATTCTGTTGCTATAAATGGATCCATTGTGTGTGTCCCATGCCATTTTGAATTCTGTCACTGGATTTGCCCCCACCACCTCCATCGGGAGGGCATTCCAAGCATCCACCACCCTCTCAGTGTTTTCCAGGAGGCGAACTTTAGTTTTGCTGACAGCAGCGGCTCGAATGGCTCCCCTGTGAGCTGATTTAGAACCACATTCAGGTCCTAGGCAGGGATGGGTTCCCGAATGGGGAGATGGAGGTTGGCCAGACCATCCAGCGCCTGATCAGGGACAAGGCGCTAGCCATATTGGTGGTTCCCCACTGGCCCAGGCAGGTCTTGTTCCTCTACCTGCGTAGCCTGGCCGTAGAACCGCCACCCCGCCTGCTGCTGAGACTGGACCTGATATCCCAGGACAACGGCAGGACCCTTCATCCCAACCTGCAGACGCTGTCACTAACAGCATGGAAGTTGAAAGGATGACCTTAGCATCCCTTGACCTCTCAACCGAGGTCCAGCTAGTCATACTGGTGGCCCGATGCCCTTCTACCAGGAAATCATACTACCTTAAATGGTGGCATTTCAGTGTTTGGTGTGCTTCGCATCATCTGGACCCTTTCTCATGTCCAGTGCTTCAACTCCTCCAAAACCTCGCCTCTCTCTCTGAAAGTGGACTCAAGGCGCAGTCCATAAGGGTTCACCTGTCCGCCATAGCAGCCTTCCACGACCGTCCAGGGGATGCCTCTATAGCCACGCTCCGTCTGGTGATCCAATTCCTGAAAGGTCTGGCCAACCTCTGTCCCCCCCATTCGGGCACCCGTCCCTGCCTGGGACTTGAATGTGGTTCTAAATCAGTTCACAGGGGAGCCATTCGAGCCGCTGCTGTCGGCAGAACTGAAGTTCACCTCCTGGAAGACACTCTTCCTTGTAGCCATCACATCTGCCAGACGCATCAGCGAGCTACATGCCTTGGTATCGTATCTACCCTATACCATACTCCACCAGGACCGAGCCTGCCTACGGACACACCCCGTTTGTCCCCAAAGTGGCGAGTGCCTTCCACATCAACCAAACTATCGAATTACCCTGCTTCCAGCTGGAACCTCACTCCAGCCAAGAACAGGAGAGGCTCCACACTCTGGAATGCGTCAGAGCCTTACGCTGCTATCTACACTGGACTTCTCTCTCCGGAAAGGGTCTCAGCTCTTTGTCTCATATGACCCCAACAAACCAGGTCACCCTGTATCCAAACGAACGCTCTCCATTTCGATTTCCTCATGTATCGCCTTTTCCCTATCACAAGCGGGGTCACAAACCACGCAGAAGGTCAAGGCGCATCATCTGCAGGCGCTGGCCGCCACGATTGCCAACCTACGCTCCATACCAGTACCAGAAATCTGCAGGGCCGCTACCTGGGCCTCCATCAAAACCTTTCAGAGGCATTACTGCCTGGACCAGGCAGACCATGGCAGCCCCACCTTCGGCCAGGCGGTGTTAGCCACAGCCGCTCGCCCGGGATCAGAGCAAAGTCATAGGCCCAAGTGACTGGACCTGCCCTTACCTTAGTCATATGAGATTGCACTGCTTGTTATCCGCTAGATATGTGGCATTTCTCGCAACTGCACTCTAATTACTATCGATACTTGGTTAATACTTGAACAGATACTTGCACATGTTTGATACTTGCACACTTGTTACTGGCACATGTTTTTTGTTATGCTACTGTTGATTGCACATGCATGTTGGTTGCGCTATATGTTCTTGCACAAGTAATCCTGCCAATAAATCAGGTTTTCTTGTATCGACAGTGACCTGCCTCTCTCCCCCCCACCTCAGCACATAAAGCTGGAGAGGCACCACTTGTGGCTGACTCATCCTGCTTGTCCTAGAAGAAAGCTGAGTTACTTACCTGTAACAGGAGTTTTCCGGGGCCAGCAGGATAAGTCAGCCTCACATTCCCACTCTCCTCTCCTGGAGGGGGGGTGGTGCGTTCCACGGCCTCTGCCGCCTCCTTGCAACCTAACAAGCTAACAACCTGGCAGGCCTCGGCTGGGGACATCCTGGCTAGCTAGGGGTGGCCCTAAGGGTGGGGCTACTAGCCCATGCTTAGAAGCCCATGCTCTGAGCTACTGAGAGACCTCCGTCTATGGCGCCATCGGATTACGTCACCACTTGTGGCTGACTTATCCTGCTGTCCTCTGTTACTCAGTTGTATGAACAGGCAGCACTTGAGTGGTTAAAGCTCTAAGAAGGTTATGTATGTGTGAAACTGATTAACAAGGTAGCTACTATTTTACAAAATATCTCTTTACTGATTTTTTTTGTACAGATTTGCTATGCACTCCACCCTTAAAAACCTGCTTAGAAAAGGAGAGCTGTATGAGTCCAATTTGGCCAATGTTTTCCTAAGCATTATGAGGTTAAAGGCAGGAGTGGGAATGTTTTTTTTAGTTCAGTAATCACACAGAATACTAGGAATAATGTGTGATGTAATTTAATTTTTAAACAGATAACCAGCATTTTTAAGTTACAATTGAAAATAAGCTCGCTCAGTTCAAAGATTGCATTTGTTTTCATATTTATTTATGGTTCATTTCCCATCGTCCTCAATTCAAATACTTTTATAGCAGCCCTCTTCATAGAAGTTTTCTTTAAACATTACCAATAACCCACAAGTTTGTAATGTTGGTAGGAATTAAACTCTTATGTGTGTTTACATACGAGTTTTTGTAGCAGAGTGATATCTAGTGTCTTCTAGATTAGTGCTTCTGAACCTTTTTTATTTTGTGGCATGCTTTTGAGTTTGTTCAGTCCTTGTGGCACACAACATTTTTCATGATCCTCATTGCTCGGTCTGTTCCATTGACAGGTGAGCAGCTCTTTTTTTTAACTCGTGGGTGCCTCGTTCTGCTGGATTCTATCTCGCATCTGAACGTATGAGGCCAGCAAGCCAGCAGATAAGGCATACAAGTAAAAGTGCTTCTATCTTACCAGTGGAAGGGACTAAGGGGTATGTTTACTAAACCGGGCTAACGGTTAACCCGGGCTATCTGCAACTAGGTCCCATTGAATAATATGGGATTTAGTGGCAGATAGCCCAGGTTAACCGTTAGCCCGGTTTAGTAAACATACCCCTGAGTCTGTCAGATTTCTGGTGGTATTTCCCTGTAATGCTATTAGTAGGGAGAAGAGTTTTGGTAGGGAGAACAAGGGGAGTCTATTTGACTCTCTCCATGAAAAAGTATAGAAATCCATTCTAAAGCTATACCTAATTTGCTACTACAAAAGCCTCAGGCAATGTTCCCTCTAATTTTCTGTAGGCTGTGTGCGCATAAAATATCAGCTGTGCAGCTTTTGAAGGAAAGTTAAATTTTTGTGCGCCACATAACAACACTCGGAGTTAAATACTTTAAAATTTGACTACACATTAGAATACAGTATGTACACCACATTGCACTAGAAAATATTGTAGAACTTGTGAAAACCGTAAATACGCAACAACTTTTAAATTTTAAGACGTCTGTGTTTTCTATCAGAATCAGAACCGTAATTTTTGTGCGCTCTGTTGTAAAGTATGTGCGCTCGCTCGGCGAGATGTGTGTGTGCGCGCACACGCGCACAGCTTAGAGGGAACAGGGGCCTCAGGGCTGTCAGATATGCAATGCATACAAGAGAATCATGCACCAGAGAAAAAGTAGCCAGTACAATCAAACTATTACTGATATGCAAACTTTGTTTGGGGAAGAAGAAGGCTGTAGCAGGTAGAGTAGGTGCTCCTCTAATCTACAATATCCGCTCCAAGCATACTTTCGCCTCAAATGGCGGGAGGGGTGATTAAGCAGAGTAGCTGTTCCTTTCGCTATCTGCTCCAGGCTCAACCATCCCCTCCTGATCTCCGCAGCCTGCCTGGGAGTAGGTAGGCCCGGAGCAGGAAGCAGATGACTATTCACGGGGGGGAGGGGATGTACTGTCCAGAAGAGATATGGCAAATACATCATGAGCCCATGCTTATGCACATCTGTGGCTTTGTATCTGATAGGGAATGACTTTGGGAAAGTCCCTACTATTTCAGAAGCGCTCTTCTAGGTGATGCTGGAGCCAAAAGCATATCAGCTAGGTGTTCCTTGATGTAGTTTCTCTTGCTGTATTATCTAGTAAAGATTCTCAGTCATGCCTTGTATACATGGTTCATATACTTACTCATCCTTCTCATGCATTATTGCACATTTTGGTATCATCTGCAGACAGGCAAACCTTACCCGACTGCCCTTCTGCAATATCACTAACAAAGATGTTAAAAGGAATCGGACTAAGGACCAGATCCCTGGGGCACACCAGTGGTAACTTCCTTCTCCTCAGAGTGAGCTCCATTTACCTGTACCCTTTCTCACTTCCCACTCAACCAATTTCTAACCCAGTCAATAACTTTAGAGTCCATCCCTAGGGTGCTTAATTTGTTTATAAGTCGCCTTTGCAGAACAGTGTCAAAGGCTTTACTGAAATTTAAATACACCACATCTAGGGCTCTCCCTCGGTTCAACTCCATTGTCACCCAGTCAAAGAAATGAATCAGATTTGTCTGACAAGACCTGCCTATGTTAAACCTATGCTGCCTCGGATCCTGCAATCCATTGGACTCCTGAAACCTCACTATTATCTCTTTTAGTAGCGTTTCCAATAATTTACTTACCAAAGAGGTTAGACTAACCGGCCTGTAGTTTTCTACCTCATCCTTACTTCCGCTTTTGTGTAAAGGGACCAGATGTGCCTCTCTCCAGTTCTCTTGCACCACCTCCAACTCCAAAGAGGCATTGAAAAGGTCGGTCAGTGGAGCTGCTAGAATGTCCCCAAGTTCCTTCAATATGCTCAGATATGTCCCATCTGGTCCCATCACTTTTTATCTACTTTTAGTTTAGCTAGTTCCTCACAAACACAGTCTTCTGAAAATCGTTTGAGCTCCCTGTCACTTCTCTGCCTATTTGTGAGTGTTTTCTGAGGTTCTGATCCTGGCCCTTCCTCTGTGAACACAGAACAGAAATACTTGTTAAACAATTGCGCTTTATCCTCATCAACTTCTACATATTCCTCCCCTTTACCCTTGAGTCTGACAGTACCGCTTTTGCCCTTCCTTCTCTCACTAACCTATCTGAAAAATGTCTTATCCCCCCATTTTATTGCATATGCTTCTTCTTCTTTTTGTATCTTTGCTTTCCTGACTACTTTGCTAGCTTCTCTAAGTTTTCTGTTTCCCTCATATAACTTCCTCAACTTCCACTATCCCATCCAAGTACATGCCCATATGCCACACCCTTCATTTTCACACACATGCCTCCATCCCACCCCTCTAGTCCCAAGCACCCCTTCTGCAAATGCTTGTTGAAGTATTTGGAAACCATGTCTCAGCCTGCTTTCCCTACTTGTTTTAATAAAATTAAGATAATCCAAATTGTAGATGATACTACTTATTTTAGAGAGTTATGCTCTTTTCATCAGATGTCTAGTTGACATATTGGGTCACTTGAAGTGCACAACTTTAATTTTTGAATAAACACAGTCAAGTCTTATGTAGAATGTTCTTAGTTCCCATAGATTACAGCACTGTTAAATAGTACTGACTGCAAACAAGAGCGGAGACCTTTGTTACTCTTTTCATGCTACAGTTGACAGCTTTTCTTTTCCACCAAGAGCTGGAAAACGCAGAATCAAACTTAGTCTATAAACAATGAAGGCTCCTGGACATTATTTGAGGTGAGGGCCTTCTGTTACCAGATACTTTATATTTCTAACCTAGTTTAACAAACAGTAACTTGTGAATAGTGGATTGCCAATATACATTTTATTTAGCATCAATCTAACTTTACAGTTGGCAGCTTGGATTTTCTGAGGCCTGCAGATTACAAAACTAGCAGTTTATAGGAAGAAATTTGCATTAGTGATGTCCTTCCTCCTAAAGAAATAGATTACAGTGGTATAATACACGACCCCACATCCTCTTAATTGTGGTTATCAACTTGGTAGTATTTCTCTATCTAAAACCTAGGAGGGATAGCTTGGATGTCCTGGCTGGATTCTTGGCCTGACTTCATAAACACAGTTGGACTGATCTGGTTGGCAAGCAAATAGACTACCAGCTGGCGATTCAGATGCCTAGTTTTTGTTTCTTTGAATTGCTGAATGGAGCTTCCCTTCCTCAGCTCTGTAAAATCACCTGGTGTCAGTCTACACACGCATGTAGATAAGCCACAGACATGGAAGTGAGAGAGAAAGTGGCTGTGTTTGAGTGTATGAGATTTAATATGCTAAATCTAAGTTTATGGTATATTAAATAACTTTTAATGGGTCAAATAACTTGCAGACGCTGGAGATTTTTGATATCTTTCCTATTCCAAGAAAGATAGAATCAGATGAGTTTAATTTTATGTCTTGAAACATTTCCAAGTAACAAAATAAAAATCTTTTTCATTTAAAAACAAATATAAAAGTATTTTTAAAAGGTGATACTGAAATTGCAAATTTTGAAGATAGTAAACTATCTTCAGTTTGTGAGAACTTGCCAATAGAAAATGCTGAAATAAGATCCAGGATGGCATGCAGGGAAGGACATGTGACGCTAATCTCTTGCTTCCCTTCTCCCCTGTTTACTTTTACAGAGATGGGGGGATGTGTTTGAGGATTCCAAGGGGGGGGGGGGGGGAATTTCCTTATTGCCATCTGCAGCTCTCTATCATGAGCTCTGTTTCGCTATAATCTTGGTGCCTCTGGAGGATTCATTGTGCAGGAACAAGGAAGAGGGACACCTTGTGGGAATTGGCTGCTTGCACAGAGCATGGCCTGAGGAGGTTTAAGAGCACCCTTGTTGAAGGAAGCAACGTCCATGGTTCTGGCAGAAGATGCTAAAGCAATAGCTGTGAAGACACTATGGCCAGGAGCTATGAAGGGAACAACATTTGGAGAAGTGGTGCAACAGCAGGCTTCAGCTGTCGGCTGACCTAGTAGGTGACATTTGAGTAAGTCTGCAGTAGTAATCTTGGTCTTTGGGTAGCTTTATGTTAGAAAAATCAGTTTCCTCAGTTATATTGAAGTATTACAGCAATCAGGATACAGCTATTGCCATACTTACAAGACTCGCAGAAAATTTGGAAGACAACATCTTGGCCAACTGACTGGAAAAAAAATCTGTGTTTATACCAATACTAAAGAAAGGTGATCCAACTGACTCTGGAAATTATCATACAATCACTCTGATCTCACATCCCAGCAAGATTCTACTCAAGATCCTTCAGCAGAGACTACAACCCTACCTGGAACGAGAACTGCCTGAAGTGCAAGCAGGGCTCAGGAAAGGACGAGGCAAGAATGAGATCATCATGGATGTGAGATGTATCCTTAAAGTCAAAAGAATACTAAAAGGATATCTATATGTGTTTTATGGACTACAGCAAGGCTTTTGACTGTGTAAATCATGAGAAACTCAGCCACATTAAGAAGCATGGGTATACCAGAACATCTAATAGTTTTCTTGCACAACCTTTACATTGATCAAGAAGCAACAGTTCGAACAGAACAAGGAGAAACAGAATGGTTTAAAATCAGTAAAGGTGTATGACAAGGCTGTATACTTTCCCCCTACCTATTTAATTTATATGCAGAACAAATCATCAGAGAAGCAGGACTGTATGAAGACAACATTAACAACCTTTGCTGTGCAGATGATACCACAATACTGGCTGAAAGTGAAGACTATCTGAAACATTTGCTTCTCAAGTCAAGGAACATAGTCTTAAAATGGGCCTGGACCTTAACATAAAGAAGACAAAGATCCTGACAACTGACAAAATCAATAAGTTCATAATGGATGGAGAAGAAATTAAAATTGTAGACAACCTTTTAACCTGCTTGAATCAATACAGAGACGACAAGTAGTCAAGAAATCTGACGACATATTGCTCTTGGCAGAATGGCTATGAAGAACCTAGACAAGATTCTTAAGTCAATCTCTGTACAAAGATTCTACTTGTCCAAGCCATAGTATTTTCAATAACGTCATATGTGTGAAAGTTGGACAGTGAAAAAGATAGGAAGAAAATTGATGCCTTTGAATTATGGTGCTGGCAAAGAATGCTGTGTATACCATGGACTGCCTGAAGAACCAACCAATTAATACTAGAGGAGATCAAACCTAAGCTTTATTTAGAAGCTCAGATGACAAAACTTTGACTTTCATACTTTGGACACATCATGCAAAGAGAGATCATTAGAGAAAGACATCATGCTTGTCAGGGTTGAAGGTCAACACAAAAGAGGAAGGCCTGCAATGACATGAATTGATAGAGTGGCATCCATGGCTGCTGTTACTGTATCAAAAATGAGCCACCTGACTGAAGGCCGAATAAGGTTTAGGACAGCTATCCAGAAGGTTGCTATGAGTCGACACCGACTCAGTGGCACTTAACAACAACACATATTATCCTCAGCTATTTTTGTGCACTTGCAGGTGCAAGAGAGGTCCTGTGGAGAATGCATTGAGGATCACAAAAGCTTGAGCAGCAGATAAACCAAATAATAGCTATTCAAGTAGCGCTTCTGGGCTATTTATCAGTTAGTTCATCACAAGTTGAAGAATTTAGAGAGTCATACTAGGCCATTGAGTTTGTGTATTTAATTTCCGTTTGTCCCTGAGCTCCTCCATTAGATCATTTCATGAAGTCTTTAAAAGAGGTTCCTATGATTTCTAAGAGTCATCCTCTTGGGACCAGTTTCTCCAAATGGGTAGTTTTGCGCATTCCATGATAGTAATGAACCTCACTTCTAAGTCTCTACAGTTTATTGCTCTGTGTAGTACTTGCATCATGCCACAGAGCTTCCTTCTGGAGTTCATAACATGCAACATGCATAGGTAATTTGTGAAGGTGGCTTGGAAATTTCTCTTAATCAAGCCTGTGACATTCAACAAGATTTATTTTATTTACATTCTCTTATATACCGTACTATTCTGCATCAGTGCGGTTTACATTGAACAAACTGAAATTACTTTGAACAGGGCATTATAACTTGGAGATAACTATTTTACAGGGAACATGGGCTATGGAGGGTTAAGTGGCTTGCCCAAGCCCACAAGGAGCACCTGTGGGACTAGAAACCCCAGTCCTTCTGGCCCAAGGTTGCTGTCCTCTAGTGGGATTTGAACCCCCGACCTTCCGGCCTGAAGTACCTTGCCCCAACCACTAGGCCACTCCTCCACTCCAAGATGGGAAATATCTCTTTCTGCCACATTTTCTTAGTTTCAGACTGCATTTCTTGGTACTTAAGGATCTTCTCTCTCTCTCAACTGGGTTCTCAGAATAGTCACTTGGCACGGACACTTCTATAATAAGTGTGATTCTAGTGTTTTTTTTCCTTTGACACTCTGGCTTCCTCTTCTCCAGCTTTTTATCTATCAGAATGGGAGTATCCCAGGTGATCATAATCTTTTTATTCTCTGTAATTCTCTTAAGGTCATGGTCCCGGTGCTTTTCTGATACAGTGATGTTGTAGTGTTTACACTTTTCAGTGTATGAGACATGCCACTTTGCAGAAAATTTCTATACAGAATGGCACTTAGCTAGCTACAATTTAAGTAACTGTTTCTATCTCTGTTTGCCAGGTTTTTTTTTTTCTATGCTTGCTGTGAACCATCTCATCTGTAATCCACTTCTGGGCTGCACCTAGCAACCTTTTATTCTTCAGTTTCATTTCACCTCTCCTTAGCCATTCATGTGTCTGGTTTTGATCAACAATTGGTTCTTGAAATAATACCTTGTATTTCACATGGCATTGTGCATTTGCCACTTGTTTTTCCTTGTTTGCTGATCTAACTCTTTTTAAAGAGGTTTTTGTCTTGTTTTGCAAATTCTGTTTCCTTCCCTGTGTATGTTTGTGGATTCTCACTCACCCCTATTTGTTGGAAAGATTATCCAAGTTTGACGATGGGGACAGATTCTGGATATTTACATTTATATTTCAGCACTTTTTGTTTATTTGGATTGTCAATGCTATTAAGTAGGCTCGGAGGCCTAAGCGGCTCTGTATCTATGATCAATTTCTGTAAGGCTCAGTTCTTCTCCTGCTTCTAGGGATGTACAGTCTTGGCATATACTGGTTCTTATAAATTACCTCATGAGCATGGAGCAGATTTTCTTGTTCATCTGGTTTTTCAAGATCTTTAGGAGGCCATTCTATAATTGCAGAGCTGTATGAGAATACAGAAATTGCCAGCTTGTGCCTGCTTGTACCTGCTTCTGTGATGTTAAAGCACTTTTCAGTAATGATTTTAATCTCTTGTAATATTCTTAACTGATCTTTTCTCTCAATTTTTGCTTGATCATCATTCCTTCCTCTACTCCTAGGTATTTAAAGTTCCTTTATGTCGCAGCCCTCAGTCAGGGAGATGTTTTTACTTTACCTCATTTTTCCTTTAAAAAGGTTGTCGTAGCACATTTTTCAAGGCCAAAAAGCTTCTTGATGTCATCTGAGAAACGTTTCAGTACATGAAGTTTGTCACAAGCACAACGCCCGAAGCCACTTGCCTCTAGTGGTCGAGGGCGTGGTGGTTGAGGATTCCTTCTTCTATCAGCTCCTAGCAGCCTATTTCTTCGTGTTGGCTTCTGGGAAGTGTAGTACTGCTAAAAATATGTTGGTGCTTTAAGTAGAAGGTTTGTAGTTGAGGTAACCGAGGGTAAGGCTTGTAACCGAGTTTATTTTCATAACACAAAACACAGCAGGTTCAAGGTATCATTTACAGGATTATAACTGTAGGATTTGCTTAAGGTACAGCAAATAGTGGCAAACAAACTGCAAGAACTCAGAAATGGCTTTTTTAAGTCCTCTTACTTGCAGAAGCAATTGCCTTTAGAAACTAGGCTGCCACTTCCTTTTTAGTCCTTGTTAACCAGAGCATAAAGAAAAATTCAGGCTTAATTCTTCTACCGCAGTTTTGTTTCTGCCAGCCTCAAAAACCTCTCTAGGCTGCATTTCTACGTGAAACCAAACTTAGAACAAAACATACATTCCAAGCTGTTATCAAAACTCTTAGCAGGCTTTTCATATAGGAGAGGAACAAGCAAAAACTCTTATAGCAGCTAACGTGGCTTTTCTTGCCGTTGCACAGTTCAAACACAGGTGACAAACGAGTATGAATCAGAGCTTCCTGATCAGGCTTACGTTGCAGTAAATTTCCCTTTTAAAACAGACAGGAATTTACCTCCACACTGCTTCTGCCATATGGTTAACTTCCAAGGAGAATTACTTCTTTCAGGGCTAGCTTTTCCTCAAGACCTCCTGTCTAGAGCTTGGCATAGAGAGCAATCCATAAAGCAATCTTCTTCCCCTAACTCTGACACTGGTTCTCCCAACTGCATGGGTTCTGACTCACTGACCTGGTCAGACTGCTCAGCTGACAACCTCTCTGGTGGTCTGAAAGCTTCTCCACTTCCTGGTCCCCACCTCTGTTGCCAATTTCCCTCCGTAACCTCGATATTCTCATGGTTACCGAAACATGGCTATCTCCTGAAGACAATATCATACTCAACCAGCTCCTCCCCTTAAATTTTACAGTGTTTACTAGTCATAGAGAAAACAAAAGAAGAGGTGGAGTGCTCATCCTCACTAGGTCAGACCTTCATTTCCAGCTGGACGACTCCACCAGCACCAACCACCTAGAGGCAGTCTCCATCTCCAACAAGCTCTGCTCTATAAACCTGCTGTATAGAGCTCCTACAGCTTCCCTGGATGACCTCCCAACTATAATAAACCTCGCATCCAACATCCAGAATCCTAATTCTCCAAGTTGGATCTTAGGTGATTTTAACCTGACAGCGCTTCAAGATAACCAATCATCGGCCTTCCTCGAAGCCCTTGGGTACAAACAATTAGTGAACGAACCTACTCATGTGAAGGGAAATACTCTGGACCTTATATTTGCCCCACAGACAGTTGGTGACCAATCACACAACACCGTGATGTCCATATCTACTGTGCTGTGGTCAGACCACAAACTTATTATCTTCCAGATTCCCACTCACAACAGGCAATCAAAGATCAACAGTGTACCAAGCAATAACTCTAGACTACCTGCTAGAAGCTTCCTTCCATTCAATAGAGATCGTATCCTTGCCGGAACGTGCTCGCTCTGTAATGAGACCACCCTAAATTTGGAAGATCTCATTACTTGCTGGAACAGTAGTCTCAACGCGATAGCGCTTCGACCACCACCTAGCAGGCAGCCAAGGAAAAGAGCTACAGCCCCATGGTACACTGAGGATCTGAAATTATCACTCTCCCGACTACAGAAGCTTGAGAAACGCTGGCATTGGTCACGCTCCATGGAAGACCAGTCAGCCTACATATATCAGCTATCCGTCCACCGCAATGCTATCACAGAGAAGATGAAACAGTACCACACAGATACCCTGAAGCGCTCATTAAACAAACGGTATGATTTGTTTAATTTAGTCAAGTCTCTTTCTAAAGAACCAGCTCCCGAACAGCAATGTGAAATCCATCCCCAGGAGTTTGCAGTTTACCTACAATCCAAGCTATCCCAGACAAATAAACCTTCAATAGAGGTTGCTTCCACAGACCAAGAGTGCCCAACATCTCTAATTTCCTTCTCTACTCCTGCCAAGAAGCGCATCGAAGACTCGATCATGTCCCTCAATACTTCTACTGCGCAAACGGATCCTTGCCCAGCTTTCTGGATAAAGGAACTGCACAGTGACTTTAGCACAATAATAACCATATAATAACAGCAGCTACGGGTACCAGTCTGTCAACAATGAGCCGCCTGACTGAAGACCGAACACAATTTAGGATAGCTATCCAGAGGGTCGCCATGAGTCGACTCCGACTCGATGGCACTTAACAACAACCAGAATAATGAACCTGTCCTTCACAACTGGTACTTTCCCTTCTGCCCTCAAGCATACATCTATCAGACCGCTCCTAAAAAATAGCAAGTTAGATCCCAAAAAGGTAGACTCTTACAGACCCATTTCAAGTATACCTTTTCTCACAAAGTTAATCGAAAAAGAGGTGCAAAGACAGTTACAAGACCACAATGATGCTGCTGCCCCGCTAGATCCTTGCCAACATGGATTCAGAGAGTCACATGGTGTGGAAACACTCCTTACCACCCTCCTCAATAATATAATTTCTGGTGTCGACAACATTCGACAGGGAATTGCACTCGTTTTCCTAGACATTGCTGCAGCCTTCGACTCGGTAAGTCATGAGCTTCTCCTAGTATGGCTAAAAGAGAAAGGCGTCAGTGGAACAGCACTTGAATGGTGCAGATCATACTTGTCTGGAAGATGGCAGCACGTTCGATCTGGTGGAGCAAATTCGGAACCATTTCATCAAGGTCAGGGGGTTCCACAGGGATCCTCCCTCTCTGCCTTGATGTTCAACATATACATGCAACCTATTTGCAATATCATCTGGTCTTTCAATGTAAGTTGCATGGTATATGCAGACGACATCTTGCTCTATATGCCGTTCGACATAGATAAATTGGACCTCTCCCCTCTGACCAATTGCTTCAATGCCATATCTGAATGGCTCCTGTCACAAAACCTCAGAATTCAACATAAGACTGAGGTGCTCTTCATATCGAGGAACCCGAATTTCAGCCCTCCGCAATACTTGAAGGTGAAAGAAGCCGATCTACAAACAAAACCCACAATACGGTACCTGGGTGTTACAGTAGATCAAAGCCTCGACATGAAGGCTCACATAGCTAACACTGTAAGAGCTATGTACTACAAGATCCGTTCACTCAGACATCTACGCCCCTTGCTTGAACCAGAGTATTTCCATACTATCTACCAAGCCCTGATCATGCCTCATTTTGACTATGCCAATGTCATTTTACTAGGACTCCCCCAATCCACCTTGAACCCCCTACAGCTCGAAATGAATAGCGCAGCGAGAATTCTCCATGGGGCATCTAGGAGAGACCATGTGACGCCCCTTCTGAAGCAGTTACACTGGCTTCCTATTCAGGCCAGGATCATCTTCAAGACAATGTTACTGACCTTCAAAGCGGTAAATAGTCTCTCCTCTTCCTCCTCACTAACCGACCTCATCAAATCCATAACCCTGAATAGATCAAGAAGATCCACAGCAATAAATACGCTAATGATTCCTCGTGAATTTACAAGATGCACCGCAACAACAGCAAATAGGGCTTTCAGTCTCTGTGCACCAAACTGGAACGCCTTACCAACAAACATCAGAGCAATCACTAACCTAGCCCAGTTTAGAAAGGCCCTCAAACACTACCTATTCCTCAAATACTTCCCAGAGAACACTGATTCTCATCCCCTCTCCAATAGTTATAGCAACATCAAAACACCTAGTGAGCCAGGAGAACACACTTAGTAAGGTGTCCTTGACCATTGGATTACATGTTCCATGTATTCTGTGACTCTAGGATGTAAATAGTTATCCTTGTTATCCAAGTTTTTGCTATCTTGTTAGTTGTAAACCCTTCCTTGTTATCCATGTTTGTTGTCCGGTTAATTGTAAACTCAGACACATGTTTTCCTGTCTGATTTTTCTGTTATATGTAAACCGCGCTGATGCCGAATAGTGCGGTGTATAAGAAATTCTAAATAAATAAATAAATAAACCTGGTGCAGGGAATTCAGCTCTCTCAGCTCTGGGTAGCTCAGCTCTTCTCCAAGAATCCACTCCTTCTCTCTGCTTCTGTCTCAGCTGCTCTCCCGGCTGCTCTCCTTCTCGTCTCTCCCTCTCTGCATAATCTAACCCAGGCTTATACCTCCAGCGTCTTAACCCCACCTCTTTCTTTCCCAGGTGTTGGTAATCCCCCTGCCTTCTGATATTAGAATAATCAGTGCACTTGTAAAAGTAAGGGCTTTGGCCCTCGTGCTTGCAATCCCTCTTTCTTACTTTATCAGTCATTGGCTGAAACCTGTTCCAGCTGGGGTTTTTCTGTCTTTGAAACCTGGCTGTGGCTTTCTCTCCCTGCACTCCTAGAAGGGGACCCTTAACTAGGGTGAATTCGTTATGCTTCTCACCTCCCCCACTCTCAGGATAGCTGACTTTGCCACAAGTTGTTCTACTAATTGTTTGGTCATGAGCTATAGAGCTTCAGGTCATCTAAAAACAGTAAGTGTGATGTTACCACTGGGTTGTCACCACCTTTAGGATTAAGGCTAGCTTTGTATTTCAAAGAGTTGATGAGAATACTCTAAGTGCTATAGAAAACATAAGTGGTGACAGGGAGTCATCCTGAAATAGTCCTTGTTGTATCATGATGTTAGAAATGACATACTGAACATCTTCAAAAAGCATTTGGTTTGCCACATTTTCAGGTGACCGTAATGCACTCGGTTAATGTCAAGGAAGTGGAGGAATGGCCTAGTGGTTGGGGCAAGGTACTTCAGGCCGGAAGGTCGGGGGTTCAAATCCCACTAGAGGACAGCAACCTTGGGCCGGAAGGACTGGGGTTTCTAGTCCCACGGGTGCTCCTTGTGGTCTTGGGCAAGCCACTTAACCCTCCATAGCCCATGTTCCCTGTAAAATAGTTATCTCCAAGTTATAATGCCCTGTTCAATGTAATTTCAGTTTGTTCAATGTAAACCGCACTGATGCAGAATAGCACGGTATTTAAGAGAATGTAAATAAATAAATAAATAAGGAAACATATTATCCAAGAATGTGGATCCCTCTCTTTTATATATTCACTAGGAGCAGAGCTAGCCCAACCATTTGGCAAGTTGCTGAGGGTAGCAAAGAGAAGCAGCATTCAAAACAAAATAATAGATTCTGACAGCCACAAAAACTCGGAGCCCTCGGCACATTATTTTACCTGCAGGGAGAATGGGTACACACACACACATACATAGCAAAATTTAATATTTAAAAGTGTGATATCAATTTATATATATATATTTACAGGACTGTTGTTGGAAGGGTGATGTTCAGATGCTCATGACTGAGCTTAATTATCAAAATCTCAGGGGTGAGGGGGGACAGGGCAGAGGTTTGCCTAGGGCAGGGGTCTGCAACCTTTAAGACATAAAGAGCCACTTGGACCCGTTTCCGAAGGGAAACAAAAAACTGGGAGCCGCAAAACCATTGCGACATTTAAAACAAATCTAACACTGCATATATTGTTTCTTACCTTAATGCTATATACGACCCCCTACTTTTCCTGTTAAAATATAGGTGTTTGGCCTATACTCGCCGTATAAGACTACCCCTCTTCCTTCGCACACCAAAAAAAATACGCCAGAAAATATCACAACAACAAGTAACAATATTTGATTTCAAAATTATGATGATTTTATAGTCAAATCACTAATATGAAATAAAATTATTTTTTTCTACCTTTGTTGTCTGACCAATTTATTCTTTGATCATGCTGGTCCCGATCTGAGGCTTCTGCTTTCCTGTCTTCTCTTAGCTCTCTTTCTGTGGTCTATGTTCCATCTGCCATTTCTTATCTCTTCTTTCGTTTTCTTCACTTCTTTCCATCAGCCTATTTCCAGTCCCAGTAACCCTCCCCAATATCAGCCCCTTTCCAGTCCTCACTCCCAGTACCTTCCAATGTCAACTTGCATTCCCATGATTGCCACTGGTGTCCATTTCCTTCCAATCCCCCTCCTTCCCCACTGACCAGTCCCTTCTAGTACAAATACCATGGCAGCCTTAGCCCCCAGGTAGCTTCCAGGGCCAGCAGCGCGATCCTCCCCTGCCCACATTCAGCCCATGCGCATTCAAAGCCCCCCAATCAGCTCGCTTCCAGTGCTAATCCCCCCTCAACCCCATTACCAGTGCTAGCCTCCCCTAATCAGCCCAATACCAGTCCTACCCCCCATCAGCTCATTACCAGTCCTAGCCTCCCCTAATCAGCTCATTTCCAGTGTTAGTCCCCTCAACCCCATTACCAGTGCTCCATCCCTCCATGTCAGCCCCCTCCATGTCAGCCCCCCTCCCTCCATGTCAGCCCCCTCCATCCCTCCATGTCAGCCCCCCTCCCTCCATCCATATCAGATCCCTCCCTCCATGTCAGCCCCCTCCATCCCTCCATGTCAGCCCCCCTCCCTCCATCCATGTCAGCTCCCTCCCTCCATGTCAGCCCCCTCCATCCCTCCATGTCAGCCCCCCTCCCTCCATCCATATCAGCTCCCTCCCTCCATGTCAGCCCCTCCTCCCTCCATCCATCCATGTCAGCCCCCCTCCCTCCATCCATGTCAGCCCCCCTCCCTCCATCCATATCAGCTCCATCCCTCCATGTCAGCCCCCCTCCCTCCATCCATCCCTAGCAGCTCCCTCCCTCCATGTCCGCGCCCTCCCTCCATGGCAGCCCCCTCCATCCCTCCATGTCAGCCCCCCTCCCTCCATCCATATCAGCTCCCTCCCTCCATGTCAGCCCCCCTCCCTCCATCCATCCATATCAGCTCCCTCCCTCCATGTCAGCTCCCTCCCTCCATGTCAGCCCCCTCCATCCCTCCATGTCAGCCCCCCTCCCTCCATCCATATCAGCTCCCTCCCTCCATGTCAGCCCCTCCTCCCTCCATCCATCCATGTCAGCCCCCCTCCCTCCATGTCAGCCCCCCTCCCTCCATCCATATCAGCTCCCTCCCTCCATGTCAGCCCCCCTCCCTCCATCCATCCATATCAGCTCCCTCCCTCCATGTCAGCCCCCCTCCCTCCATGTCAGCCCCCTCCATCCCTCCATGTCAGCCCCCCTCCCTCCATCCATATCTGCTCCCTCCCTTCTTCTGCAGCCGCGGCTCCCTGCCTCTTACGGAACCGCGGCTGTGCTTTTAAAATCATCTCGGAGCCCTTCCTGTCTTGACGGGCTCCGTGCAGCATTGTCCCGCCTCCAAACTTCCTTTAGAGGCGGGACAATGCTGCGCGGAGCCCGTCAAGACAGGAAGGGCTCCGAGATGATTTTAAAAGCACAGCCGCGGTTCCCTAAGAGGCAGGGAGCCGCGGCTGCAGAAGAAGGGAGGGAGCTTACAACACTATTGCCTGTCACAGGGCGGGCAGTGTGCTCCGGAGCCGCGGCAAAGGTGAGAAAGAGCCGCATGCGGCTCCGGAGCCGCGGGTTGCCGACCCCTGGCCTAGGGCATCCAGTACCTTGCACTGGCCCTAGGGCCAGCCTTGACTAGGAGGCAGAGTGAGTGACAGGGACTAGCTAACTATACTTAAGGAATGGTGAATGGACAGTTTGGACTTGTTTAATGTCTTAGGTTTGGAAGGCATGTGTCCAAAGAAATTACATTATTGGTTACAGTTTTATTTTCCCTGGACAGAGTGTCTTATGCCTCTGTTTTTTCAAAAATCCCAAATACCTTTTCTAGGGGGAAATAAAATCTGGTCATTACCCAAGAGCGGAGAGAGAAATATCTTGATGTGCCAAGAGTCAGTGTCCTTCGGCACAGAAATTCTGTTTTCCTTATAAATACACATATAAGGTCTCTCGAGATGTATTTTCTTTCAGCCCTCTTAAGTGTGTTTCTTCTTGGGCATGTTTTGCCGAAGTGATAGTGCCTATTGGGGAGGGTTCAGTCACCTATTTTTTTGTCTGACCGTATGCATAGGTTTGTTTGCACTTGTTGGATAAAAAATGGGGGTCATTCAAGCCCTAAAGCATAGGTTTGAGAGAGGCCTATTTGTTACCATTTGGAAGGGATAGATTATCATCTTTAACATAGTTTTATTTTTATCTTTTTGCTTGGGGTTGTCTTCCTTTTTCTTTGTTCCTTTTTGGATCCCTTTTTACTTTTAGACCAAATATAGGTATGTATGTATCATGATTATTCATTTTTGCTTTTTGCTGCTAGAAATTTTTTATTGATTGTTGCCTTTATTCTTTTTACTTCTATTGTAAGATTTTTTTTTTTAATTAAAAAAAAATCCTGGAATAAAAATCTTCAAAGACAGTGGTCATGTTAATAAGAACATAAGAACATAAGATATGCCATACTGGGTCAGACCAAGGTCCATCAAGCCCAGTATTCTGTTTCCAACAGTGGCCAATCTAGGTCATATGTACCTAGCAGTTTCCCCAAGGGACACAGGTTCCACAATGCTTGTATTGGTTCAAGCATTGATATCCTGGGTCCCTTCTTAATAATGGCTTATGGACCTTTCCTCCAGGAACTTGTCCAAACCTTTTTTAAACCCAGCTACACTAACAGCCTTTACTACATCCTCCGGTAACAAATTCCAGAGTTTGATTACACGTTGAGTGAAAAAATATTTTCTCTTATTAGTCTTAAATAGTTTACCCTGTAGCTTCATTGCATGTCCCCTAGTCTTTCTATATTCTGATAAGGTAAACAATCGATCTACGTTTACCCGTTCCACTCCGCTCATTAATTTATAGACTTCTATCATATCTCCCCCTCAGCCGTCTCTTTTCCAGGTTAAAGAGCCCTAACCTTTTTAGCCTTTCTTCATAGGAGTATCCTTCCATCCCCTTTACCATTTTGGTGGCTCTTCTCTGAACCTTTTCTAATAACTCTATATCCTTTTTAAGATACGGCGACCAGAATTGCACACAATATTCAAGGTGCGGTCTCACCATGGAACGATATAGAGGCATTATAATATCCTTTGTTTTATTTTCCATTCCTTTCCTTATCATACCTAGCATTCTATTTGCTCTCTTGGCCGCCGCTGCACACTGGGCCGAGGGTTTTAACATGGTATCCACAATGACGCCTAAATCTTTTTCCTGGGTGGTAGTTCCTAATGTGGAACCTTGCATCGTGTAACCATAGTTTGGGTTGTTCTTCCCTAGGTGCATAACCTTGCACTTGTCCACACTAAATTTCATCTGCCATTTTGATGCCCAGTCTTCCAATTTATCAAGATCCTCTTGCAATTTTCCACAATCCTCTTGGGTTTTAACAACTTTAAATAGTTTTGTGTCATCTGCAAATTTGATAACCTCACTCGTTATTCCACTTTCCAGGTCATTTATGAATATGTCAAAAAGCAGCGGACCCAGCACAGATCCCTGGGGTACACCACTATTCACCTTTCTCCATTGGGAAAATTGGCCATTTAGCCCTACCCTCTGCTTTCTATCTTTTAACCAGTTCCTGATCCACAATAGTACACTGCCTCCTATCCCATGACTCTTTAGTTTTGCCAAAAGTCTCTCATGAGGGACCTTGTCAAAGGCTTTTTAATAGATCAACTGATTAAGTATTTCTTTAGATAACTATATGGGTTGTCTGCTGCTCTATTTGCTTTTATGTGAATGCGCACCTACAAATGAAATGGTTTCTAATAAGTATTCTCATGTGAAACTCACTGAGGGTAAAATATTGACTGACTGGACAGGAAGAGCAAATAGTCATTCCATGAATTTTAAATTCCTACTGAATTTTCACATTGCGTTTCAAGATTGCATTTTCCTGTTCAAATCTGCTTGGCAAAGACCATACATAAAGCATAAGGACAATCATCATTGTAGTAATTGATTTAAGACAGCGTTGCTTCTCACATGGTCAGCTTTATGTTGTGTTTTCATGTGTTGGCAGTCAAAGTGATCGTGTTATACTTATGCCAAATGGAAAAAGAACTAATGTTTATAGAAAGGCCTTAATAAATTAACATTAAATTTCAATCGTTATCACAAAATAAATGAAAAATTATTCTTAGAAATGTCATGTTTGGCGAAAATAATGGGGGTGCCTTGTTAGTCCACTTAAATATGTGGAAATAAAGGTCAGTTAAATTTTTATGGGACTAACAATACACGACTTGACTGGCTTTGAAAAGGTAGCATTCTGTTCTTTGGGTTTAAACAAAATGAGCAGCTTAGAGCTATAAAGAAACTTCTATAATGCTCCGAGGCTGCTCATTCATTGTTTTGACCTGAGGGATGTGGTGTTATCTCCTGAAAACTAGTAAAGGAATGCATTTAATCCAATACAAAGATATCGCCATTTGCAATTTTTATTGTTTGTTCTTTTTTTTTCACATGTTTGACTTAACATTAATAGTTAGATTTTAGAACAACAGCTAACATGAATCGGGATGAAGAATAGGTGGGGATTGTGCTTCACAATTAACATGGAGATAATTAATGCACATTGTTAATGTTGCAGATAATACAGCACAATTAATGCCACCTGAAAATTTTTATTTTATTTATTTAATATTTAGTAGTTCAAGGCAAGTTACATTCAGGTATAGTAGCTATTTCCCAGTCGCTTATGGGTTTCAGTCAAAAGGGCTAATGCAGAAACCTTGTGCTAGAGCCCAGTGCTTAAAGCTCTAGCATGGGGTTTCATAACGCAAGTTTATTGCTGTGTGAAAGGTCAGCAATGTTGTAAGAAAATGGCATGCAGACTAATTGTGCAAAAAGTCAGCACCAAACACATGCACCCAGCGGTCTGTGTTAGCAGCCCCTGTATGTTGCACAAGTATTTTCGCATATTATCCTGAGAAACAGTGTCATCTAAGGTGAACTTTGACACTTCATCTCAGTGGAACCAGGCATCAGGGAAGACCCCCGGATGCCATCGACACTGCATTGAGGGGAGGAGGAGGTAGTGCATCTCCCGCTCCTGACACCAACACTCTTGACCAGAATCAAAACCATTTGCAGCCCCATGAGCTCAGATTTTTCTCCCCTCCCATCTCACAAAAATCACTGGTGATTGTGGGCCTCCATTAACCCTACCAACCCCCACCATACATCCTTTGCCCCCACAGGACGTTTAGTAGGAGGCAGGAATGATGTGCATGTGTTGTCTCCCTGCTGCCATTTTTCAATATGATGCAGCTGCTCGGGAGGAGGCTCAGTCTATCAAATTAAAGAAAAAAATTCCTCCTTTGGCAGATTGACACCCCCCCCCCCCCCAGTGCATCCTGAGACACACTGTGCAGGTACTTGTGACCTGGATTAGCCACTGTTGGAAACAGGATACTAGGCTTGATGAACCTTGATCTGACCCAGTATGGCATTTCTCATGTTAAGTTCTTACTACTTCGCTTGTTGGTGCCATCCCCATGCTAGTGGTACGTCTCTTAGAAAACATGCCACCAAGTGCAAAGAAACTCCTAAAAAACAAACTAGCTTAAAAGACAGCAAAATAAGTTGGGAAAACATTTCTCTGGTTCCTCCGAATGCTTGACTAGTGACCAAGTTTTCTTAATATTTTCTAGCCCTATGTTTCACATATCCCTCTTCCTCCTTTGTACATTTCTTGGTTTATGTTTAATATTTGTTTCTCTTTTAGGTATGTGATTTTTAGCAGTGTGGAAGTGGATAAGCAGCCAACATAGTTATTTAACTTGTCTTTCATTGATGAATGGCATTCTGTATCTGACATAATAGAGTTTTAGGGGGTTAGTAACTTTTAATCTTCGTTCAAGGTTTACTTTTTAGAAACGTACGTTCACCTTTTTGCTTGTGGCCAGTTTGAGGTCCTAACTTCTTCTTACAAAGTGTATTTTTCTTCTAGATAATGAAATGCAACGCTGTTTTGAGCTACGCCTACTCATTTCTTTGCTTGTGGAAACTGTTGAAAGGCTGTTCACTGGTGGGAGTCAGTTGGCCAGATTGCTAGGTATGATTGGTTTGATTTGAGTAAAACGTCATGAGCCCATAAACAAAACTGGAAGACTTCTGTGTTCTTTAGTATGGAACCTACACACATCCTTGAAATGGATTATGATGAATTATGAAATCTCTGCCTGTGATCCGGCTTCTCCTATCTTCTAGCTGCAAAGTTGTTTCTCATATGTTAGTGCAATGTGCCAAATGTACTTTATTCAGAATTTTTAGTTGCTCTGCCTTATAATTTTCAGTTCACTATTTAATTGGTTTGCTTGTTTATAGGTACACTGTATTTTGTTCACTTGCTGATTAATTTGTTTAATTAGTTTGATTAGCGTGTGTGTGTGTGTGTGTGTGTGTGTGTGTGGTATATTGTTTGTTTTTATATTATGTATTGTAAATCCATAAAACAACCCTAAACAAAGGCATTGAGGGACAGTGATCTGCATGGAGTGGCAGGCACCACTCTAGTTGCCTTACTGGGCAGACCTAGATGGACCATACTGGTCTTTATTGTCATTTACTATGTTCCTATGTAAATCACTGAAGACAATATTTGGTTATCAACTAATTAAAATTTAGATGTAAATATATACCATGTACAAAAAAAGTGTGCTTAGATCAATTGTTCCAATTTTAGGCTTCATAATGAGTTTGTCTCTGTGTGCTCCCTTTGGAAACCTGGCTTCAAAGGTCTGATGGACTGCTTGTAGAGAGGTGCTGCAAGTATAGAAAAAAATGGATTCTCACTGCCAAACAATGCTGACACCCCAGGATACTGAAAGAGCTCAGAGGTTCTTTCAGGGCCTTTGAAGGATGTTTTTAATAGATCCTTGAAGACAGGAGAAGTTCCACAAGACTGAGGAAGGGCTGATGTACCTCTCCACAAAAGTGGTAATAGGGAAGAAGTGACAAACTACAGGCCAGTAAGCCTTACCTCGGTGGTGGGGAAAAATAATGGAGGCGATCCTGAAAGAGCAAATAGTGGACTTCCTTGAAACCAACAGGTTGTATGATCCGAGGCAACATGGTTTTCACCAAAGGACAATTTTGCCAAACAAATCTGATTTAGTTATTGGGGTGACCAGAGAACTAGATCAAGGGCATGCGATGGATGTGATCTACCTCAATTTCAACAAAGCCTTTGATACTGTTCCTCATAGGAGGCTTATCAATAAACTCAACAGCTTGGGGATGGGTCTCAAGATGGTGAATTGGATCAGAAATTGGTTGACTGACAGACAACAGAAGGTGACAGTAAATGGAACTCACTCGGATGAAAGGAAGGTAATTAGTGGTGTGCCCCAGGGTTCGGTCTTGGGACCGGTACTGTTCAATATATTCGTGAGTGATATTGCCGAAGGGCTAAATGGAAAAGTCTGTCTTTTTGCAGATGACACCAAAATTTGTAACAGAGTGGACTCCCCTGAGGGAGTGGGGAACATGAGGAAAGATCTACAAAAGCTGGAAGAATGGTCTAAGGCTTGGCAGTTAAGATTTAATGTGAAGAAGTGCAGTGTCATGCACTTGGGAAACAGAAATCCAAGGGAAAGGTATGCAATGGGGGCAAGAGATTGGTGGGCATGGACCAGGAGAAGAACCTCGGAGTGATTGTTTCTGATGATCTCAAGGTGGCGAAAAAGTGTGACAAGGCAGTGGAAAAAGCCAGAAGGATGCTGGGTTGCATACAGAGAGGAACTATCAGCAGAAAGGAAGAGGTACTAATACTACTGTACAAGTTGCTGGTGAGGCCTCACTTGGAATATTCTATTCAGTTTTGGAGACCGTATCTCGCAAAGGATATAAAAAGGCTGGAAGCGGTTCAGAGGAAGTCGACCAAATTGATTTGGAGCCTGCGTCAGAAGACTTAGGAGAAGAGACTCGAAGACCTAAATATGTACACTCTGGAGTAGAGGAGGGACAGGGGAGATATGATTCAGAACTTGAAATACTTAAAGAATATTAATGAACAAACAAACCTCTTCCAGACGGTGAAGCTGTAAAACTAGAGGGCATAACATGAAGCTGCAAAGGGGTAAACTGAAAGGCAATGATGGGAAATACTTTTTCATTGAAAGGGTGGTGGATGCTTGGAATGCCCTCCCGTTGTAAGTGGTGGGGGCAAATACAGCGACAGAATTCAAAATGGCATGGGACAGACACAGTGGATCCCTTTATACCAATAGGATAAATCAAAATAAACATAACTATCTCTTATATTTGAGCAAATAGAAGTGATCTGCACGGAGCGGTGGGTACACCCCTCAACAAAGGCATGGGGAGAGGTGACCTGCATGGAGTGGCAAGTGCACCTACTCTTGCCGCCTACCTGGACCATACTGGTCTTTATCTGTTGTCTTATAACAATATTCTTGGGGGAGGAATAAAATACTTTTTTCAATGGCAAAGTACTTTGTGGCACTGTAAAAACTACAGGTTGGAAAGTGTACCACAGTGGCACATTTCTCCCATTCTCAGTATCAGCCATGTGCAGAGTACATGTGTGTGTGTGGGGGTGTGTGTGTCAGGGGGTGCCTGTATATGTGCCATGAGGGGTTTGTGCATCTGTGTGTGTCACAGGGAAGGTTGGTGTGGCTGTGTTTGTGAGATGGGGGTTTCCCATCCCTACCCTTCAGCGCCCTCCCTCCTGCACTCTCGTCTTCCCTTCATCCCCCTAGATAATTTTGCACTCTTTTTTTTCCTTTCCCTGCCTCACTTTACTGTCTCTCCAAGTCTTGGTCCCTCCTCTAGCTCCACCCCTATTCTCCTTCCCTCTCTAGCACCGCCCACTCCCTTATGCTTTCTCTGCCCCTTCTCTCCATGCTCTTCCCCTTTAAAGGGATAGCTGTTCATGCTCTGCCTCCTTACTCTCTCCATCCCAGTTTTCAAGCAGACTCCCCTGGCTCTTCAATCTTCGGGGGAGGGGGGGTGTAGGGGACACAGTCATATGGATCTTTTTGTTTGCACATACAGACAGACAGTTCATAGGTGATACATATCGTATATGTGGTCTTCACTTATTTGTATATTTATTTATTTAACAGGATTGTTATACTGCTTTATCGTTTCAGTCAAAGCGGTTTACATTGTAACTCAAACTTGGGACATTGATAACTTGGATTTTTCTGAGGCAATGAAGGGTTAAGTGACTTGCCCAAGGCCACAAGGAGTGCTAGTGGGAATCAAACCCTGGTCTCTGGGTTCCCAAGCCAGTGCTCTAACCATTAAGCTTCTTCTCCACTGGATACCTGGGGGTGCAAAAATCTTGGGTGCTCACACTAGTTGGAATCAATAAGTCAATCCATAGATGACTAAGAGAATAGTTCAGATATGTACAAACAAATCATTAACCACAGTTGAAGAGCAATAATTCTTAAGGGGCAGAGACAATGCATGAAATTTGCCTATAACACAGGTACACTAAAAAAATTTTTTTTTTAAACTGCCTCTAATGTTTCGATTGATTTTTACGTTTTTTGGTGCGCTGAATCCAAATCTGGTAACCAATTTGCTCCATCACGTACAGATTTTTTGCTACATTGGGTTAGCAGTTTGAGGTGAACGTTTCAGATTGAGTGCGATCGAGATAAAAGTTTCTTGGATGAATTCTTTATACTAATTGTTTAGTAGTTATTCAAATAAGAATAAAGAAAATTGTAACAAGGCAGCACATAAGAATAGAGTAATGTCAACAAAACACACTGTGATGGTAGCAGAATTGTCTGCACTTAAAACAGCCACATACATGTGCACAAACATTGAGCATATAAGAGCGAGGTTAGACACAAAGCAAAGCAAAGAAATGTGCAAAAAATGTTGTACAGGTATGTATGTAAGAATAGAAAACGCAAACCGCACCATTGCAATACATGAAGACAAACACCCGATGGTGTGAAAATAAAATTCTAATAAATGAGATCCGACACTGTGGTAATAACTAGCAAATTTTTATTTCAAAGTTTAGTAAAAACACGATATTTGTCAACACAGTTTAGATTTTAAAGTCATTCTTGGGTCAATCAATCTCCTGGTGGGCCCGTTTCTTCTTCCCCCGAATGCTTCTCTTGGTGTATTTTTCATCTGGGGTTTCCCGCAGCAGCAACCAGCAGAAATCAGCCATCATAGTGGTGTTCCATCTTCCTTGGTACCTTCTCTCTGCGTCCTTGATGTCCTGGTGAAACCTTTCACCTTGTTCTTCACTGTACGCCCCCAGGTTTTCGGGAAAGTTCACATGGGAGTGCAAGAAATGGACTTTCAGGCTCATGTTACAGCCTTGTTCTTTGAAGGCATTGAGCATCCTGGCAACAATATCCTTATAGTTCTCATCTCGCCTGTTCCCCAAGAATTTGAGAACAACATCCTTGAAGGAATCCCAGGCTTCTTTTTCCTTCTCAGACATCGTTTCAGCGAATGCTCCATCTGAAATGAGTTTCCTTATATCAGGGCCAACAAACACTCCTTCCTTTAGCTTTGCTTCAGAAAGTCGGGGGAACTTTGAGCAAAGGTACCGAAAGCACTCACCATCTTTTGGAAGGGACTTGATGAATTGCTTAATGAGACCCAACTTAATGTGGAGAGGTGGTAATAGAATTTTATCACGAGGTACCAAGCTCTCATGAAGAACATTTTTCTCACCGGGTCTCAAATACTCCCGAATTGGCCAGTCTTTTTTCCCCCAGTGTAGGTCGCGGGCCCGGCTATCCCACAAGCAAAGGAAGCAGGGATATTTGGTGAAACCGGATTGCTGCCCTAATAGCATGGATAGAATTTTAAAGTCTCCACAAATCATCCGCTTATGCTCATCATAACGAATCTTCTGAAGAATCAGGGCCAAATTCTCGTATTTTTCTTGGAGAATAACAGAGTGAGCAATAGGAACTGAAGCGAATGTGTTGCCATTATGAAGAACACCTTTTATGCTGTCATTTGACGAATCAATGAACAGCCGCCATTCAGCAGGATCATACTTGAGTTTAAACTTTTCCATCACTCCGTATATATCGTTGCAAAATACCACATCTTCCTCTTTGCTGAAATACTTCAAAAATTGTGTCTCGCGGTTGCGGTACCAATAAAAAGTTGTTCCTGGTGACAATAGATTTTTCTGTTTAAGCCGAGAACCTAGCAGTTGGGCAGCATCTTTTGGGAGTCCTAAATCCCGGACTAAATCATTCAATTCAGCTTGAGAGAAAAGTTCAGGTTTCGGATCTGGTTCAGTTTCAAACTCGGAAGTACTGGACTCATCGGGAAAAGCCATCTGATGAGTCTCATCATGATCAGAACCGTCCACACAAATATGATCCAAAGAGTTTGGTGGTTCAGGCACAGGTACTTCGTTGCTATGAGGCATAGGCCTAATTGCTGAGGGAAGGTTGGGGTAACTTATTACGTTCTTATTTTTTAAGTTGTATCCCTTCACAATGCAAGAGCAAAAATAGCAGTCACTGCTGTGGTCTCTTTGTTCACGCCACATCATAGGTATTCCGAAACAAAATGCTTGTTTTTTACCTTTCATCCATAAGCGTAGATCTTCCTCACATGTCTTGCACACTTTGTGAGGAGCCCACGGTTTGTCTTGATCGCCTAACTTCAAACCGAAATAGGCGAAATATACTTTTTTAATAAATGCAGAAATGTTCCTCTGCCGCTTTTTCACGGTATATTCCCCACAAATAAAACAAAAACTGTCCGGAGAGTTGACGCAACCTCTGGCTCTGTGAGCCATCACAAATACACAGCACTGCAAACTACAACTGTAGTGAACCACTTCGGAATAAAGCTGGATTACGACTGAGCAAAGAAAAGGTAATAATGAACTTGCAAGAAACTGAAATTTGACAGGAACGTTCATGTCGCAACCACCATGTTTGAGCGAGCGAACGAGGCGAGGCGAACAGGAAAGAACATGCGCCAGTGCGAGTACTGGATTTAGCCCCTCGCCTCCCAATTGTCCTGTTAATGTATAAAATGAATACAAAACACTCTAAAATATCATGAGGGAGTGTTTCTAGTTAGTTAACCATTACAACCTCTATTTTGGGCCAAGAAAATAAACTGCAGTCGGCTAAAAAGAAATTATGTGAACATTCCTTATATGGGTAAGAAATCTAATTTTGCAAGAAAACGTGACGTGATGGAACATTTTGGCTATTTTTCCTGGATTCAGCACCCCAAAATCTATAGGAATCAGTTGCAAAACTGGAGGCAGTTTTTTGGTAGTGTACCTGTGTAATTATTATTCTATGTAAATAGACCAGCATACTCTGTTCTGAAGCACAGTTCTAAGCGAAGACTAAAGTAAAGGGGACACTCTTGGCTAATTTCCTAACGGCCATGTAGCCTTGAGACACATTCATGGAGCATGCTAAAAAATGTTGATAGTTTTGGAATAACACAAGATAACTCTCTTTTGCTGGTTTCTACCAATTGTATATTGGCCACAGAAGGAGCACATTTAGTTTTTTTCACAAAATTCATATACAGAGCAAATTATGCTCTAAGGGTCCCACTGACAAAGGAGTACATATATTCTGTATAGTGTGAGGGAAGCCAAGCAATATCTGGCCCAAGGTTAACAAGTCGATTTAGTCTGTGGGAATGCCCTGAGCCAAGTGAAAGAGAATCTTACTTTCCTATTGGCTTGTTTTCCAGTGACTCTTGGGCTCCCAGCCATGCAGTTAGGGAACTCCAACCTCCCAGCCCAGCTAACCCAGCTGCGTCGGCATAGGTCCTAGGAGTGGCGTCCCTGCCACAAGTACGCAAATCCTGAATGCTCCAGACATGCCTCTGGCTTGGGTACCGTGCCACCCGCATGGGGCAGTTGTGCAGTGACTTACCCTGGGCAGAAATCCCCACTAAGCTGTGCTCAGTTTATTTATTTACAGAACCTTACAGTAGGCGAGTCTCAAGGACATAGGGCAATTTTTTTTTAATGATTGGCAGTAATGGCAATATTTAAACCTTGGACTATAAAGGCTGGAAACAGCCATGCACTGATGGCTTTTTTTTTTTTTTTAATTTGAAACCTTTTATAATTTGCTGCTCCAAATATCATTGTTTAGAGCAGAGTACAAATCAATAGGAAATTAAAATATTAAAGCATTTATTTATTAATAATGTGTGCGCAAACATCACTAACACATGCTATCTACCAGAAAGCCCATTTTATGAGTATGGGTCCTGTGGTAGGTAACTTGCATTAATGGCATTAGCTTGCATTAACTGTTACTAAATGACCCTCACTGCAGTATACAAAGGAAAAACAACTCTCCCTTGTTCCTTATGGGGTTCTTTAGTAAGTGAAAGCAGGGCTGGTACCACCATTAGGCAAACTAGGCAGCCGCCTAGAGCGCCGGCCCTCAGGGGGAGGCTTATTGCCACTGCTGTCGCCCCTCTCTGGGACCAACCGTGGGAGCAAATAGCTACAAACAGCCCTCTGGAACTTAACTTCAAGCTTTGGTACCATGGGACTGTTTGCATGGGAAGTTGTCATTGAAAGTTGGGGAGTGGCGGAAGCAAACAGCCCCGCGATACTGAAGCTTGAAGGTAAGCTTTGTGGGGCTGTTTGCAGCTATTGCTACCACTGTCTGTCCAGTAGAAGGACGGCAGTGGTGACAATGGGCGCTGTGGGGGGGGGGGGAGGGCGCAAGGGGAGGTTTACCTAGGGCACCTAAACTCCTTGCACCGGTCCTTTGTGAGAGTTTCAGCCTTGGCCATTCTCTGTGGTTCTTTTTCCTTTGCATCCTGTATCATTTACTACGGCGTGACCCTTCCCTTTGTTTCCATTACTAAATGACCCTCAAACAACAACAAATGTAAGAGCCGATGGTAGTGTGGAATATCTTGGCACTATTCATTCTTATCTCTTAAGCGAGGCAAATTTGTGTTGCAGAAGAAAGTGATGGCTTTCGCCGCAGAAAGCAAAGATGGATGTCACTGGAAAAGATGAAGTAGAAAAGCTAAAGTCAAAATTTAAATCTGCATGGCGCAATATGAAATACAGTAAGTTAATTATTTCAATACCAGCATTTGTGACAGTGCAACTGTTCATTTTGTACGAATCAGATATTTTTAGTATTTTTCTTTCATTTATTTACATTACATTTCATGTTTTGCCTCTGAGTAAATGCCCATGCATGTAAAGTATGAAACAGTAGAAGTGGATCTCGGAGCAATAACTCGCCTGTTGTTGTTGTTTTTTTTTTTTTTTTTATGCGAGACCTTGGTCAGTTATTGTTTGCTTATACAAAGGTAGTTGAGGGCTTTCACTATAATGCTACACTATTTTGTTATATGAAATAGCTTTAAACTGTGGCGGCTTGCAAATATAGAAATATTAATCTTTCAGATATAACAATTAATAAATTGTAAATGAATTCCCATGAAAAACACATTGGTTCAAATCACTGTATGAATTTGGGTTTTAAATTTCATTTTATTAATGATGCCAAATGTTTTCATTTGGGACCTCATTGTTAACTGCAGCAAAATAAGACCCCCAGGAAATGAAATGACATAAAAATTCAAGGTATATGGTCAGTGGTCTAAGGCTATAAATGCACTGAGATGTTTTAAAATAGATGTGAAACTGTTTTTTTTTTTCCTATGAACAATACTTTCCCCCCCTCCTTAGTTGTGTGATAACAATGAGACTTTATTTCATATCCAACTACAAGTCTTCTGGTACTGACTAGTTGTTCAGGCACACAGTTTGGGAACTAGTGATGGAGGTCATTTGATCCGTACCATGGAAAATCTCAATATTAGACTGAGATTTCTTTTAAAGTAGCACATCATATGTTTTCTCTGTTTACTTTTTCTTCTGCCTTGGTGTCAGATACATTAGACTTATTTTCTAGGCTTGGCTAAAGGGTTCTGTTACATCAAATAACTGTTTAATAGCTCTTTCAAACCTAATTTCTTTAGATGTTATCTTTCCCAAGTATCCTTTGATGCAAAGTAAACAAAGGGCTTCTGTTTTATGCCTACTTACTGAAAATGACCAGAAATGCCATCATATGTCTTTGAAAATGCTGCATTGTCTGAGTTTTATCACTGAACGCTTTGTTCCTTTTGAATCTCTTTAGGCTGGGTGTTGAAAACAAAGACGTATTTCAGCAGAAATTCCCCTGTGTTCTTGTTGGGCAAATGTTATCATTTCAAGTCTGAAGGTAACTATAAATGGCTTTTTTTTTTCTTTCTAACCGTGTCTTATGATGGTGTCTGTTTATTAAACTCAATCGTTATGACTAATATTGAAATGATGAAGAACTCAATCAATCCTCAATACCTTGCATCTGAAAAGCCCAATGAACTAAGACAATGTTATGCAGTATTTGAATCACAACTGAATGCAAAAGTAGCAGATTTTTACTTCCTTAGATTCTTTAACATAGGCAGCCGTGACCTTTCTGTACTGCCTCAGTCCCAGGGAACGCAAGACTTCATGCGCATTGGTAACAACTTGGCTGCAACTTTATTTGCAATGATATAACTGAAACAATCTCCAAAACCAGATAAGGGTTCATTGCTGCCAGAATGGAAAATGGGGGAGAGGGGGCATAGACCCTGGGGACAGCATCTCTGCCACAGGTATGCTGAATACTCCACACATGCCCCCTGGCTCAGGTACCTGCCTCCCCCCCCACAAAAAAGATGCAACATTATAATAGTAATAGCAAAACATCGGCAACAAAATCCATGGACAAAGCAGAGTGGGGATGGTCCTACAGTCAGAATCCACCCTAGCCAAATGATGGCTCGCATCCAGTGATCACCAGATGATGTGGTTCAGTATTAGAACTAGGGCTTATAAAATCCATTCAAAAGTGAGGGTCTTAGATTTTAGGAAAACTAATTTTGCCAAACTAGGCCAATATTCAAGGAGTCGTTAGCGGGATGGGAACAGCTGGGGAATGTAGAAAAACTGAAAGGGGATATTTTAAGGGCAACCAAACTTTTTGTTAGAATGGTAAATAAAAGTAAAAGAAAAAGGAGGCTGCTATGGTTTTCAAAAGAGGTAGTAGCTGAAAAAGAGGGAGGCCTTCATGAAAATACAAGAGATCACAGAGAAAGGAAGACAGGCATCTATATTTGGGAAAAACATACAGGCTGGCAAAGTAGTTAGGAAAGCAAAGGTACAAAAAAGAAGAAGAAATAACCAATGCAATAAAACAGGGGATAAGGCATTTTTTAGGTGCTAGTGTGAGGAGGAAGGGCAAATGTGGTATTGTCAGACTCAAGGGTGAAGGGGAGGAATATGTAGAAGCTGATGAGGATGAAGTGGAATTGCTTAACAAATATTTCTGTTCTGTGTTCACAGATGAAGGGCCAGGAGCAGGACCTCAGAAAACACCCACAAATAGGAACAAAAGCGAGGGGCATCTCAAACAATTTTCAGAGGATTGTGTTTGATGAACTTGCTAAACTAAAAGTGGACAAAACAATGGGACCAGATGGGATACATCCGAGAATACTGAAGGAACTTGGTGACGTTCTAGCAGCTTCATTGACTGACCTTTTCAGTGCCTCTTTGGAGTCGGAGGTGGTGCGAGAAGACTGGAGAGAGGTCCCTTTACACAAAAGCAGCAGTAAGGATGTGGTTGAAAACTACAGGCTGGTTAGTTTAACCTTGGTGGTTAGTAAATTATTGGAAATGCTGCTGAAAGAGAAAATAGTGAGGTTTCTGGAGTCCAATGAATTGCAGGATCCGAGGCAGCATGAATTCACCAGGGGCAGGTCTTGTCAGACAAATCTGATTGATTTCTTTGACTGGGTGACCAGGGAGTTGGACCATGGGAGAGCCCTAGATGTGGTGTATTTAGATTTCAGTAAAGCATTAGACACTGTTCCGCACAGGTGACTTATAACCAAACTAAGCACCCTTGGGATAGACCCTAAAGTTACTGCTTGGGTTAGAAATTGGTTGAGTGGGAGACGACAAAGGGTACAGGTAGATGGAGTTCTCTCTGAGAAGTAGGTTACCAGTGGAGTGCCGCAGGGATATGTCCTTGGCATGATTCTTTTTAACATCTTTGTTTAGTGATATAGCAGAAGGGCTGTCGGGTAAGGTTTGCCTCTTTGCGGATGATACCAAAATCTGTAACAGAGTAGACACCCAGGGAAGGTGTAGATAACATGAGGAGGGCTCTAGCTAAGCTTGAAGAATGGTCTAGAATGTGGCAGTTGAGATTTAATTCTAAAGAAATGTAGGGTCATGCATTTGGGTGCAACAATCCAAGGGAATGGTACAGTATAGGGCAGTGATGGCTAACCTTTTTGAGCCCGAGTGCCCAAACTGCCGCACAAAACCAAAGAATTTCCTCAAAGTGCCAGCACGTCAATTAAAGCCTCATTTGCATAAGGTGCCTCATTTGCATAAATATTTGCACAATGTTACCATACACTAACTTTAGTAAACCTGCCTCTTAATGAGTATATGGATAAAGAAAGACTAAAAGGTTTCTACATTACTATAATCCAGTACCAACCGCCAGGCACATTAGGAACTACTACAAACGCTGCCCATTTAGAACCCATAGCAAACCCGCCGTATCCTAACAGCACTACCAGGACTCACAAAGCACCATACCCTAACTATCAAAAGGCAACACTGCAAATATTAAACCAATATATTTCAGAGAACAACAATACATGACCTACTGGGGAAAGAACAAGTGGCAATGTCAAATAGGAATTATATAAACAGAATACCTCAGCTCAGTTACACATGCAGAACAGACCATCACCAAACAAGGAATCACAATTTAGAAACAGGAAGACAATAATTAAACTGGGAACCCCAAAAGCCAAACTTGGAATATACAACAACACTGTAGAAATAAAACTATAAATTAATTTCCTCTTGTACTAAACAAAGCGCAAAAATTAATGATGCACATTTCCCAGAGCTGACATATTCCAGTTAATAAATTCAAAATAAAGAGATATTTTTCTACCTTTTGTGCATTTTTTTTCAGTTGCAATTGTTCCAGCCACTTTCTTCTGGTTTCTTCGTGTCTTCTGCTAACTCTCCATCTGCTGTCCATTTGTCCTTTCTTCTGTCTTCTTGTTTTTTTTTTTCCATTCTCTCTCTACATCTGCTTTAACATACTAATCTTTCTCCTTTTGCTCTTTCCTCATTCCTATTTCATCTACTCAAAATTTACCCCTCCATCCTCAATCCCCACTTATTCTCCCAATACCCGGCCAATTGTAGATTTTTTATCCCTCCCACACAAAATATTTTTCCCCTCTCCATTTTACTCTCCCAGCCCCATCCCATTCTAATCCTCCCCCAACACCAGCTCCCTTCTAGTTCCAGCCTCACCCAGCATCCATTCCCTTCTAGTCCCTGCATCAGCCCATTTCCAGTCCTAGCAGCCCCCAACCCATTTCCAGTCCTAGCAACCCCCCCAAACCCAATACCAGTCCTAGCCCCCCCTCATCAACCCACTTCCAGTCCTAACCCCCCATCACCCCATTTTCAGTTTAAGCCCCCCCTATAACCCATTACCAGTCCTAACCCCATCAGCCCACCTCAAGTCCTAACCCCTCCCCATCAGCCCATTTCTTGTCCCAGCCCCCCCATAGCCCATTATCAGTCCTAAACCCCCCCATAGCCCATTTATTGTCATAACCGCTTTAGAACTCGTCCTGTTTTTAACCACCATCAGACCTTTTCCATTCCTAACCCCACCCAAAAGCCCACCTCAAGTCCTAACCCCTCCCCATCAGCCCATTTCCTGTCCTAGCCCCCCATAGCCCATTACCAGTCCTAACCCCACCCAACAGCCCACCTCAAGTCCTATCCCCTCCCCATCAGCCCATGTCCTGGCCAAGCCCCCCATAGCCCACTCCCAGTCCTAATCCCACCCAACAGCCCACCTCAAGTCCTAACCCCTCACCATCAGCCCATTTCCTGTCCTAGCCCCCCATAGCCCATTACCAGTCCTAAGCCCCCCTCAACCCACTTCCAGTCCTAATCCCATCAGCCCATATAGACTTAGCTCCCCCATAGCCCATAGCCCCCCATAGCCCATCACCACTCCTAACCTCCCCCAGCCCATCACCACTCCTAACCCCACCATCAGCCCTTTTCCTTTCCTAGCCCCCCATAGCCCATTACCAGTCCTAGCCCCCCCCCCAACAGCCCTCAGCCATTACCACTCCTAACCCCCCCAGCCCATCACCAGTCCTAACCCCCCAACAGCCCACAGCCATTACCACTCCTACCCCCCCCCAGCCCATCACCACTCCTAACCCCCCCAGCCCATCACCACTCCTAACCCCCCATCAGCCCATTTCCTGTCCTAGCCCCCCCAGCCCATCACCAGTCCTAACCCCCCCACAGCCCACAGCCATTACTACCACTCCTAACCCCCCCCCCAGCGAAATTTTTTTTACAAAGAAAGCTGTCGCTGCCGGGGCCGCCGCGGCAGAATCGAGTGTGCCGCGGGGCCCCCCCGCCCAGCAGAGCCTGCCCTCCGTCCCCGGTATCACCTCTCTCAGCTGCCTCCAGTCACACGCGCCGGCTTTCAGAGCGCGAGGGAAGTTTCTCCCTCGCTGCTCTGTTAAGCCCGCGGGGGCTGATGGGAACTTCCCATCAGCCCCCGCGGGCATAACAGAGCAGCGAGGAAGAAACTCCACTCGCGCTCTGAAAGCAGGCGCGTTTGACTAGAGGCAGCTGAGAGAAGGTGATACCGGGGACGGAGGGCAGGCTCTGCTGGGCGGGGGGCCCCGCGGCACACTCGATTCTGCCGCGGCGGCCCCGGCAGCGGCAGCTTTTTATTTTATTTTTTTTTAATGCCGCATATTTTGATTGCGGACCTTCCCGCGTGCCAGCTGCAAGGCCTTCGCGTGCCACAGCTGGCACGCGTGCCATAGGTTCGCCATCGCTGGTATAGGGGGTGGCCTATTTCTGTCCATGAAAGAAGACCTGGACATAAGCGTGATTGTGTCTGATGATCTCAGAGTAGCTAAATAGGTAGAAAAGGCGATGGTGAAAGTTAGAGGGATGCTGGGTTGCAAAGGGAGAGGAATGGCTAGCAGAAGAAAGGAGGTTATAGTGCCTCTGTATAAATCTTTGGCGCAACTTCATTTGGAGTATTGTGCGCAATTCTGGAGACTGCACCTTCAAAAAGATATAAACAAGTTGGAGTTGGTGCAGAGGGTGTCTACTAAAATGGTTAATGGTCTTCGTTATAAAACATATGAGGACAGACTTAAGGACCTTAATATGTATACTTTAGAGGAAAGGCGGGACAGTGGTAATATGATTGAGACATTTAAATACCTCCGTGGCATAAATGCACAGGAGGAGAGCCATTTTTGCTTTAAAGCAAGCTCTGCTACGAGGGGACATAGGATGAGGGTGAAAGGGGATAGACTTGGGAATAATACGCAGAAATATTTCTTTATGGAAAGAGTGGTAGATGCGTGAAATAGTCTCCCAGTGGAGATGGTAGAGATGAGGACAGTATCTAAATTCAAAAAAGTATGGGATAAACACAGAGGCTCTCTAAAGGAAAAAGGGAACTCTTGTAGTGGGTGATATGGAAGGGCAGACTAGATAGGCAATGTGGTCTTTTTCTGCCATCATGTTTCTATGGCTGCTTGGGTTACACAGGTCATCTAAACCCTCTGCTCCTGATCTTTGCAAAAATTTTATAATCCTTCCCAATCAATGAGATTGGTGTAATATGAAGTGCAATCCCTAGGGTCCCTTGCCGTCTTTAGATATTAAAGTAATTCCAGCCACTTTCATAGATCAGGTAGAATAGTTTTCCCCTCTATCACATTAAAAAATCTAGTTAAAGGTTAAACCAACAAATACTATAAAGCATGTAAACGTTTACTGAGAAACCATCTAACCCCGATGCCTTACCGGATGGTAAGTTCTTAATAGCCAATAATAGACACTTCTCCTCTGACAATTGGAAGGTGGTTTTCGGCCAAGTAAGCTTCTATATCCTTATCGGATGACATCACTACTTGGGTATTTAAACACCTGTAATACTGAACAACCTGTACCCTATTCTGTTTGTTCTGGGTGATCTCCTCATCTCCATCCCACACTTTCAATATTTATTTAACAGTTTTTTATACTGCTTTATCATTTCAATCAAAGCGGTTTATGTTGTAACTTAAACTTGGTAAACATACATTAAACAGGGACATTGACAACATAGATTTTTCTGAGCAATGGAGGGTTAAGTGACTTGCCCAAGGTCACAAGGAGTGCTAGTGGGAACTGAACCCTGATCTCTGGGTTCCCAAGCAAGTGCTCTAACCATTAGGCTACTCCTCTACTCCATGGGTCCAGGAGGGATTATGGTATTCTTAATTCTTAACTTTTTTATCTTATGAGTGACTAGATTTATTACTAAATTCAAAATATTTTTGTTTCAGTCTCTATCTGAAATGTCAATTGCTCCCTCTCCAATTCCTGTAGGTCCCATCTTGCCTTATCCAATTGTCTCCACGACGTTTTTGACCCCTGACCTGTCTTTATGAAGCTTTTCTAAATAAGCCAGTCACTTTGTCTTGATCCCTCTTTTTTTTCCCCCCTTTTGCTTTTTCTGGGCTACTACTAAAGAAATAAGTTGTCAATATACCAACACCTTTGAAACATTTCTACAAAGTTACCGGGGACAGACTCAGTGTGTCATTTAAGTTTTAACATGTTTCAATTTCTTGACCGATGTGCCTCTGTACATATCTCATTTAACAAGCTATCATTAAGCATCCAGTACTTTTGTTGGACTTCCTCCTGCCCTTCTTGAATCTCTAGCCAAACCGGTGCATGATCCGACAGGACAGTTGCCCCTATCCCATTCTTCTTCACTGCCTATGGAGTATGCAGTGTGAACATGACAATATGCATAATCCCTCCTGGACCCATTTAATTCCCACCAAACATCTACAAGTTCAAATGCAGTAAGGAACTACTGAAATTGATTCTGGTCCATCTCTCTGGAAGAGACCCCCTTAGAAGTATCTTGCCTAGGATTGGGGGCTCAATTGAAGCCTCTGCCAATTATCAAATTACTCTCCCCAAAAAACCCCATTAATTCTTGTTTAAGTCCTTCTAAATATTTCTCCTGATTAACATTAGGGACATATGCATTCACTAGCATATATACCTCCCTATTCAAAGTAATATTTACCAACAAATAACACCCTCCTTTATCCTGTTTAATTTTTTGAATCTCTACCTTATGGAAATGATCGCACAATCGGTCTGATCCCACATGCCAGCAAGATTCTACTCAAGCTCATTCAGCAGGGACTACAACCATACCTGGAATGAGAACTGCCTGAAGTGCAAGCAGGGCTCAGAAAAGGGTGAAAAATGAGAGACATCATCGCAGATGTGAGATGGATCCTTGAAAAGACAACAGAATACCAAAAAGATATCCATATGTGTTTTATTGACTACAGCAAGGCTTTTGACTGTGTAAACCATGAGAAACTCTGGGTCATATTAAGAAACATGGGTATACCAGATCTGTAAACGGTGTAAATGCCGCTTAGAGGGATATTTAGCGGCACTAATATGATTAGAGTTGTTGAATATCCCTGATTAACGCTGCAACACGCTGCTTAGCATCATGGTATGTCGTGGGCATTCCAGGGTGGAGCGGAGGCAGCACCAGTTGCTAACTGGGCAGCGGCAGTAATGCACTGCTGCCTGGTTAGCAAATAGTGGGTAAAGATAGGTGCAGCAAAAGCTGGCCTATCTTTGCCTGGGGGAGCTAACTGAGCAATGGTGCAATATTGCCGCTGCCTGGTTAGCTTCTGCGGCATCTTTAGCTGTGTGGTGATCCCGTATATTCAATGCTGGGTCCGCATATGACCCTGGCATTGAATATCTGAGGTTAAAGTTCAGTGGCAACGGCTATGCACCATAGAGGTGCATAACTGTCGCAAATGAATATTGGGCCCATAGTCTAAAATTGGGCCTGCACCTTAACATAAAGAAGACAAGATCCTGACAACTGGCAAAATCAATACATTCATTGTTGATGGAGAAGAAATTCAAATAGTGGACAACTGTAACCTGTTTGGATCAGTAATCAATAAAGAAACGACAAGCAACAAGAAATCTTACGACGCATTGTTCTTGGCAGAATGGCTATGAAGCACTTAGACAAGATTCTCAAGAGCAGAGATGCCTCTTTCCAAACAAAGATTCGACTTTTCCAAGACATGGTATTTTCAACAAAGAGGAGGTTGTAATAGTCTAGATGGGAAGTGACTTAGAGTGGATAAGTGTCTTAGTAGGGTGTGTAGAAAGGAAGGGATGAACTTTGCCAATGTTATAGAAACGACAGGTTTTAGCTTTCTCTATCTGTTGGATGTGTGCAGAGAAAGAGAGTCAAAGATGACCCCGAGGTTGTGAGCTGAGGAAACAGGGAGGAGTGCAGTATTATCCACAGAAATAGAGAAGGGGGGGGGGGAAGAAAAGGAGTTCAGTTTTGGCCATGTTCAGTTTCAGACAGCAATGAGACATCTAGGCAGCAATGTCGGATAAGCAGGCAGAGATCCAAGTCTGGATTCCTGGGGCGATTTCAGGCCCAGAGAGGTAGTTCTGAGAGTCATCAACTCATCTGAAAACCATGAGAGGAAATAAGTGAACCAAGGGACCGAGTGTAGAGAGAGAAAAGGACAGGTCCCAAGACCAAGCCTTGAGGTACACCAACTGTGAAAGCGGGATGGCGGTAGAGGAGGAACCACCAGAACATATACTAAAAGTGTGATGGGAGAGATAAGAAGAAAACCAGGAAAGAGCGGAGTCCTTAAATCCAAGCGAGGACAGAGTATCGAGGAGAAGGTGGTGATCAACGGTGTCAAAAGCAGCAGAAAGGTCAAGAAGGATGAGAATGAAGTAGAGGCCTTTGGATTTGGCAAGCAACAAGTTGCTGGAGACTTTGACAAGAGCTGTTTCTGTGGAATGTAGAGAAGAAAAGCCAGATAGCAGTGATCCCAGAAGGTCTTGAGAGGAAAGAAAGTCAAGACAGCAGTGGTGAACTGCTCATTCAAGTAGTTTTGAAGCAAAGGGGAGGAGAGAGAGAAGCCTATAACTGGAAGGACAGGAAGGATCCTAGTGAAGTTTTTTTGAGGAGAGGTGTAATCACAGCATGTTTGAAGGCCATAGGAACAGTTGCAGTGGAAAGTGAAAAGTTAAGGATATGACAGATGGAAGGGATGACGGTAGAAGAGATAGAACTTAGTAGACGGGAGGAAATGGGATCAGAGGAGCAGGTAGTCAGTTTGGAGGAAGAGATAAGATTTGCCATTTCCTCCTTAGTGATTTCAGAAAAGGATTTCCTTGTTCAGTATTGCATTTTATGCCCAAAGGTGAGGGAAGAATTTGGGATCGAAGGAGGGGGAGATTGAGGTGGAAGTGACCCTGCAGAGAATTCAAGACTAATCTTCTGGACTTTGTCATGGAAGTAGTCAACCAAGGTCTGAGCAGACAGTGAAGGAGGGATTTGGAGAGGAGGGACCTTGAAGAGAGAGTTGAGCATAGCAAAGAGATGGCGAGGGTCAGAGGCAAGAGAGTTAATCAGATGGACATAGTACTCTTGCTTGGCAAGTGCTATGGCCGACTGGAAGGAGGTTAGCATGAATTTGAAATGTAAGTAGTGTCACACCCTGTGAGCCCAAGCGGTGGCAACTGGTATTGCTTGGCCCTGCGTAGGTGGTAGTTGTGCCTTTACTTGTACAAATCACAAAGAAAACTTCTTTTTAAGTTTTAGGGTTTTATTCCCTGTCCCTTGAGGTTTCTTTATCTTCAGGTAAACGTAAATTAAGAACCAACTTTGGCATAAACAAAAGTTAAATGAGCAACACAAACAGCTTCCTTCAGCTTTAAACTTTAAACAAAACAAAAGAACAAACAGCCTAACTGTTTCTATTACAGAACCTTTTCTCTCGTGGCTGATATCACAGCTGTAGCACAGCTCACGTCTGTTTGGCTGGAGAGTGAGTGAGATGCAGTATGCAGCTTCTATCACTGGAGCTAAGGTCACATAGTAAGTGTTTATCTTAATGAGAACTCTGACTCAGTTACAGTTAGAGAACAATCCATCAATTCTGGACTTACAGATACTTCAGAACTTTCACACTCCATCAATTCAGGTTCATTAGCATTATCATTCTTAACGTCAGATGTGGAATGAGAGTATGGCTGGCTTAGTTCGTTACCCAGGAAGTTTCTCTCTCCCTCTGAAGAAATGCCTCTCTGGGAACTACCATATACCTTTGAGCTGAACCTTTCAGAGCTCTGCCCCTGCTGGTATCTTAGCAGATGGCTCAGGTCTCTATTTGTTCTGCTAGTTGGATAATTACGGCAGGCTTCCTGCCTGTTCAGAGCTAGCCCTCGGAACTCAGCTGAGCTAGATTGCAAAGCTTTTGACGAGGATTTTCTAGAAGCTGGGAGCTCACACTGATTGGGAAAATCTTCAACTTCTTCTGGCAAGTAAATCATTCTTCTCCTAGGCTTTCTATAACCAGGGGAAAAGTTATTCTCAGCCTCTAGATAGCTGGGCTTTATGGGGCTGTTTCTATACCTCCCAGGGTTTTTCCCTCTCATGTAGCCAATAGCCCTTACGTTCACTACTTGCACCGGTACCTGCTATTGCAGTCTTCCCACGTCTCTCTTGTTTTCCATATACATACACACTCTCAGGCTGCTGCCTTCCCACTGTTTCACACAGGTCGTTGGATTCTCTCCGACCTTCACGCTGGCTCCCTCGTTGCTTCAATGACCCATTCTCACTCTCTTCCTCTCTTTCACACCAACTCCAGGCTTTCCACGGCTTCAACTGTATTTGCTGCTGCCTCTCGGATTGTGACCTTTGCTGCCTCAACTTCTCTCCACTTCTAATTGTTTGGGAGCCTATTTTATCTTCGTGTTTCCTGACTCCACCTCCACCCAGCTGATCCTGATCAGGCAAAGCGAATTCCCTTCCTTTGCTGTCTGGGTGTGTCCTCATGGGCTCTGTGCACGTGTGCCTAGGTTGTCCATAGCAACCGTCAAACATTTCCTTGTTTACCTTGTCACTTTTTCTGTGATCATTCATGCTGATCTGTCTTTTCTCGGGTTGCCCTAGGTCTACCTTGTGACAGTAGTCAGCAAGGCTACATGATTTGAACTAAATGTGTTCAGCTGAGTGGGCACAGGAACATAGGTAGTGGGTTGTCAAGGACAGCCAGGGTTGAGGTATGGTATGCCTCACATGGTGTGGAATGGGAGGTCAAGTGCATCTAGAGCAGAGAAGAGTATAGTATTATAGGAGGATACTGTTCCATCAACTGACTCAGATGACATAGTGGAGGAAAGACGTGATAAGACAGCAATGGAGAGAGCTGAAAGGTCAACAGTGTGAAGCTTCCTAAACATGTTGATGGAGATTTGACAAGACCAAGATGGGGGATAGTTGAGGGTGAAGATTAGCAGATGATGGTCAGATAAAGGGCAGAAGTGAGGTGGAGAAGTTTTGAGGAGAGCAATTGGAGCAGAAGACAAGGTCAAGGCAGTGGCCATGCTTGTGAGTAGGAGCGGTAGAGCACAAATGGAGGTTGAATGAGGAGGTTAGGGAAAGGAGCTTTAAGGCAGAAGGGTCATCAACATGAATGTTAAAATCCCCAAGAATAAGGGAAGGGGGAAGATGCATCCAGAAAGGAGGAGAGCAAGGATTCAAAGTCTGTGAGAAAGGTAGAGGTGGACTTGTTGGGGGTTGATAAAAGACAGCTACCTGGAGAGGTAGTGGTGAAAATAAGCCATGGATTTCAAAGGAAGCAAAGGAATTAGATGGAGGCAGGAGGATGGGCTGGAATTGGCAGAAATGAGGGAGTAGGAACTCAACACCACCACCATGGCCAATGGACTGAGATGTATGGGAAAATAGGAAGCATCTGTGACAGAGGGCAGCAACTGAAGCTGAATCTTCAGGGAGAAGCCAGGAGATGTAGAGTATTAGATATAAAGAGTTCATGAATGAAGGCAAGTTTATTGGAGACAGAATATGCCTTCCACAATGCGCATAAAAAAGGGAGAGAGGCGAGGGATATGAACAAGATTAGAAGGGTTATGCATTGAGCTACCTTGGGAGTGTGAAAAAAGTCTAGGAGGGGGTCAGGTTTGGGGTTGACATCTCTAGATGAGAGAAGGAGTAGGAGAGAACGGAGGAGAGATGAGGCGGCACGACTGAAGCAAGGGGGAGGTTCCCTCGGCAAGAGTGGAGATGGCTGAGTGAAAGGAAGAAAAAGGTGAAGCTCAAGAGCAGATGATAAGGTCAAAGACAAACTGGCAGGGGAGGTGGGGACAATAAGGAGTGGGTAAATATACATGTGGGAGAAATCAACGGAGGAAATCCAGCAACTTATAGGTGTAAGTGCTGGCATTTCATAATGTGCACTTGTAAATGTCAGCTCTTATATATGTATCACAGTCATTTTGCAAACCTAGAGCCATGTAGATGCTGTTAAGTAAATGTAAAGGACATTGTTACCTCACTTCAGTTTTGAGGGGGAAGTAAACATTTTGGGTTTAAGGGAGAGATCCCTCTTAATTCTTCCTGGCAAGGGATGGCCAAAAGAGCATCTTAAATATCTATACTTGTCGGAACGGAGGTGGATCTGGATGTGGACAATTTTGGGCTTACACGTATAGATGTTTGTCACACCCAGACAGGGCTGGGCCAACCATTAGGCAAACTAAGAGTATGTTTAGAAAGCAGTGATAGCGACCTCCGTGGCCCCATTAAATTCAATGGGCCGCAGCTCCGATATCAGACGGAGGCCGCTACTGCTGCTTTGTAAACATTACCCCTAAGAGATTTCCCAGGGAAGCAATTTCGGGAGGGTGGAGCAGGAAGGGGAAGGGGGAGCAGCTAAGAGAAGGGCATTCAGAATGAAACAGATTCTGACAGCCAGTGGGGAACATAAGACTTCATGTTTGCCTAGGGTGCAAACGCTTTGTGCCCATACCATGCCCCACAGCAGTTTTGACATGGTATAGACATCCATATATATAATGAGCCTTTTCTAAAATGTCCATTTACACATGAATGCAATTTACACGTGTAAGAGATTGTTTTTACAGGTGTAAATTGCAAATAAGGCTTCTAAACTAACCTCAATGTTAGCTTGTGTTGAACCTAAGTAAAATCTATTGTTTGGCTTCACGGGTTTCCAACCATTAAGAAATAAATATTAGAATCAAGAAGACGGGGAAACCTAGAAATAATTCTAGAAAGGGAAAAAAATAGTCTGACGAATCTACTGGGTACCACTGCTTCAGCTGGAAGCAGAGAAATGATCTCCTCTCTCCTGCAGGCACCTATCAGCTTGGGGCTGTTCGAGTAGCTCTTAGGGCTAGATATACTACAGTGATCTACTAAGGCACACTATTGCTCTTGCATGCACTGATGCTGTGAAGGTGCATTTACTATAATAGGGCTTGCTGAATAAAATGGGGCTTCTTGTGAATTGCCCATGTTAATGTGTGCTGGTGAGTTTAATGCCTGTTAGTAAATCTAACCCTTAATTGATGATTGGGAGCATGACATGAAGCTGAGGGAGCGTGAATACTGCAAACCAGTCTGTAACCAGTTACTTTGACTTAAATTTGTTGAAATTATTTTTAACCAGAATTTTCATCCTCCTATTAATGAGAATTGACCATTTACCCAATGCAAGTATTGTTACTAGGTGTAGGAAGTAGCGCTGTTTGAGGTAGTGATAAAATGTTCATGGATTTGATTTTCCAACTAAGATGTTAGAATTGTGGATAAAAATCTGTTGCATTTTTTAAGGCATCTTGGTTTAATAGGAAAATACTATGTTGTGATTTGATAAATTAATTTTCTTACAGAACAAACTGAACTTTCTTTGGAGTGGCCAGAATTTAGTTTGTTAGATTATGAAGATATTTCAGGAAATGTGGACGAGTTTCGCAAGGATTTCATTTCTAGAATATGGCTGACATATAGAGAAGAGTTTCCTCAGATAGAGGGATCGACTTGGACGACGGATTGTGGATGGGGCTGTACATTGAGGACTGGTCAGATGTTGCTGGCTCAAGGTTTGGTGCTTCATTTACTTGGTAGAGGTAGGTTTCATTGTTTTGGAAGCAATAACCAATAACGGTTGGTATTCTGAGATTTCTTTTTCTTTGCTGACAAATCCTAATACAATTATTTATGAGTAGATCTTCTATTTGGATATCTTTGAAGCAGTTTAGGTAAAGAAGTGCATCCTCTTTTTCTATGTAAACCTTTAGAGCAGGGGTTTTCAATCCAGTCCTCAGGATACACCGAATCAGTCAGATTTTCAGGATAGCCACAATGAATCTGCAAGTGAGAGAGTTGCATACAACTGAGACAGTGCATGCAGATCTCTCGTATGCATATTCATTGTGGTTATACTGAAAACCTGACTGGCTAAGTGTATCCCGAAGACATTATCAGAATATAGAAAGACTAGGGGACATGCAATGAAGCTACAGGGTAAACTATTTAAGACCAATAAAAGAAAATATTTTTTCACTCAACGTGTAATCAAACTCTGGAATTTGTTACCGGAGGATGTAGTAAAGGCTGTTAGTGTAGCTGGGTTTAAAAAAGGTTTGGACAAGTTCCTGGAGGAAAGGTCCATAAACCATTATTAAGAAGTGACCGAAGATATCAATGCTTGACCCAGTACAAGCATTGTGGAACTTGTGTCTCTTGGGGAAACTGCTAGGTACATATGACCTAGTTTGGCCACTGTTGGAAACAGAATACTGGGCTTGATGGACCTAGGTCTGACCCAGTATGGCATATCTTATGTTCTTATGACTGGATTAAAGATCCCTGCTTTAGAGACTTCGCTAGACCTTTTTATAGGTCTGTGTACCTGAAAACCTTTCCAGGCATCTAATACAGGAATGTTTAATTTCAAACAAACTGTTTCCGATTGGATTATTGTTGGAAATGTGGAAACGGTGTGTTTATGTTTTTAATTGTTGTGTTCTGTACATGATTGTGTATTTTAATATTGTTGGTATGTATGTCACTGTAAACATTTAATTATGGTGAGTGGTAATATAAATGTAATGGTAATATAAATATGTAGTTTATAAATCTTATTGCCTACATGATTTGCAGGAGAACACATCAGAAGCTCTAAGTGCTTAGTTTGACCTGGAAAGTAAATGAAAAGCTTTAAAAACGTGTAAATGTACTATCTGGTGTGATTAGTGGTCTCTATAGCACTTGTCTAGTTAAAGGACTTATTAAGCAATATGATATTTGCCTGCTTTTAAGTTCTTCTCCCAGAGATTTACTTTATGGTATTTGCTTGATGTTTTGTCACCACATGGCCTTTACCTCAAAGGCCTCGTAAGGCCATAACATATGCTTTTATAGCAAAGATAGGGGAAAATAATAAAAAATGAAAGTGTAAAGAAAAGAGGAGTTGAGTATTCTGTGGGCTTTTGTTACTGTTCATCTGTATTAAGATTTTGTTTTGATATCGCTTAAGCTCCCTTTCCCAGTAATAGCGCTGCAAACTGGTTGTCTTTAAGCAAATGTTTTTCTACTTTTCAGTATGTTCTTTTTCTTCCTGAGGAGAATAATAAAATGGAATTAGCACTCAGACTGCAGGGAGAGGCCATTGAATAAATGCTGAATTTATGCATTCTCATAGTATTGTATCATAAATAGGGCTTCTGATCCTAAATATTTACAAATATCAACAATCTCCAGGAACAAGCAGGAATGAGTCTTCACATATGGGTACGTCGGTACCGACGGAGTCTGCGCGGGAACGCTTCCCAGCATCCAATCAAGAGCTTTTGGAAGCATCCCAGCACGCCTGCATGCTGCCTTCCCGCCTTTCCCAACTGCCTCTCCTCAGTTTACGTTTTTCCGCGGAGCCGGCAGGATGTCCTCCTGTCACCACAGAAAATTCTTCTTTTTATTTTTTAGTTTTCTTGTGGTCGCGGTTGTCTTCCCGACGCCACCGGTACCGCTGGTGTTTTCTTTTCTTTTCTTGAAAAATTTTTCTTTTTCCACGGGATATTTTTTCTTCATAGTGTCCCACGGTCTCTTAGGCCTTTTAGGCCTCTTCTTTTTCCTTCATGGAACCGCCAGACACTTTCTCCAAGAAATGTTCAGACTGTGGCTGTATAACTTTATTTTTAGACCCTCGAAGTCGGTGTCTAACCTGCTTGGGTCCTGACAACAGTTTGGTAAGAAGAGGTTTTCAACATCGAGGCTCCCTCGATACACGGTTGCCCTCCAACTTCGGGGCACCGTCCCCTTCTTCATCCACACAGGATCAGGTAACCCACAAACAGTCTGTTAAGACTAGCCAGTCCTCGAGTGGTAGGTCTCATGCGCAGAATGTAGACGGCTCCGGCCTTGCTCTCGAGGGCCCACTGGCTTCAAAACCCCGGTGGGAGTCTTCGGTCTCCAAAGCCTATAAGGGGTTTCAGGTTGTTCCTGGGGTTCACCCCCCACAGAACATACCTAAGCCGTGTACGGTGGTGGCATCCGCTTCGAGCGGTACTGATACCCCGGCATCGGCACTGGTGTTGGATGAAACACTCCTCACCAGGGATCGTCATCTGGCATCCTCGGTACCTTCGGGACCGGTGGATACCTTCCAGATTGACTTTCCATTATCGGTACCAACACAGATACTCCAACCGACATCGGTACCCTCCAGATGTGCATCGATAGCCTCGCTTCCTTCGATGCCGAGTCTGGAATCGATCTCCAGTCTGGAGGACTGGGTACCGACTCGCCTTGGTACCGGCTCTCGATGGTACAGAAGGCTCGGTTCTGATGATTCGGATCCGCAACTCTCGGTTCCCCCGATGCCGATTGAGTTGCCACTGGTTGCCCTTCCTTCACTGGTATCAGACACGGTACCGAAGTTGGTACCGATGTCCTCATTACCTTCACGGTCGGTGCCTTCCATGCTTCGCTTATCAGGCTCTTTGCCATCGATGCCAAGTTTGGAATCGATCTCTAGTCTAGAAGACTGGGTACCAATAGATTTTGGTACCGACACCGATCGATACCGGTGCTTCGGTACCGAGGATAGCGGCCGGAAGTTTTCGGTTACCTCGGTACCGATTGAACTGTCACCGATGACTGCTCCGCTGTCTTTGTCGGGTTTGACTACGACATCGGTACCGGTACCCACAGTAGCATCGTCGCCAATTCCTGCCATGCTTTTTTCAACAGGATCACTCCGTTCTATACCAAGCTTGGAGTCGATACCTGGCATGGATGATGTGGTAAGGATGGGGGCTGCTCCTGAAAGCCAGTACCAGCAACCATCTTTTAAGCATTCCACACTGCACTCTGCAGGATCTTCTATTCCTATATATTTGGATAACTCTGTGGATGCTCAGGCTAGTTCTTTAGATCTACCCTGTCCAGGGGAGATTCCTGTTTGGGACCCTCTTTTCATAGTTTCCTCCTGGATATAGCAAGATCTCTTGCCATTCCTATTCCAGGACATGATCCTGCACAAGGCTCTGTTTCTGCCAAAGCAAAGGACAACATAATGCTTCCTTTGCATCATTCCTTGCAGGATCTCCTTCTAGGAATGTGGGAAACACCTTTAAGGGTACCCCCACCTCCCAGGGCAACTGATCTTTTATATCAGGTGCCCCCCTCTCCAGGGTTTCAAAAGACTCAACTTCCTCATCATTCCATAGTAGTGGAATCACCAATGAGGCGGGTAAAGAGTAAGAGAGAGCACTCTTCTTACCCGCCAGGTTGTGAGTCTAAGACACTAGATGCCTTTGGACGTCAAACCTTCCAGACTTCTATGTTTTCTGCAAGAATTCTCTCATATATTTTTTTTATATGAGTCTTTCTCTTGAGGAGGTCACAAAGCAGTTACATCTTTTGACTCCTTTCCTTCCAGATTCTAGGAGTAAAGACTATTCTTCACTGCTTAAGCATATCCAGAATATTTCTTGGTTTCTTTCTCGTGCTTCCCTAGACTCTTTTGAATCTGTTAGCAGAACTTCTGCTATTGCTATAGCGGCACGACGTAGAGCCTGGCTCCAATCTTCAGACTTGGACAAATGGGCACAACAACGTCTGGGACATACTCCTTGCACTGGAGAAAATCTTTTCAACAAGGAGTCTTTACGCCAGGTTACTCAGTTATCCACTGATTTACCTGTTCCTAAGGTTTGTTCTACACCACCTTCTGTCCCACTAGGTAGGAAATCTCCTACCAAACTTTCTTCCCACAGGAGAAGAAGGTTTTATTCATCACTTGCCCATCATACAAATGTTCCCCAACAGGGGAGGCATCGTCCTGGTCTGAAGAATCCAACCTCTCACCAGGCTCAGCAAACCCAGCATCTGCAGGGTTTCTGATCAATCATCAGATGCTTGTGACTCTTGGGGTTAGCATCTACAGTTGCTTCTTCTCAATGAAGGCAATCCACTGCTTCATTCTAACCCCTACACATGGATCCCTTTCCAAAAGATATCCATTTTTTCTATATTTCTATGAGCTGTCAGGATATTCGTGCCTATAGGTCACACGGTTCTCCTCTTTTTCCTGCTAGGGAAAGAGGTCTAACCACTATCAAATGATAGTTCCTGTGCCAGCATGTATCTTTCCTTTTCTATAGACTTCCTACTTTGTAAGTCGTCTTCAGCTCCATTCTCTTCACCCTCTTACCAAGTTTTTCCCCTGTAAGAGGGAATTACTTACTGGGAGGTTTTTTCTTCAGCCTCTCTACTTTTCTCACTTTCCAGTGCGGAGTTTACCACCTCTGCTCAATCTTGCTTTGGGGCAGCTTATCAGACATCTCCAGAGTTTCCTACTCCTGTTCTGTCCTTTCTGTTTTTGAACAGTAAGATTCTTTCTGCTGTCTTGCTAACAGCTGCCTATGCAGGAGCTTTAATGTTTGGACCACTGGTTCTTGTCCACAAACAACCAGATTGTCCTCCACTAACATTCTGTCTAGTCTTAGTAGTGGCTCCAAGTCAGTGCTTCATCTCTCTTGGAGATCATCTCACTACAAGCTTTCTAGATTGTCTTCTGTTCTACCCTCTTCATTTTCCTGACTTTGTCAGCATAGTTGGCAGAGATACTGGCTCTCTAACAGCCAGTTCTATCTCCTCATTCTCCTGCACATGCTCTCTGCAATCTGCAGAGAAGCTTTCCACTATGGGCCCTTGCTAGAGAGCATGGGTTTTTTTTTTCTCCAACAGCTATCCTAGCTGGTTAGAAAAGGCTTTTCAGTCATGTCTCCCATGACTAGAAGGTTCTCCCTTCTTTTACTATCTCCTTTTTTGATATAAAGGACATAGACCTTCTCTTACGTGAAAGCTGAAGGAGTTGCCAGTTCCCTGCTTTGGTCCATAGTATTCCCAATCGGGGATATGCTCGTCCTCATGGTAAGAACGCATGATACCTTTGCCCTTAAGCAGGTCAACATGGTATCTCATCTCTAGGCGTCTTCTGTCTACTTACCATGCTAGAGTCCTGGAAGACTCGGGACTTGCTGGCTGCACATTGACATTATCATTTGTTTTTCACGTAACAGTCCTGGTTATTTTTCACTAACTAGCATTCTTGCAGATCATAACCAGGAGGAATAGATTCTCTATATGTCTTAAGTAGGTTCCACCTCCTTGTTAGATGAATCTTTCCTCTCCACATATCCTATGTGATCACTGTGCTGTAGGCATATTTCTGTCTGTTTAATTGCAAACACCCATATGTAGGCCTACATATCCATATTTATTTTTTGTATGCATTTTATGCCCTGCCATATCTCACTATAGATATATTTTTATATGTCTGTCTATCTATCTATATCTATCTATATATGTATCTGTTGAGATATTTTATTATAGATAGATAAGTATATGGATACATATCTATCTCACTGTCTATCCTCATATAGCTATATGATTCTGACAGAAGGGCTTTACCCATACCTATGCTATCTAGCAGGTTTGGGGTTCTACACACACAAGCATTCCTATGGTAGTCAACAATTTTTATACCATAACCTAACGGTTTAGGTACCTCTGAAGCTCTCCGTGCCCAATATCTCTCCTAGCTTACCCCAGTTAGGAGAGACATTGTGGATCTTCAGTTAATCACAGGCTTAACGCCTCAGGCATTTGTCCTCTCTTTTTGGGATACAAGGAGTTCCCACACCCTTTCTCCCCACAAGGACTGTGCCTGTTTGTCCAAATCGGTTAGCCTTCTCTTTTTGCTCCTAAGAGTGACTCACTCTGCCTCCAAAAGAGCTAGGGTTTTTCTCATAAAGCCTTCCACTGAAGGCCCACCGTTTTTGGACTACCCCAGTTTCCCTACTGGGGTTACCCGTTACCTTTCAAGATTCTGACCTACACTGGTTTTCCTACAGGATTATTACCTCCACTTACAGTGAGGTCCTCTTCAAGGTTCCTCTACTAGGTTTCCCAGTAGATCCATGAACCTCCATACTTCTGTGAAATCCTGTCAGGGGAGGTCCATATTGCAATATCCTTTGCAATATTATTGATGACCATCATCATACACACATGGACTCCTTCTCTGCAGTCCTATGCTAGGTTAGCTGTTCCACAGCATCCTTCTTTCTTCATCTCCTACCCTCCATCCTCAGGATGCCTGGTGTTCTGGGAGATAGCATGTTCCAGCCTATGACATGCTGGGACTCCAGGCATCTCAGCTTGGGAGTCCCCATATGTGAAGACTCATTCCTGCTTGTTCCTGGAGATAGCACAGTTACTTACCTGTAACAGGTGATCTCTGGGAACAGCAGGAATAAGTCTTCACAACCCTCCCACCTCCCCAGGAGTTGTATCTCTATCTATCTTTCCTTTCCTCTCTCTCTCTCTTTGTCTCAGCTTTAAAACTTAACTGAGGAGAGGCAGTTGGGAAAGGCGGGAAGGCAGCATGCAGGCATGCTGGGATGCTTCCAAAAGCTCTTGATTGGACGCTGGGAAGCGTTCCCGCGCAGACTCCGTCGGTACCGACGTACCCATATGTGAAGACTTATTCCTGCTGTTCCCAGAGATCACCTGTTACAGGTAAGTAACTGTGCTTTCTTGAAGAGTGACAAACAGGGGTTTGGTATTTCTGTATCAAATTTTTAGGGAATATTTTAGGTGAATTCAGTTCCCTCTTCCAGTCTCTTTTCTGGCGCTTCTGCGCTCGCTCGCTCTCTTTGGGGTGCTCCTCTTTCCATTCCTGCCTCAGGTTATCCAGCCTCTACTCTAGGGCAGGGATCATTTACAGGCTGCTGTGATTTCATTATAGGCATCGGAGCTCTTTCCCTAACCTCACCACGCACTCATTTGTGAATCGGATGGTGACAGTCTTCCCTCTTCTCACTGCTGCCAGTCTCTATTCAATAATTTATAACCAGCATCCACAGAGCCTCTATCTGCCATTTCCTCTTCTGCAGTCCAGTGCCAGAGTAATAAAAGTGCAGCTAGCCCTAGGCTGGAAGAGAAGGAAAAGGCTGATGTATCCTGGTTGCTGGTTTTAGCTTTCTCAACAGACAACAGCAGTAATGAGGGAGGGTCGAGAAGCACCGGCCAGCTCTAATACTGCCACTGACGCCATTTTGCTTTGATCCCACTCCTTTAGGAGCACTTATGTGACTACTGGGAGTTGGGCTTTTTGCTGGTGGTGCTACAGTTTGTAATGAGGAAGATCCATCCTTTGCCTTAAAAACACAGGATTCTGTGAGAACTAGGTCAGAAGCTGACAGGCAGGCAAGCCATATGAGCAGTAGTTGTCAGGGGCAACGTAAACAAACCCAGCCACGAGGTTTGCAACCCTGCCCAACTAGCAAGGAATCCCTAGTTCCTAATAGCTTTCACCTGAGTAGAGGAAGGGATAATCAGCATTATAAGAAACACTCAGGAAAGCCAGAACGGGGAGAACGGAGAAGCCAGGCAGAACAGCGAAGCCAGCAGCCAGGAGCAGAGGAATCAGAACAGCTGTGAATGTTCATCTGCTGTGACGCAGTTTGAAACTCAGGGGCAAAGTTCTGTCCAGAGTGAATGGAAGCCTGAAAGAGTGAAACAGTATGTATCTGGGAGCTGTGAGCTTGAAAGTGATTCTGAAGCAGATTTAAGGAAGTTTACTGGCAGCAGAAATACCTGGAGGGTTAAAGCTCAAAAGCCTCGTAGGAAAAGTCCAAGGTGGGTGCCGTGCTGTGAAAGCCAACCGAAGGATTTGACTAGAGAGCTAACGTGGGAGCATTTACAAGTCCCTGAAAGGGAGAGGTATTCTATAGAAGATGTGTGCATGTCTGAAGAGGAAGTGTTTGAAAGGCCTAAACCTCAAAGAAGGATTCCCAGAGTAAAGACCTGTGCTGACAAGGGAGAACAATTCCTTTATTCACTGCCAAAGCCTGAAGTTAGAACAAACAGATATTCTAAAGGGAAAAGTTCCTATAAGAAGGTATGTTCTGAATATCCTGAATGGTGGGTCTCTCCTCTCTCACACTCTGATAAATACGGTAGCAGCAATTACAGCCCTAGAGAGAGCTGGTCAGATAAGCTCCGTGACGAGACATTGCAAGGAGATTTACAAACGTTCTGTAGCAAGGAAAACGTTTGTCCTTATGAAAGTAAGCATGAACCCATGGTCATTGATTATGCTAGTGAAAGCTCATGTGATGATCCAATGGACTGTACGTTAATTATCTCAGACAAAATTACCTCTTTATGTTAAAGCAGTGATTGTGCATTGCTGGAGCCTAGCAGTGAAAGTCAAGAGTGCCTGATTGTCTACAGAGGAATTATGTGCTGAGTAATTGTGTCCTTATGCCTGTCATTTAATTAAGAAGCAAGAAGAAGTTATTATTTCCTTTATAACATGCCAGAGAGTATGGCTTTATTGTCTTAAGTTCCTGTGTTGTGCATTTGAGAAATCCGACCCCGGGAGGGGAAATAAAACCCTAATTTACCTGAACCACTCGTGTCTACAACTACTTATTCTTCCTAAACATCATCAGGCAGACAGACCTGCTACCCTAGGCAATAGCCTGCCCACCTGGTGGTGACAAGTTGCATTATTCAGCTGCCGCCTCTGTTTTGAGAAGCATGGGGCAGCAGGCAGAGGCATCGTTGGAGCTCCAACAGGCAGCCTTTTTTTTATTAAAACTGAAAATCAGAAAGCCTAATCATAAAACTAAGGGGTATGTTTACTAAACCGGGCTAACAGTTATCCCGGGCTATCTGCCACTAGGTCCCATTGAATAATATGGGACCTAGTGGTAGATAGCCCGGGTTAACCGTTAGCCCGGTTTAGTAAACATACCCCTAAAAGTGCAGGTGGAAGTAGTGGCGTCTAAGGAGGTTGGATCAAATCTTTATAGCGATAAAGAGGTATTGGAAGGCTTGATGATTTTAGTAAATTCCTTCTGCCCGTTTACAGCAGTAAAGACGAATAATGCACAGAATGTAAATTTCGGATTAGATTCTGATTTATTCTGTTTTGAATTTCAGTGGGATGAAATTGTTTCATTAATACTGTTAATGAATTAATTTAAAGATACTACATGCTTCAGGCCACTTGTGAAAACCTATTCTTTTTTTAATTCTATTTCAGCCTGGGTTTGGCCGGATGCACTACATGTTGAACGCTCTGAATCTGATTCGTGGACAGCCCATACAGCAAGAAAGCTTGCTGCATCCTTTGACGTGCCACTAACGGGGGAGAGGCAACTCAAGGTTGTACCAGCCCTTAAAAGGCCGGTACAGAAGAGAGATTGTGTGGACGATGAAACTAACGAAGCTCATCACAGAAAAATCATCTCTTGGTTTGCCGATTGCCCATCGGCCCCCTTTGGCTTGCATCAGCTAACAGAGCTGGGGAAGAACTGTGGGAAAGTGCCTGGAGATTGGTTTGGTCCAGCAGTTGTTGCTCATCTTTTAAGGTAATAAACCAAACTCGGTGCTTTTAGAGTGACGCCTCTACTTTTCAGAGGTAAAATGTTAAAGGTGTTAAGAGGTTATATCGCATAAACTTTCTGCCTGCTAGTGAAATAAAATGGCACATGGCCTTGCATAGTTTTTCTAGAGTTGTCATAATTTTTTTTGGGGGGGGGGGGGGAGAGGATGGTCCCTGGGGGAGATTCTATGTTCTGTCGTCCACTACGGTATTTCTGGTTTTCTTAGATGAACAGAAGTCTGGAGGTTACTTCTAGGCTGAATTTAATGAAATGGTTTAAAAACGAACAACTCTTTCAACCTTAAACATGCATAAGATTATAGAATATTTTTATACTGTGACCCGAGGGCTGAAATGTACTGATAGTGTAATGAAATGTCAAAGTTAAAATTGATGTTTTCAGTGTTTCTTAGCATACATCTAGTTTTAGTGGACTGTAAATGTATGGGACTATTAATATTATAATTACATCTCAGTAATAGTAAGGAGACATTCAGTGTGTGTGTGTGTGTGTGGGGGGGGGGGGGTAAATCAGATTTCCCTGTTCAGTATTGCATTTTATGTGCCATTTACAAAGATACAGATTGGTTTCCTTCAATCTTTTATATTGGCACAAGCCTACAATACAGTAAAATAATTTGTCACCTAAATACAGTAGCCAAAAGTTCACAGGCAGAGTTTTTTTCTAAATATATTTTTGTGTGTTCACTGCAATGACGTACTTAGGTGATGTATTCAACTTTACCGGTCTTCAGCGAAACTTTTAAATAGAAACTAAAAAATTGATAGCAGCTGATGACTGACGTAAAACTCATCAGTCTGCCCATCTGACAATCTTTTGCCTTTGCTTTCCTAGTAATGAAGGTGGCTCCTTGTTTCTAGCATTGTCATGGAAATTGTTGCAGAATTCTCCTATTGCCATGCAGTTGCAGCAGAAAACTGGATGCATGTGCTCTCCTTTACCCCTCTTTTCTTGCTCACTGTATGGAAAAGGATAGTAGTTACTGATTCATTGGCGTCACTTTAAGAGGACACATTGAATTGGGTTCCACGGGGACTGGTCACTAAAAAACGGACTGATGGCACATAGCAGTGATTCTCAACAGAGTCTTCAGGACACATCCAGCAGCCAGTCAGGTTCTCAAGATTTACACAGTGAATATACATGAGATTTGCACGCATTGCTTCTAGTCTGTTTGTTTATATATTCTGTATTGTTCTGCCAGACCAGTCAAGACAAGTGGATTGTGTTCTCCTATTAGCAGATTGGTGGAGACAAAGAACCAATGAAAAGCCCGGATTTCAATGACATCACTCCTACGCCTTTATTTTCCTCAGTCACCAGAGGTCCCTTCAGTATTTCTTTGTCTCCAGCAGATGGTGGGTACATTTTTTTTCTCTCTGAAAGAAAAAAATCTGAAGATCAAGAGGAAAAGATTTGATTAAACGCTCGTGAATGACCATCTTGAGGGTGATCCTCTCTTGAGCGTGACATGGGAGGCCCCACTAGACTGTGGTCTTTTCGGTAGCCATAGGCGGAGGGAAAATTAGTTCAGCTCCCAGTCTTACCCTGGATAAGAGCCTGTTGAGCAGCCAGAAAATTAGAAGAATCTAGAAGGATGGAAGAACTCAGCAGCCTCACACAACCTTAATGCTCCCTCACTCCTCTGCCTGCCCCTGTCCTTTCCTGAAGATTGCAGAAGGCTGTCAGAGGAATTTGCCTTCCGACCACCTTAAATGCAGTCCTGCCAAGTCAGAGAAACAGTTTCAGGAGTGTAGAGCAGAGTCTGGCACGGATCCTCTGCCTGGGACTCTCAGGGTACACTTACCAAGGCTTGATCTCATCGTTCTCCAGGACCAAGCAGGAAGTCAGTCCTCACTTATGGGTGACGTCGGCGCCGACGGAGCCCTCGCGGAGCAATTTTCCCCAGCTTTCAAAGAAAGCCTTTGGGAATTGCAGCGCGCATGCGCGGTCGTCTTCCCGCCCGAAGGTGCCATCTTAGCCAGTCTTCTTTTTTCCGCGGAACCCTACAGACGTCCCCGTCTTGTCCCCGCGAAAAAGTTGATTTTCTTCTTTATTTTATCCTTTTTTTTTCGGTTTTTCTGACTTAGTCAGCTTTCGTTTTCGTTTTCCCTGGCAGCCCGGTCCTTTGACCTCGCAGGGGCCCTTTTTCCCCCGATGGCTGCCAGTGGGTTTAAGCGGTGTGGTCGGTGTGACCGAAATATGTCACTAACCGACACACACGACTTTTGCCTCCGCTGCCTGGGCCCGGATCATGAGGAACTGATCTGTGGGCCCTGCAGCAAACTGTCCTCAAAGGCGTTGAGAAGTCGGCGGCATCAGCGTGAGAGAATCTTCGCTGACCCCAGCCGTACCCGGACCTCGTCGGAGGCCTCCGTGTCGAAAGGCTCCAGCTCGGACCGTCGCCGGAGCTCCTCCGACCGGGGTTCTCCCTCCGGGGACCATCGTCGGAAGGAAAAACCCGCGAGGGCGGCGTCGGTGGACGCTCCTGGCTCCGCGAGGGCCAGGTCGCATAGCCCCGACAGCCGCCCCGGGTCCTTGGAGAAGGAACACATCCCGAAGCGACCTCGCCTGGAGTCGGAGATGCCTGCCCGGGTAAGTCCTGTGGTCCTTCTGGACTCGCCTCCGCGACAGCCGACGTCGGGCCCGACGCCGTCGGGGCCCGAGTCGGGGGCTGCTGGGTCACCTGAGCTCGGACTCAGGTTGACGGCCTTGGAGAGCAGACTGTCTGCCTTCATGGACCAGCAGAGGGCACTGCTCGCTGGCTTCGCTGGCGTCGCTGCCCCGACCGCCAGGACGTCGACGTCCAAGTCGACCCCGGAGACCGAGCCGATCCTCGAGTCGATGAGAGCTCGAGTCGATCCTCGGTCGAGGTCGCCCTCGGCCTCCCGTTCGGGACCGAGGTCGCTGACGCCGACTCCCTCGGCGTCGGGGCGGCTGGCGCCGCACCCTGCCCGGGCCGACCCCACCGAGTCCTCGTCGGAGTCGGTCTGGGAGTCTGAGGAGGAAGAGTCACCTGATTCTTTCCGGACTCGGTGTGTCCCCTCGGACTCACCGGAGTCCGAGCCTCGGAAGCAGTCCCCCCCGGAGGATGCCCGGTTCTCGGACTTCGTTAGGGATATGGCCAAGGCTTTGGCCTTCCCTGCGGATCCCGAGGAGGAGCCTCGAGCCGAAGAGCTCGACGCCCTCCAGTATGACTCTCCCGCGAGGGAACACTTTACTGTGCCGGTTCCTCCTATGCTGGAACGACTACTCTTCCGCATGTGGGAGAGTCCGGCCTCCTCGCCGGTCCTGAGCAAGCGGGTCGATTCTATCTATCGGGTCCGCAAGAGCCCTGGCTTTCAAAAGGCGCAGCTGCCACACCATTCCATGGTAGTGGAATCGGCCATGCATCGTCTTAAGAGCCAGAAGATGCACTCCTCGGTGCCTCCTGGCAGGGAGGCCCGTAACCTGGATGGCCTTGGCAAGAAGTGCTTCCAGGGCTCTATGCTCGCATGTCGTGTCCAGACTTACCAGCTATACATGGGCATGTATCTCCGGGATCTGGCTAAAGAGCTAGCCGGATTCTCCGCTGGTCTCTCCGAGGAGCCCTTGCAGAGGTTCCTAGCCTTGTCCACCGGCATTCGGGAATGCTCTAAGTTCATGTCCCGAGCAGCCTATGATGGCTTTGAAGCCTCGGCTCGAGTGGCCGCAGCCGGCATCGGTGCCCGCCGACAGGCTTGGCTTCAGTCGTCAGACCTTGAGCCCTGGGTACAGGACAAGTTGGTCGATGTCCCCTGCCGAGGCGAAAACCTCTTTGGCAAGCCCATGGCGGAAAAGGCTGCACAAATTGAGACTGAGACTCTCACCAGGACCAGGCTTTCTAGGAAGACCTCCGCCCCTTCCCAGAAAAAGAAGGGCTCGGGGAAAAAGTCCTTTTACCCGAGGAAGGCGGCTGCCTACAAACAATACCCCCATTATCAGGCCCCTGCAGCTCCCCAACAGGGCCAGCAGGCCAAGGGACGGGGTAACGGGTCCCGTAGGCAGCAGGCCCCCAAGCCTGCACCACCAGCCCCTGCTCAGCAGGGTGGGGGTTTTTGACTCGCTCAGCATAGCCTCTCCCCCCCCGCTGGTCCCCCCCAGCACCGGAGGCCGGCTGGTTCACTTCGCCCACAGGTGGTCCAGCATCACCGCAGATGCCTGGGTGCTTCAGGTCGTGCGAGAAGGCTACCTTCTCCACTTCCATCAGGTCCCTCCCTCCTATTTTCCGGGAGAGCCTCTGCGCCCCCCTCTGCACAGGGAGTTGCTCCTTCAGGAGTTAGCAGGTCTTCTGCAGGATCAGGCGGTGGAACCGGTGCCACACCACCTGAGAGGTCAAGGCTTCTATTCAAGGTATTTTCTGATACCAAAGAGAACAGGGGGCCTCAGACCCATCCTGGACTTGCGCAACCTCAACAAGTTCCTTGTGCGGGAGAAGTTCAAAATGCTTACCCTTGGAATCCTTCTGCCCTACCTCCAGCAGGGAGATTGGCTATGCTCCTTGGATCTAAAGGATGCCTACACGCACATCCTCATCCACCCAAGCCACCGCCAATACCTAAGGTTTGTGGTGGCGGGAAATCATTACCAGTACAGAGTACTGCCCTTTGGCCTGTCCTCCGCACCGCGAGTCTTCACAAAATGTCTCGCGGTCGTGGCGGCCCATCTCCGGCTTCACGGCCTCTATGTCTTTCCGTACCTCGACGACTGGCTCATCAGAGCAGCGTCCGCTCAGGAGGTCACCAACGCCACGTGTCGCACGGTGGCTCTGCTGCAGCACTTGGGCTTTGTCATAAACTTCGCAAAGTCCACTTTGCTCCCCTCACAGGATCTCGAGTTCATCGGCGCAAGGCTGCACACTCCTCAGGCGCGAGCGTATCTACCGCTCGACAGGGCTCAGCGGCTCATGGACCTAGCCGACCGCTTTCGCAGCCAGCCCCTGGTCTCCGCCAGGCGCTTCCTGAGACTGCTTGGCCATATGGCTTCCACTGTCCATGTGACCCCCAATGCCCGCCTGAATATGCGGTCTGCTCAATGGTGTCTCCGCCGGCAGTGGCGACAGGCCACGGGCGGCCTCGCAGACCTAGTGCGCGTTTCCGAGCCGCTGATCTCGTCTCTCCGGTGGTGGCTCCGGCAGCCGAACCTGACATTCGGTATGCCCTTCCAGTCACCTCAGCCGACCCGGGTGCTGACCACCGATGCATCCCTCCTGGGCTGGGGAGCGCATTGCCAAGAGGCACGTACTCAGGGCCTCTGGACCACGTGGGAGTCTGCTCAGCAGATCAACTTCCTGGAGCTCCGGGCGATCCGCCTAGCTCTCAGGGCCTTCTCCCACCTGACTTCCCAACAGTCCGTCCTTGTCCAGACGGACAATCAAGTTGCCATGTTCTACGTGAACAAACAGGGGGGCACGGGCTCCTTTCTCCTCTGCCGGGAGGCTCAGAAGCTCTGCTCTTGGGCCGTCAGTCACGGCATTCTCCTCAAGGCAGTTTATCTCCCGGGCCGAGACAATTGCCTTGCGGACAAACTCAGCAGGGTCCTCCAGCCGCACGAGTGGCGTCTGGATCCCTTGGTAGTTCAGAAGCTCTTCCTCAAGTGGGGCCTCCCCACGATGGATCTCTTTGCCAGTCCTCGCAACCGGCAGCTTCCTCGCTTCTGCTCTCGTCTGCCACACCCCCTTCGGGTTGCAGCGGACGCCTTTCTGATCTCATGGTCGGGGAGCCTTCTGTATGCGTTCCCTCCCATCCCGCTAGTCTCTCGGACTCTTTTCAAGGTTCTCCGGGACAAAGCCTTCATGATCCTGGTGGCCCCTCGCTGGCCCAGGCAGCCGTGGTTTCCGCTCCTGCTGCAACTGGCGGTGGAGGATCCAATCCCTCTGGGGGTACAACCGGATCTCCTCACTCAGGATCAGGGGTCCCTCCTGCACCCCAACCTCAGGTCTCTCAACCTCATGGCCTGGCTGCTGAGAGGGTAGTCCTTGCTCCCCTTCTCCTGCCGGCGGAGGTGGAGGAGGTCGTCTTGGCTTCGCGTCGGCCTTCTACCCGCAAATGCTACGCCCTTAAATAGCGTCGCTTTGCAGTCTGGTGTACCCAACAGTCTCAGGATCCCTTCTCCTGCCCGGTGTCGGTGATCTTGCAGTACTTGCTGCACCTCTCTAATCTGGGACTTAAGTCCAACTCCGTCAAAGTTCACCTCAGTGCTCTTTCAGCACATCATGTGCCGGTGGACGGCAGACCTCTCTCCAATGACCCTCTCGTAGCGAGGTTTCTCCGAGGTCTCCTTCTACTTAAACCACCTCTGCGCCCGCCAGCGCCTGACTGGGACCTGAATGTGGTGTTGCAGCGGATCACCTGTCCGCCTTTTGAACCTATGGCTACCTGTTCTCTCCGTTTTCTGTCTTGGAAAACACTGTTCTTGATAGCCCTCACTTCCGCTAGACGCGTAAGTGAATTGCAGGCCCTCGTGTCTGATCCCCCTTACACTCGGTTCTACAAAAATAGGGTAGTCCTACGGACTCACCCTAAATTTCTTCCGAAAGTGGTCTCCCCTTTTCACATCAATCAGGAGGTGGTACTTCCAACCTTCTTTCCCAGACCACACTCCAGCCGAGCTGAAACGGTCCTCCATACCCTGGACTGTAGAAGGGCTCTGAACTTCTACCTTGACCGTACGCGGGAGCACCGTAAAGCTGCTCAGCTTTTTGTGTCTTTTGACCCCAATAAATTGGGGCTCCCAGTCTCCAAGCGTACTCTGTCCATCTGGGTTGCGGACTGTATCTCTTGGGCTTATGGGGCAGCCGGACTCTCCTTAGAAAGTCGAGTCACGGCTCATTGCGTTCGGGCAAAGGCTACGTCAGTGGCTTACCTCCGCTCTGTTCCGCTGGCAGACATCTGCCGGGCCGCTACTTGGTCTTCGAGCCAGACTTTTGCGGTCCATTACTGTCTCGAGAGGGAGTCCCGCAGGGACAGTGCTTTCGGACAGGCAGTCCTCCGTAATCTCTTTGAGGTCTGAGCAACTCCTACCCTCCATCCCGGATGTGGGCTACCGGTGGGTGTTAATTCAGCGAAGATTCTTTCCTTCTGTGCTGCTGAGCTAGAGGGAGCTCATTTTTGTGCTTAGGGTCTCCGGTAGCCTTGAGCTTGGGAGTCCCATAAGTGAGGACTGACTTCCTGCTTGGTCCTGGAGAAAGCGTAGTTACTCACCTGTAACAGGTGTTCTCCAGGAGCAGCAGGAATCAGTCCTCACTACCCTCCCTCCTCCCCTTGGAGTTGCAATCGTCTGCTTATGTTCTTTTTGCAAATTTTTATGCTGTCTTTTTTAGCTATGTCATCTGACTGGCTAAGATGGCACCTTCGGGCGGGAAGACGACCGCGCATGCGCGCTGCAATTCCCAAAGGCTTTCTTTGAAAGCTGGGGAAAATTGCTCCGCGAGGGCTCCGTCGGCGCCGACGTCACCCATAAGTGAGGACTGATTCCTGCTGCTCCTGGAGAACACCTGTTACAGGTGAGTAACTACGCTTCGTTGTTGGGGGCTCTTGATTCCATCTGTGCGGGACGCAATTCGGAGTGGACTGATGGTGACCATTGGTGCTGTATGGGGTTTCCCCGCAGTTTTCTGCATGCATTACTTACTGTGTGCCTTGCAGTCCCGTGGACCTAGTGCGTGTTCTGCCCTAGTGGCTCCAACACATGCTCCTTCCCTAGTGCCTGTAACATGCATTGCAATAAAAGCGCAGTTATCACACGCCTTTGGGCCACCGCAGCCTTAGCATGCGGTGTTGTGATACTTGTCCTAAATCTCTGTCTTCTTCCAGGAAATGTTGTTTGACCAGTGGCAAGCAAAGTGCTTCATCTCTGGATTCTGGACTCTGCTGTTCTTGCATAACAGCTTCTGAGTCCTACCTGGAGGGCCTGCTTCCCCTCCCCCAACCAGGGGATGCAGAGTTTGGCCATACATACTATAGGGTGGGCAGGAGTGATGGATGGCACTAATGTATGGTAAGCATATCCAGCTGGCCGGAGGATCCCATGACCTTGCTATGAGCTGCTCATCATCCTCTAGGGGGTCTGTAGCAGCTGTGCTCCCTGGTGTTGCGGGGTCATTTCTGAGAGGAGAGCTTCTGGACTCAGAATTCTGGGGGTGGCAATCTTTTCTTTTTTCAGCAGGCCTGGTCCTTCTGGCATGGACCTTCAGACAGCAGGCTCCCAATGTTTAGGATTATCTTCAGCTCCTCGGATTGATGGTGGTGACCATAGAGATGGTGGCCACGGCCTGGTCATCTGAGCAAGGGCATGCTGCTGGCCAATTTCTCCTGGATCCTCCTGGTGACTGATGCCAGTCTCTCGGGCTGGGGAGACCATTGCCAGAACCATACGGCAGGGAAGCACTGTGTTCTGTCAGCTGCCTCGAGGCGAGGGCCATCAAGTTGGCTCTTCTGTGTTTTTGGCCCCTGGTTGAGGGCCAGGTGGTTTGTGTTTTCAGATAATGCCACAACAGTGGCTTCTGCCAATTAGCCAGGTGTCATTAGGAGTGCCAGGAGTAGCTCTGGAGATGGCTTGCCTTGTCAACTCCACACATTGCCAGGATGGACAGTGTGGAAGCAGACTTCCTCAACCTGCACTCTTTGGATCCTGGAGAGTGGGAGTTGTCAGGAGGCGTTTCAGTTGATTCTATGTTGCTGGAGTCATCCCAAAATGGATCTGATGGTGGACCCATTCCAGTGCCAAGTTTGCCACTTCTTCAGTTGCTACACGGAGACAGGTTCGAAGTGCGTCGTCACCCTGACCAAACCTTGGCCAACTCAGCACCTGCTGTACATGTTTCCTCTGAGGCCCCTGGTGGGGCATGTGCTTCAGCATTATACAATGCCTCCCAGGCAGGATTGTTCTGTTGACACCAGATTGGCTGAAGAGAGTGTGGTTCGGAGACTTGATGTGACTCCTGCAGACGCCTCCTCTTCAGTTGTCTGTCTCGGGACCTATTGCGGCAGGGACCAATCATCTTGGAAGACCCAGCTCCCAGCTCCCTTCTCGCTTATAGCTTTGCTCTTGAAAGGAGACAGCTAGTTTTTAAGAGCTACTCTCCAGTGGTGGTCTCTACTCTGCTTGGAGCCTGGAGGAGGTCTACCATGTTGGCATATGCACGGATCTGGTGCCTCTTTAAGTGATGGTGCAGCACTCTGCTCCTAAGGTGGCCAAGGGGCAATCTCTGTTGGCCTTCTACAGGATGGCCTAGAGAAGGGCATTTCTACTACTACTACTACTACTGCTACTGCTACTACTAAGCATTTATAAAGTGCTACCAGGCGCACGCAGCGCTGTACAATGAAAACACAAAAAGACAGTCCCTGCTCAAAAGAGCTTACAATCTAAAAACACACAGCAAGAAAAGGAGTAGAAAAAAGATAAGAACAAGGGCAAAGAGACAAGAGCAGGAGAGACAGGACAAAGGAAAGAGGTAAGAAGTGTAAGAGGAAGAAAGAAAGGTGAAATAAGAGGGGAAGGAAGGAGAACAGCAGAGGCGAAAAGATGAGCTTTTAACTTGAGTTTGAAGAGGGGCAAAGAAGATGCCTGATGTATAGACAAAGGAAGCTTATTCCAAGCTTAAGGAGCAGCAAGGTGAAAAGAGTGGAATCTGGAGTTGGCAATAGAGGAGAAGGGCATAGCAAGAAGCAACTGGGAAGAAGAACGGAGTACACGAGGGGGGAAATAGGGAGAAATGAGAGAAGAAAGGTACTGAGGAGCCACAGATTGAATGCACTTATAGGTCAGAAGGAGAAGCTTAAAGTGAACACAGAAACGGATAGGGAGCCAGTGAAGAGATCTGAGGAGAGGAGTGATGTGGGCAAAACGAGGCTAACGGAAAATCAAACGGGCAGCGGAGTGCTGAATAGACTGAAGAGGGAAGAGATGAGACTGAGGGAGACCAGCAAGAAGGAGGTTACAATAATCAAGGCGGGAGGTGATTAGGGAATGGATGAGGGTTTTAGTAGTGAGCTCAGAGAGAAAGGGGCAGATTTTGCCAATGTTGGAGAAAGAAGCGACAGGTCTTAGCGATGAGTTGGATATGAGAGGAGAAAGAGAGCGAAGAGTCAAAAATAACACCCAAATTGCGAGCAGATGAAACAGGTTGGAGAACAGAGCCATCAACAGAGACTGAAAAAGAAGAAGGAGAAAGGAAAATTTTAGGAGAAAAAACGAGAAGTTCAGTCTTGGCCATGTTCAATTTCAGGTGACGATGGAACATCCAGGCAGCAATTGCAGAGAGACAGCAAGAGATCCGGGACTGGAAAGCAGAAGAAAGATCAGGAGTAGAGAGAGAGATTTGGGAGTCATCAGCATAGAGATGGTACTGAAAACCATGAGAGGAAATAAACGTACCAAGGGATTGGGTATAGAGAGAAAAAAGAAGGGGACCCAAGACAGAACCCTGAAAGTTCAGATGGCAGCTTTGTCCTGATTCTGAAGTCTGATGGCTGGTAAGTCTCTGGCTTTGTACCCAGACATCTCGTGCTTTCTCCAGGTGGTTCGGTTTCTGCGTCCTCCCTTTTGGTCTGTGATTCCTGTTTGGAATCTGTGTCTGGTGCCCAGGGCCCCAATGTCAGCCTTTGAGCCATTGAAGCATGCTACTTTGAAAGATTTGATGCTCAAGATGATGTTCTTGGTCATGATTTGTTCCACAAGGCAGATTTTCGAGCTGCAGGCTCTGTCTTGCCGAGATCCTTATCTATCTTTTTCAAAGGAAGTTCTTTCCACTAAATGGCCTCTGCCTTTCTTTTCTTCCTTTCTCATGAACCAGATGGTCTGCCTGCCCTCCCTCTCGAAGGAGCAGTATCTGGGAAGGATAAGGATCTGCACCTTGTGAATGTCCAGAAGGTGTGTCTCCTGTACTTGGAGGTTACGAATTCTTTTCATAAGTCAGTCATCTTTTTATGCTGTTTGCTGGTTCGTGCAAGGATGACGAAGTGGCTGTCAAATTTGGGGTGCTGGATTAAGGAAGCCATTGCCTCTACATATCTGTTGTGGGACCGGCTGATTGAGAGGGGTTTGCACGCCTATTCTACCTGAGCACAAGCATCCTCATGGGTGGAATGGAACTCTGGTAGCCCCTGCAGTCATTTGTCAGGTAGCAACATGGGCATCACTTTCCACTTTTGTCAAGCATTACCGCTTGGATGCCCACTTGTGAGCGGACACGGCCTTTGGCTCAAGGGTTTTGTGAGCTAATGTGTCTTCCTGCCCAACAGAGTTGTCACTTTCCATATCGTCCTGCTAGACCAGTCCAGACACATGGGATGTACCAAAGTTACATTTTACTTTCCAGTTAATATCCTTTCCTTTAGTCCTGCTAGACCAGTCCAGGGCCCGACCCTAAAACTGCATTTGCTCTGTTCTTCTGCTGAGATACCCTTGGGTCTGTTATAAGGTTTTGTTTTATTTTTTTTCCACTTGGCATCTTCGGACAGCTTTCTGTTTATACTTCCTTATACATACTGTAGATCTTTACTATTGATCACACATTGTTGCTCACGACTGAGGTTGTGTGAGTCTTGCCATGTTTCTCCCATACACTTTGGGACAAATACTGAAGGAACCTCTGGTGGCTGCGGCGAATAGAGGCATAGGAGTGATGTCATTGAAACCTGGGCTTTTCATTAGTTCTTTGTCTCCACTAATCTGCTGGTAGGGGAACACAGTATGGGTCTGGACTAGTCTAGTAGGACTCGAGGAAAGGACATGAACTGGTAAGTAAAATGTCACCATATATATTTTTTATGAATATCCTGAAAATCAGTCTGGCATAGTGTGCTCTGGAGACTGGGTTGAGAATGACTGACTGGTATAGAGAATCTTATTTATGGACAATCCTATTTGGAAGCAGTTGCATGTACTTTGTTCTATATGTTGTACTCCTTTTAGCACATTTTAAGGTGGTGGTAGCTTTTATAGTAATGTAGTACTATTGTAAAGAAAATTAAAACGTATGCTGGAATGTATTAACGGACATATCAGTGTGTAAGGCAAGCAAAGTAATTCTCGTTCTCTGTTGCAAGTCTGCAAACTGGAGAGGATATGGCATTTCAAGATGATGTAGAGGTTTTGGAAAATGTTCAGAATACAACACTAAATCTAGCAACCTGTATATTCTGATCTGTGGGTAAAGGCTGAGGGAACTGGACTTGTTCTATCTAGAGCAGGGGTTCTCAGCCCAGTCCTTTGGACATACTTAGCCAGTCTCGTTTTCAGGATAACCACAATGAATATGCATATGAAAGATTTGCATGCACCGCCACTGTTGTATGCAAATCTCTATCATGCATATTCATTGTGGTTATCCTGAGAACTTGACTAGCCAGGTGTGTCCTGAGGACTGGGTTGAGAACTCCTGAACTAGAGCAAAGTTTCTCAACGCAGTCCTTGAGGACCGCTTGGGCAGTCGTGGGTTTAGAATATATGCATGCATATTCATTTGTGGATAGCCCTGAAGACTGCATTGAAAACCCTTGTTCTAGAGGAGAGCTTCTCTCAGGTGATAGCACTGATCTGATATACCCAAATGTAGCAATAAAGAGGGTAGTGATCGAACCCAAACTCTGTTAGGGTTAAGACATGAAGAAATTGACTAAAATTGAATCTACAGACGTTTTGGGCCATATTTAAGGAAGGAAGGAATATACAAGCAGAAAGTTGAACCAAAAGCAGATGGATCCTGTGATTTGCTAGATCGAAGGTATTCCATAATCCTTTCTTCTAGTAGTAATTTCATCAAGGTGAGGCTAACTGACCTGTAGTGTTCGGCCTCTTCTCTGTTCCACCTTGTGTGGAGGGAACACCTACATACTTTTCTATACACTGCTGGAACCACTCCTGTCCCCAGCCAGTGATTAAAGACATGCTGACACTATAGAAAACCAGTTCAGACTCCCATAATCTAAGATTTTTATTTATTTATTTACGTTCTCTTATATACCGCGCTATTCTGCATCAGTGCGGTTTACATTGAACAAACTGAAATTACATTGAACAGGGCATTATAACTTGGAGATAACTATTTTACAGGGAACATGGGCTATGGAGGGTTAAGTGGCTTGCCCAAGACCACAAGGAGCACCTGTGGGACTAGAAACCCCAGTCCTTCCGGCCCAAGGTTGCTGTCCTCTAGTGATATTTGCATTTCCTGTCTAGCACTATTAACTTGCTTCCCTTCAGTTGTGCCAGTTTCACCCAAATATTCTTAGGGTAAATGTCTCCAAGTGGATTAGTTGCGCACATACCATGATAGTAATGAACCTCATATCTAAGCCATGTATGTATAGACTGGGGTTCCTTTCCCTTCTGTGTGTTTTACATTTGAGGACACGCTTGACCTGTCGCTTGAAGTGAGGTACAATATAAAATATGCATATACATAAACAAAAATACTATATAAAATATAAAACACAATTTTTTCCCTTATAACCAGTATTAATCCCTTATCTCTCTTGTATCTCTTCTCCTTTTCTTGTAGTTAAATAACTCCTACCTGATCCTCCCTCAATGTTATCTTTCCTTGTCTCATCATCCTATTCCTTGAGTTTCTTGTTTTGCAAATGTTTCTAAAGATTCTGTTATACTCTTTCAGCTGTTTTCTGTTTGCCCCTTCACCCTCCTCTGCATTTCCAGATGCATGTTCTTGTTTTCCTTATGTGATCCCATAACTTGAAAATGTTAATCCTATTGCCTTACCTTTTTTTTAAAAACCATATAGGTTTCTTTTATTCTTTTGTTCACTTTCCTAATGTACAAGCTTGATTACCATACAGTAACCTTTTTTGCTTTCACCAACGTTCCTTTTGTCCATCAAGATCCTGCTCTCACCCCAGGAACCCTATCTAATTCTGCTGGACTGCAGGACCTTTGCCTTCATGTAGCCCCAGCTCTGCCACTGTTTTATCCCATGATCACTGGATTCCAGATGGCCACTCGCTACAACATCAGCAACACTTTAGCTGACTCCTAGGTCCAGTATGAAAAATACTCTGATTGTAGTCTACAATCACTGCACTTTTACTTGTAATTCCCTCCATTGTATCAGTTTGATGCTAAATTTTTCTTAATCCTTTAGCTTAAGTGTTTTGATGAATAACACATTTTTAAAATGTGCAGATCAGGGCCATAACTAGGGATGGGTAAAGTGAGTTGCCGCACACAATGCAAAAGAGGTAGAGGTAAGAGGTAGAGAAATGGTTTAAATGCACATGTAGGCTGGTAGTGGATGAAAAAGCAGAAAGCATGCCGCTGTTGTCTTGCCATCCAGTTTGGGAGCAGGGCTGACATAAGGGAGCAACCAGGGCAGTTACTTTGGAACCCCTATGACACAATTATTTATTTAACGAGGCTTATATACCACTTTTCTACAAGTCAAAGCGTTGTACAGTCTGCCGGGACCTCAGGCTAGCCCGAAGCAAGAGGAGTCGTAGCTTGGTCCTCCAGCATGTCCAACACCTGCTTTGTTTGGGAGAGAAGATAGAAGAGAATGGAAAAGAACTGTCGGGTGGTGGTAGTAGAGGGCTAGAGGAATGTGAGAAAGGGGGGGGGGGCACAAATATGCTTGCCTGACAATTATGATTGGTGCAGATATAATCATTCCCTGTTGATCTGCATGTAAGTGTTAAATTTGTATGTCTGCATTTTTTGCAAGTGGATTTGATGGTATTGCCAAGCTCAAAATCAACTTATGTTGTTTGTTCTTGAAAGGTAATTGGCAGTTATACAAGGGTTATTTATTTATTTTATTTACATTTCTTTTTATACCGCGCTATTCAGCATCAGTGCGGTTTACATAGAACATCAAACATACACGTTGCATATAATGAAACAGTGTTTACAGGTAACAGGAAATATAACTTGGATAACTTGGGGTAACTATTTACATCAGATTTCAAGATGTACAAGCTAGACTTATGAGTGTCTTATATATGCGCTTTGTCATGAATCTATATTAGACTGTGGGTGACGTTACTATATCATCGTCTATCTTGTAATAATGAATGAATAGGTCGTGTTTTACTGCCTTCCTAAATTATGCCAAGTCAGTGATTGCACGTATATTGGGAGGGAGAGAGTTCCAACTTCTCGGTGCACATAATTTGAAAGCTCTATTAGCAGTCACATGAGTGCAGTGGGTTAATTCTTTTGGGACATCTAATGAGTTTATCGCTGCTGATCTCCTGGATCTGTTGGATGGTGTGGTATGAATGAGTTCCGCAAGTGATGTAGAGGCTAGACCACTGACTTGAAAGTGAGCAGCAGAATTTTAAATGATAGTCTGGACTGAATGGGGAGCCAGTGAAGATGTTTTAAAATGGGTGTAATATGATTCTTCTTCGACGATCCGATTAGAACTTTCGCTGCAGAATTCATTGCAAGCTGTAGAGGGTTTAAAGTAGACAGAGGGAGGCCATGCAGGATTGAATTTGATTCTGTATTGCTTGTATGCTTGGTCCAGTGGATCAGGCAGATATAACAAGCCACTGAATGAACTTGATAACATCCAGTAAACGCAAATGTACACATTGAACCTTTTAATACTGCTTGTAATAGAAAATGCAGAGATGTACTGGCAGTTATTGTGAAGTACCATGATACCTGGCTTTCCTTTCGTAACCCTCCTCCTGACCTGTCCCCCACCATGTCTGCCCATCCTATCCCTCTGGTCTCTTCCCTTCGGTATCTGGGTGTTATGTTAGACTCCTCTTCTTTCTTTCCACCAACACATCTCCTCTGTGGTGCGCTCTTGTTTCCTTCATCTCCGTCGAATCAGATCCATTCGGCCTTTCCTTTCTTCTTCTGCCATCACCACTCTTGTCATGTCCCTCGTGATCACTCGTTTGGACTATTGCAACTCTATCTTCGCAGGTCTCCCCAGTCATCAGCTACGTCGTCTCCAGCTAGTTCAGAACACTGCTGCCAGTCTAATCACTTATTCCCCTGTTATCGCTCATATCACTTCCTCTCTCTTTTCTCTTCACTGGCTTCCAATCAAAGTCCAGTTCATCTATAAACTCCTGACTATTACTCACAAGGTCCTCTACACTAGCACTCCACAATACTTGGCCGACATTATTCACCTCCAACCTGCTCCTCGTCTTCTCCGCTCTGCACATGGCAACCGTCTCTTCCTTCCTTCCTTCCTTCTTCTCAGGCCCACCTTGAACTTACCCGACACTCTGCCTTCTTCTTTCTTGGTCCTGCTTTATGGAACTCGCTCCCTCACTCCCTCCGCATCGAACTCTCCTTTCCATGCTTCAAAGCTCTCCTTAAAACGCACCTTTTCTGCCAGGCTTTCGACCTTCCCCCGCCCGCTGATGGCTCTGTTCTCCCCTCACCTGACCCCCTTCCATCTTGCACTCAGCCGCCCCTAATCTAGGAACACTCTCTCTCCCCACTATTCTACTGTTCCTTCTTCTTGGCGTTCTTTTCCTTTCTGCGTCCTTGTAGCCAACTTATTGTTTTATTGTACACCACCCTGACGCCTCGGTATATCAAAACCTGCAAATAAAGATAAAGATACCAATTTCATTGTCGGAACATTAATTATGCAGGGACAGCCCAAGGGGTATGTGGGGCCATGTGTGGAGACTCATAGTGGGGCCTCATTACCACTGGGCCTCATCGGCATAAATATTTGCATACCAGATTTATTTGATCAGTGCTGTGTTCAGGCTAGTGCTGAGAAGGGAAGATTATAAAATAAGAAAAAAAAATAATCCTGGTAGCAGTGAAATCAAGATCATGGTGTGCAGGCTGGATTAGACTATACCAGAGTTGGAAAAACTCAAATCAGTAACAGTTGAGCTATCGGACAATAAAACAAAACTTAAAATGAGATGCTGTCTTGAGATTCAAGGAAAGCTCAAATTTTAACTGATGAGATATTAAATTTTAGACTGGCAGCATCAAGAACACAAAACTGCAAATCTCAAAGACCATCTGTATTCCACTACCCCTCACCTACACCCTACATTTAGCTTCTTCAACCTCGGAGTCCCCTCAAATACAAAACTGCAAATCTCAAAGACCATCTGTATTCCACTACCCCTCACCTACACCCTACATCTAGCTTCTTCAACCTCGGAGTCCCCTCAAATACAAAACTGCAAATCTCAAAGACCATCTGTATTCCACTACCCCTCACCTACACCCTACATCTAGCTTCTTCAACCTCGGAGTCCCCTCAAATACAAAACTGCAAATCTCAAAGACCATCTGTATTCCACTACCCCTCACCTACACCCTACATCTAGCTTCTTCAACCTCGGAGTCCCCTCAAATACAAAACTGCAAATCTCAAAGACCATCTTTATTCCACTACCCCTCATCTACACACTACATTTAGCTTCTTCAACCTCGGAGTCCCCTCAAATACAAAACTGCAAATCTCAAAGACCATCTTTATTCCACTACCCCTCATCTACACACTACATTTAGCTTCTTCAACCTCGGAGTCCCCTCAAATACAAAACTGCAAATCTCAAAGACCATCTTTATTCCACTACCCCTCATCTACACACTACATTTAGCTGCTTCAACCTCGGAATCCCCTCAAATACAAAACTCAACCAGCTAAGTTCTCGTGTGCTTGATGTTATCTTGCTGATGTATTAAACCTTTTCCCATATACCCCTTATTACATCTGGTGCATGGTGTTGCACTCTCCTATCGGAGTGTGAGTCCAACTCTTCATCATTCTCTTTGTCATAACCCCATATTTGCAGCTTTATAGTGTTTGTAAAATTTATGATTCCCATCACCAAGCTTCATATAACCCCCACCCCCAAAAAAACCCCCACCCACTAATCTACAAATTGGTTTCCCATTGGTCCATTCTTGCTTTGCTATTCTGTTGTTGTGATGTAGTAGACACCTGCAAAATATTTGTGGTAGCCCTAGCCTTCACTCCTTTGCCCCAAGCTGGCCAGGCACTCTTTCTCCCTGCCCTCGTTTGTTTTCTCCCCTTCATCCCCTTTCTACACCACACAAGAGGTGCTGCATTAAGTACATGTACGAGACGGAAAACTAATGGAATTGCTTTTTAATGGGGAAAACGAGCAGTGCAGTTGATGTGATATTTAACATAGTAGGCAAATAGTGAGAGATACGCATGTCTCCTTGTTGATGCTTCTTATAAATCTATTTAATTTTTGTTTGGTTTGCAGCTTGTCATGCTTTGAGGGCTTGTGTGCATGAGTGAATACTGAGAGCTAAGCTATTGGTAGCTTAACTACTGACAGGGTCTCCCAAGATAGTCCGGTCTCAGCTGAAGTGCCAGACTAAGACAAACAACCCCTCTGGGCAGCAGCAGAATGGGATGATGTTTGTGGCGGAGGATCACATTTCTGTGACAACTGCAACAACACTAGAATTACCTGTGCAGAAGAAAGGCCTGGAAAATCTACTTCTGTATCTTGCCACGAAAACCCAATAGATAATCACAAAACAAATTGCACTATAGTGCTGGGAAGATGAGACCCCCAGGTTGGAAGGCACTCAATTAGCTACTTGGGATGAGCTGATGACTTCTCAGAGTAAAATCAGCATTGATGATGTAGTTGGATCAAAGCCTTTGAGACTTCTGACTGCTGATGTAGCTGCGCATGAAATGAGTCAGAAGTTGCAAAGATGTCTTTCATATTGGAACATGGAATGTACGAAGCATGAACCAAGGAAAGTTGGAGGTGGTCAAGAATGAAATGGAACGTGTACAGCTCTATCTGTTGGGTGTCAGCAAACTGAAATGGACTGGCATTGGGCACTTTGCATCTGAAGATCACATGGTCCACTATGCTGGAAATGAAAGACACAGGAAAAAATGGTGGTGTATTTATAATTAAGAAGAAACTTGCAAGAACTGTAATGCAATATGGTGCAGTCAGTGAACTCTTAATTTCTATTCGTTTACAAGGAATTCCCATCAGCACAACTATAATTCAGGTATATGCTTCAGCAACAGCCGGCCCTGCAGGGAGTGGGAAGGTAAGCTCATCCCCGCTTCCCACTGGCGCAACCAACCATCGCGGCCCTCCTGGCCTTTAAAAGCATCGGGCCGCCGAAGTGAAGCCCTCTTCCGCCGACGATCAGCCGGCCCTGCAGGGAGCGGGAAGGTAAGCTCCTCCCCGCTCCCCACTGGCACAACCAACCATCGCGGCCCTCCTGGCCTTTAAAAGCATCGGGCCGCTACAGGCGGCCCGCGCCGGATGGGCCCGTGCCTAAGGGCCTCGCCAAAGGGCCCTTTGGCGTGGCCCTTAGGTGTGACCCCTCACCGGGAGCACCCCCCTCCTCCAGCAATCTAGACACAGTGCCTCCCCAACAACACCCCATCCGCCATCCACCATACGGCATACCCATTGCCTGCTTACAACTGCTACCCTCTATCTGTATAGAACTGCTACCCAGTGTTTGCATGGAACTGCTACCCGTCGTCTGCTCAGAACTGTTCCCTTTGCTTGCATAGACCTGCTACCCACTGCCTGCATAAAACTGTTACCCAGGGTTTGCATCGAATTGCTACCCTTTGTCTGCGTAGAATTGCATAGAATTGCTACCCAGTGTCTGCATTGAACTGCTACCCATTGTCTGCAGTGTGTTTGCTTAGAACTCTTACCCACTGCCTGCATTAGAACTATTACCCACTGCCTGCATAGAACTATTACCCACTGCCTGCATAGAACTATTACCCACTGCCTGCATTAGAACTATTACCCACTGCCTGCATTAGAACTATTACCCACTGCCTGCATTAGAACTATTACCCACTGCCTGCACAGAACTGCTACCATTGCTGGCATAGAACTATTACCCACTCCCTGCATAGAACTGTTAGAACTGCATACCCATCGCTGCATAGAACCATTATCCATTGCTTATTCATTGCCTGCATAGTACTGCCACCCACTGTTTTGCATATTGCTGCCACCCATTGTCTTGCATACTGTTGCCACCCATTGTCTTGCACATTGCTGCCATCCATTGTTTTTGTTTTGCACACTGTTGCCACCCACAGTTGCCACCCATTGTTTTGTTTTGCATACTGTTGCAACCCATTGTTAGCATAGTATTGCTACCCACTGTTGCACTGAACTGTCATCCATTGCTTATCCATTGTTGCATAGTACTGCTACCCATTAATTGCATACTGTCACCACCCATTGTTGCATAGTACCGTCACCTATTGTTGCCTAGAACTGTTATCCACTGTTTATCCTCTGCTTGCTACCCATTGTTGCATAGTACCGTCACCTATTGTTGTCTAGAACTGTTATCCACTGCTTATCCTCTGCTTGCTACCCATTGCTTGCATTGAATTGCTACCCACTGCCTGCTTGTCTGCCTATCAAGTGCTACCCGTTGTTTGCCTAGAACTTGCTACCCACTGCTTGCTCAGATGTTGCTGCCCACTTCCATGGCCCCACATCTCATTGCCCTCCTCTTCATTATCCTCCCCAACTGCCTTCCCTCCTACCAATACCCTTCCTCCTCTTCCCCCTACCTTTCCCCCACCTTCCTAACTTCCCCCTCCACTCTGCCCCCTAGCCTAGCTCCTGAGCTTCCTCACACCATCTCCCGCATTCAACCAGCCCCCCTCTCTACCTTCCTCACTTCCCCCTCCATCCTCCCCCCTAGCCTTGCACTGGCTCTTGAGCTTCTTCACACCATCCCCCACATTCAACCAGCCCCCTCTCTTTAAGGCAACCCCACCCTCGCTTCCGCCATACCATCTCCACTATACCTCGCTCTCTAATACTCCTCCTTCTCTCATCTGGAAACATCAATCCCACCCCGGGCGCCCCCCCCCCCCCCCCAATTTTGTTCTCACATTAGAAAAAGTTCCTCACATACTTTAATTTAATTTAATTTACAGATTTTTTATATACCGCTCCTTCCATTGATCAGGTGCGGTTTACATGGAACAACAATAAACAGAGAACTGTTTTTACAGATAACAAGTTGTAACTTACATTTAACAATTTGTGAACTATGTACAGAGTAACAGAGTTAAACTATATACAGGCTAAATTATTATTCATTAGTCTTTGAATACATTGTTTTCGGGCTTTAGTAGTTCGATCCTTTTTTGGAACAGTTATATTGGCTGATATATGACTATCCTTTATCTAGCTGTGAGGTGGGAGGTGAGTTCGTCAAGGATGCATAGTGCATTGTGAATAAGTGTGTTTTGAGTTTTTTCCTAAACTCCATGATTTTGGGTAAGGATCTTAATTCTGATGGGATAGTGTTCCAAAGTATGGGGGCAGCATGGGAGAAGGCTTTCTTGTTTGTGGTCTTTTTGGCCTTAATAAATTCTTTTGGTGTTGTTAATTTGTTTAGCTGGTCTCTCCTTTGAAGGTTATGAGTGGGCTCAGTTTTAATGAGGTTATTTATAGACAGGGGTGCTGTTTTATTTAGGGCTTTGTAGGTGGTTAAAATAGTTTTATAATCTATTCGACTTTGAATCGGGAGCCAGTGTAGATATTCTAAAATAGGGGTTATATGTTGGAAAGGTGGGGCCTTTGTAATGGTCTTAGCTGCCGCATTTTGTGCCAATTGGAGCTTTTTCAAGGTCTGTTTTGTTACACCTAGTAGGATTTGATTTGCGAAACCGAAATGGGGGGTTATCGCTTGTATAATTCGTTGAAAATCTTGTAGGTGCATTAGGGGGCGGAGTTGCTTTAATATTTTGAGTTTGAAATAAGCCTTTTTTGTTATGTTTCTTACATGTGTGTCCATGCTGAGGTGTTTGTCTAGTATTACGCCTAAGTAACGTACTTCGGTTTTTAGTTTGATATCATTATTCTGCAATGTAATATGTGAGGGGGGAATGAACGTTGTGTTTTTTGTTACTATTAGGGCTTCTGTTTTTGAGTGATTGATGTATAGGTTGTTTTCATTTAGCCAAGTGTTTATTTCATTGAGGCATTTATTAATGAGTTGCGTAGGGATATTTGGTATTTTGAATGGAACATACATCATAATGTCGTCCGCAGATAGGTGATAGTGGACATTAAATTTTTTAAAGATTTTACAGATGTGTGTTAAGTATATGTTAAATAGTAGCGCTGACAGAGCTGAACCTTGGGGGAGACCTAGTTCTTGATTATATGTATTTGATGTAAGATTACCGATTTGTACTGTTTGAGTTCTGTCCGTTAGGTAGGAGGTAAACCATTCTAGTACTGTAGATTTTGTTCCTATTTGCCTAAGTTTATTGATCATTGTTGAGTGGTGAACACTGTCAAAGGCTGCGGAGACATCAATGAATATAAGTAGGAATGCTTGTTTTGAGTTGTCTATTCCTCTTACAAGTGTATCAATTAGAACTGTTAGAAGAGACTCAACTCCGTGTCTGGGACGAAACCCATACTGCTGATCATCAAGGGGGGCTGAGCTGTCAATGTAGTCCTGGGTTTGGATTTGTACTGCTTTTTCAATTAATTTAGCCATAAACGGAATACTTGATATGGGTCTGTAAGATTTAGGAGGTGATTTGTCAAGGGTAGTGTTTTTTAGGATTGGGCGGATCTGAGCATGTTTTAGTGTAGGGGGTAAGTATCCGTTTTTTAGGGAAAGATTTATTATTGGGAGGATGAATTGGGAGAGTATTGATAGAGAGTTCTTTATCCATGTTACTGGACAAGGGTCGAGGAGTGAGGTTGTTGTATTAATGTTTGTTATGATGTTCTTGAGTGCAACGTTAGTTAGGGGTTGGAATTCAGACCATTCGTCTGCGTGATGTGTTTGAGAAGTATATGCGAGTTTAGGTAGGGGGGGGGTGGGACATTGTTTTGTTCATATAATAATTTGCCAAAGTCTGAGGAGTAATACCTGTGATTTCATTGCTGGAGTTGTGGGTGTTATTTGTCAGCTTTTGGACTATTGAGAAGTTCTCTAGGTCTATTTATAGCATTATTTAGGATGGAGGCATGGTAATTTTTCTTGGCATTGTTAATTACATCTTTATATTTGTTAAGGAGCGTGAGGTATAAATCTTTTTTAATCGGGTTTTTATTTTTCCTCCAATTACATTCAGCTTTCCTTACGTTTTTTTTCATTAGTTTTAAATCATTATTGTACCAAGGGGTTTGGTCAGCTTTGGAATGCTTGTTTTTCTTAATGATTAGTTTATTAGCTGCAGCATTATTGATAGTTTTGTGCCAGTTTGTTACTGCTGCGTCTAGGTTTAGTGGTGAGGTAGGTAGATTTGGAATTATAAGATCTAGGAATTCTTCCTCATTGTATTTCTTAAATCTGGAGGTTGGTGCATTAGTTGTGATTCGTTTAACAGAGGTGTTATTGGTTGTGATATTAAAGTTAATAAGGTAATGGTCTGACCATGGGATGGGTGTGCATTTGAGGGAATTGGGATTGTAGAGTTGGTGAAGTACATTTGGCAAAAAGACCATGTCAAGTATACTACCTTTACTGTGTGTGCTGGTGTTTATTATTTGGTGAAAATCCATATCTGCTATTGATTCTAAGAAGAGGGAAGCATATGAGGCTGGTAAGGAGGGGAGGTTAAAGTCACCGAGCATTAGAATTGAGTTTTGATCAGTGGAGGAACTTAGAAAGTCGATTAAAGGGTCCATGTTTTCTGAGTGTTGGTCTGGTGGTCTGTAAATTAGGCAAATTTTTATGTTGCCGATTTTCATAATGATGGTATCTATGTTGGTGGGTAAGTCCGATGTTAGTTTTTTGGCTTTTAGTTCTTTTTAATCTCATCTAATCTCATCCACAGCCCGCTCCTCCATCCTTCCACCCTCCCCCATTCATTCCACACTCAATTATCCATAGATATCAACAGCAACCCTACCCCCAAAAATAATCCCTCACATAACCTACCCAATACCATCAATTTACTCTTCATTCCCCTCAAAAAGGTTAGATAGAATGTGTCACATTCCTCCTCACTTCTCACCACCACCAAAATATTGTCTATTAGACAACTTTTTGGTGGTGGTGAGAATCGAGGAGGAATGTGACACATTCTATATACCCTTTCGATGTCTAGGACATCTACACCTTGCCCACTCACAATCTTAAATGACAGAGGTGTAAGGCAGGGGTCTCCAAATCCAGCCCTGGAGGGCCACAAACCAGTCAGGTTGGCAGGATATCTCTAATGCATATATATCTCATGCATATTCATTAGGGCTATCCCGAAAACCTGACTGGTCTGCGGCTCTCCAGGACCAGGGTTCCCCACCCCTGCCCTACAGCTTCTTGCCTTGACCGAGACCTGGCTCCCCCCAGACGACACCGCATCAATTGCCTCTCTGCTATGGAGGCTACCAGTTCTCCCATACACCCCGACTTACTGGTCGCGGTGGTGGTGTTAGCCTCCTACTCTCTCCCTCCTGCCAATTCCAACCCCGTGGAGACTCCTTCGAAGTCCACTCCATTCGCCTCCTCTCACCACTTCCCCTCCGAATAGCTGTTATTTATCGCCCACCGGACAAATCCAAATCAACCTTCCTCACCGACTTCGACTCCTGGCTTTCTGCCTTTATGGATCCCTCCTCCCCCCACTCTTATTCTGGGTGATTTCAACATTCACATCGACAACCCCTCCGACCCCCATGCCTCAAAGTTCCTCGCTCCTACCTCCCCGTTTGACCTCCAGCCCTGCTCCACTACCCCCACACATCTACACGGCCACCGCCTTGACCTAATTCTATTCTCCTACTCCTCTCCTTCAAACTTTCGCAAATCAATCCTTCCCTCATCTGACCATCACCTCTTAACATTTACTCTTCAACTTCTGCCGTCCCAACCTCGTCCTGTCTCCTCAGTCCTATTTAGAGACCTTCATACTATTGATTCCCTGACTCTCTCCTCCTCCATCTCTTTCCGCCATTCTATCCTCCAAGTCCGTTGACGAGGCATTATCTTCTTACAATGCTACATTATCGTCAGCCCTTGACACCCTTGCCCCTCCCACCCCACGTCCTGTCAAACGATCTACTCCCCAACCCTGGCTTTCACCCACAATCCGTTACCTACGCATCTGCACCCGTTCTGCCGAACGAGCTTGGTCCAAATCCCACTCCCTGGAAGACCTTCTACACTTCAAATTCATGCTTGGCTCCTTCCAATCAGCCTTAGCACTTGCCAAACAAGGTTACTACATCCATCTGACTAACTCCCTTGCCTCTGATCCTCGCTGTCTCTTTAATACCCTCAACTCTTTCCTCAAGGTCCCCCCGCCCCCGATCCCGCTCTCCCTTTCTGCCCAAACCCTAGCTGACTACTTCCATGACAAAATCCACAAGATTACTCTCCAATTCCCTACCCCCCCATCTACCTCCCCTCCTCCCCAATTCTCCTTCCCCACCCATACTCCCTCTGCCACCCTCTCCTCCTTCCCTCCGATCTCTGAGGAAGAAACTGCACTCCTTCTGTCCTCCTCCAAACCCACCACCTGTTCATCAGACCCTATCCTCACCCATCTCCTGCGTTCCATCCCCCTCACCATTGCCCCCTCCTTCACGCATATCCTCAACCTCTCACTCTCCACTGCAACTGTCTCCGTTGACTTCAGACATGCTGTTGTCACACCCCTCCTCAAGAAACCCTCACTTGATCCCACGTGCCCTTCTAACTATCGACCCATCTCCCTCCTTCCCTTCATATCCAAACTATTAGAACGAGCAGTCCACCATCGCTGCCTCGACTTCCTCACCTCCCAGGCCCTCCTCGACCTGCTTCGGTCCCCTACACTCCACTGAAACGGCACTCACAAAAGTCACAAACGACCTGTTCCCGGCTAAATCCAAGGGCCTCTATTCTATCCTCATCCTTCTTGACCTTTCTGCTGCCTTTGACACCATTGACCATGACCTTCTCCTCATCACCCTCTCCTCGCTTGACTTCAAGGACTCCGTACTGTCCTGGTTCTTCTCCTACCTCTCCTATCGCTCATTCAGCATTTGCTCTGGTGGCAGCTACTCCTCCCCTATCCCGCTCAATGTAGGCTTTCAGTACCATCTCTATGCCGAGGACTCACAAATCTACCTCTCTACACCGAATATTTTTCCGGCAACCCAGTCCAAGATCTCTGCCCGTCTTTCGGACATCGCTGCCTGGATCTCTCATCGACGACTGAAATTGAACATGGCCAAGACTGAACTCCTTGTCTTTCCACCTAACTCCTCCCCCCCCACTTCCCCCTCTCTCAATCCACGTGGATGGATCTACTATCCTTCCTGTTCCCTCGGCCCGCAACCTAGGGGTTATCTTCGACACTTCTCTCTCCGTCTCCGCACATATCCAGCTTGTAGCTAAGACCTGCTGCTTCTTTCTCTACAACATCGGCAAAATCCGCCCCTTCCTCTCTGAACACACTACCAAAACGCTTATCCACTCCTTAATCTCCTCCCGCCTCGATTACTGCAACCTACTCCTTGCTGGTCTTCCCGTGAGCCACCTCCTTCCCCTCCAATCTATACAAAATCATGCTGCTCAACTAATCTGCTGCCAGCCTCTCCATGCCCATACTACTCCTCTTTTCAAATCACTTCACTGGCTCCCTGTCCAGCTCCGCATCCAATTCAAGCTTCTCCTGCTGACCTATAAATGCGTTCACTCTATGGCCCCTCAATACCTCTCATCTCTTATCTCTCCCTATGTCCCCTCTCAAAATTTGCGTTCCGCTAACAAATTACTTCTTTCAATGCCTTTCACCCGCACCGCAAACTCCCGACTGTGCTCCTTTCACCTTGCTGCATATCACGCCTGGAACAGCTTACCTGTATCTGTGTGCCAGGCACCCTCCCTGGCCCTCTTCAAGTCCAGGCTGAAGACCCACCTCTTCACTGTTGCATTCAGATCCTGACTCTTTCCTCATCTCACCCCAACCCCCGTCAATGTTTTTGACCAGCTACAGACCAAACTGTACCTCACCGTACCTTGTGTAGAACTGATTAATGCTTGTGTAGAACCGATTGATGCTCTGCACTGTTTTAACTAATGTACTATTCTAACTAGATTGTAAGCTCCGATGAGCATGACTCTGACGGGCAGGGACTGTCTCTTGTTGCTGACTACCTCTTGTAGGTTAGCTGTACAGTGCTGTGTGTGTGGTGCTCTAGAAGTGCTAAATAGTAGTAGTTGTAGTAGAAGAAGAGGAAGAGGTTGAGTTCAATGAACAAGTATAAGCTGAAATTGACAGAACATGCAATCAGATATCCTGATAATCCTGGGTTACTGGAATGCAAAAGTTGGCAACAAAGAAGGCAAAGTGGTTGGAAAATATGGACTTGGCAACAGAAATGAAGCTTCTTCCAGCAACACAAGCACTGACTGTACACGTGGACTTCACCTACTAGATTGTACAAAAATCAAATTGACTACATATGTGGAAGACAATGATTGAAAAGTTCTATTACTTCAACAAAGACAAAAACCTGGAGCTGACTGTGATGCAGATCACCAACTACTAGTATGCAAACTCAAGCTAAAGTTGAAAAAGAGCAAGCCACTCATGAATGTAGCAAAATATGACCGTGAGAAATTGGAATTTAAAGACTGCCTGCAAAATTGATTTGCTGCATTAGATTCAAATGTATTGATACGTAATGGCCAAGACGTATCTTCCCAGCAACAGAGCCTGGTCCTCCAGCAATTCGGCACCAGGATGGTACAATGCTGGTATTTCTTGGCCCATGCAGTTCTTTGGCTACTAGGGCATATGGCAGCCTTTGTCCATGTCATTCTACTAGCATGTGTCCACTACAATGGCATCTCAAGTTAGACTAGAGCTAACATACTCTGCACCTCGGCATGTGGATTTTTGTGCGTAGGACAATCTTCAGAACTTCCGGTAAACATTCCAGTGGTCTGCCTCGCATCAGACCTCAAAGAGGGGTGTTTGTTTCAGGAGCTGCCTCATCATCTCACCCTTACAACTGATGCCTCCACCTACGGCTGGAGAGTACACATACTGCAATTAACTACAGGGAATATGGATGGCCCAGGAGAGTGCTCTGCACATCAATGTTTTAGAGTTTCAGGCAGTGTTCTGTACACTTATCTTCATCACTGGGCCTGCAGAAAGATACTTTTTGCAGACCAAATATCAAGTCACCATGTTTTACATTGATGGTTGGGGAGTTTGACACCCCCCCCCCTGTTTATGTCATGAAGCTACACGCCTCTGACTCTTTGCCCAGTCTATCAACACCGCCCTAAGAGCAACATACTTACCAAAGTATAAGAATCAACTTGCAGAGACACTTATCCAGTGTCTGGATACACATGAGTGGTCCCTTGATCCAAAGGTTTTCCAGTAAATTTTCAGCATTTGGGAGGGACCCCAGAAGTGGATCTCTCTGCCTCTGCTGAGAATGTCAAATATCCTCTCTCTTCTGTTCCATCCAGCCTAACCCACAGCACCTTTGCAGTCTCCTGGGATCACCTGCTCCTCCTATGCTTTTTACCTATTCCTGCACTTGACTCAAGTCTTGCTTAAGATCCTGGAGGACAAGGCCATTGTCATCCTAATTGCCTACCACTGGCCAAGACAGCCTAGTTTCCCCATCTATTCGCTTGACTAAAGAAGAGCCTCTGCCACTGTGAATCCACCCCTTCCTTCTTACCCAGAACCATGGCCGATTGCTGCATCACACTCTCAACAATCTCTCTCCTTGGCCACCTGGAAGGTGAACAGGGCATAATGCCAGCTAGCTCTGTATCTGAAGAAGAACTCGCAATTATCTTAGCCTCCAGGAAACCAATGACCCAATGCTCTATCAGCAGACGTGGTCCCATTTCACAAAGTGGGCTATGTCTTGCCATCAAAACCAGATATCCTGTGCCTTCAGCCAGGCGCTGGCCTACCCGCTGCACCTATCCCATTCAGGTCTTCAGACTACTTCGGTTAGATATTGCCTCTCTGCTATAGACGTTTTTCACACTGATGGAAAACACTGGCATCCTTTGGTTACAAGACTCATGAAGGGCTTCATGAACACCAAACCTCCGATCAAAGTGCCTGCACTGGCGTGAGGCCTAAATATGGCTCTAGTAGAACGCATGAAGCCATCGTTTGAATCCCTGTGTTTTTGAGCTTTTGAACTTCAGACTTTAGTTCGCTACCCTCCTTACACTCTGGTGCGGAGGAGCACCTTGTGGAAATACAATGGAGTGTGCTTACATCCCCCCTGTTTGTCTCCAGAGAAAGTGTAGTTGCTTACCTTCTCCATAGGCAGCAGGGGTATGCAGCCATACTCACTGGCCCACCGTCCTCACAAAAAAACAAAGGAAATGAAAAGGAAGGTGTAAATCCACAGTATGTTATAGGAACTACACAATGCCCCATGGAGTCTAGCTATGTTATGAACCGAGGCCACTCCGTGGAATGAGCAAGGCAGGAAGAGGCAAGACTTCTCTGAGCTACGGGAGAGCTCTGTACCAATGACTCCATCACAGACATTTCATTTATTTTATTTAACAATTTTTCTATACCGTCTTTGTCCAAGGTGGTTTACAAAGAACAACGTTGCCAATAATGTGTAGCTGCATAGGCCTGCTGCCTATGGAGAACCCCCGTTACAAGTAAGCAAATATGCTTCCCCATCCCCTGCCATCTCTTGTCTGTCTTCCTTATTCTATGCCCCTCCTCCCCCCATATTCAGCACTTCCTGTCATCACACTCCCCCCCCCCCCCGATGCCATGAGCCATGGCAGACTGCAGCGCATCCCCTCCACCCTGGTCCCCTTGCCTGCAGCAGCCAGCACCCAAACTAACAGATGAAGCATGGGGCCTCAAACCACACCTGTGCAGAAGGCTCTTGGTCACATCCCATCCCCACAGAAAAAAGAAGTCTGTGAGGGGGGTGGGGTATGGCTGTGGCTGAGCAGTCTGCGCAGGCACCGGCTCAAGGCTTGTGCTTCCGCTGTTATTGTGGGTGCTGGCTACCTGAAGGTCCAGGGAGAGGGGATACCCTACAGTGAGCTGCGGCTCACTCATGGTACTGGATGGGGAAGGGTGATGCTGGACTGGGGAGAGGTTGAAGGCAGCAATGGCAGTGGACAGGACAAGCTGGGGAGGCTGATAAGTAGCAGCCTCAAGGTAACCAATAGAAAGACTTCTAGCAGGAATGGGGAATCTGTGCACCAACAGGCCCAAATGTGCATAGGGCTGGCCCTGTTATTATGTGCCACTAAAATTTAATTGCCCAGGCTCTTCACATTGTTTGAATACAGGCTGTCTTTCTGCAGCTATAACAAAGAGTGCAGGGGTTTGTTCATTATGTTTCACTGTTCCATGTAAACCGCGCTGATACTAAATAGTGCGGTATATAAGAAACTAAATAAATAAAAAATAAATAAATACACCTCTGATATTTTGAAGCCTACTGTATATGAAGAAGAGACTGTAATCTATTATTTATTTATTTTTTACTTTTTCATCTGTCCCTAGAAAAGCAGTTGAAGAAACATTAGAACCTGAGTTACAAGGAATAACTGTCTATGTTGCTCAAGATTGTACAGGTAAGTCTCATAAAATATAGTTCTTCTTAAACAGTTTAGTAATTGTACTCACTGAGCTTGGTATGTCACCAGATGGTTGGCTGTAGAATAGGAAAAGTAGTAGGTCTGGATTCAAAGGCTTTTTCTTCTATAAGAATGAAACAAGAAGGTAGTCGTCCAATTAAATCATATTGAGTTCAGGGAGTTAATGGCTGGGGGAAGGAGAAGAAAGAGGCTTTCATATTGGAAATAAAATTGATCTAAACGTTTTTGGTTTGGTACTGTACAATAGAACACAAGTCCTCTTTTTTTTTTTTTTACACATGCCATTCTCTTCTGAAACAAAAGTAATGTTTTTGTGTAAAGATCTGTATCTTTCAGAATAGAGATTTACTTATTTTTAATATAGCCTTATATACTTATTTATTTAAAAGGTTTTTTTATACCACTTTATCATTTCAGTGAAAGCGGTTGGTTTATTTATTTAACAGCTTTTCTATATCGCTTTATCCTATAATCAAGGCGGTTTACATGATGTAATAAGTTAAGAATGTAACCTTAATAAAAGTAAATACAAAAAAAAGAAACAGAACTTGATAGATTGTAACAGGATAATGAACGTGGGGAGAACTTAATACTAGGGGGATCAATGTTCATGGGAGGGAGGGAAGAATAAGGGGGGAAGGGGAGGGGGTGAGGGACAAAGGCCAGAGGCTGTTGCGAGAAGGGATTATGTCTTGTCTTCATTGAAGTAAATATGTGTATTTTGAGGGCCTTTCTGAATGTTAGTAGGTCCTTTGTGGCCTGGAGTTTGAATGGAAGGTGCATATAGGGAGAAGGCTCTTCTGGATGTGGTGGTGTTGGATCTGATGAAAGACGCTAGGGTAGTTAGGGTGTTCTGTGATCCATTGCCTCAGAAGAATCCAGTTACCGGTAAGTGAGTACTCGTAAAGAAAGTAATCAACGACCTGTTCTGTAAAAGTTATAGCTCCAGGAACAAGCAGGAATGTAGTCTTCACATATGGGTATCGTCGGTACCGACGGAGCCTGCGCGGGAACGCTCCCCAGCATCCAATTAGAAAGCTTTTGGGAGCATCCCACAGCGCCTGCGTGCTGCCTTCCCGCCTTTCTCTCTCCAGTTCTTCGTTTTCCGCGGAGCCAGCAGGTTGTCGTTTCTGTCACCGCAGAAAATGATCTTATTCTCCCTCTTTTTTGTGGTCACGTCTGCCTTCTCTCGACGTCATACCGGTACCGCCGGTTCTTTCCTTCTTTCTTTAAAAAAAAAAAAAAAAAAAAAAATCAAATTTTTTGTTTTTACAAACTTTTTCTTCTTCAGGTGCAAGCGTCATTTTGGGCACTAGGCCCAAAATTTCCTTACTGTGGAAAAACCCGCTTCGGTTTTCAAAAAGTGTACCAAGTGTGGCGGTACCATCTCCGTCACCGACACCCACGAGTGGTGCCTTAAATGTTTAGGTCCTGACCACTCCATCTCGGAGTGTATGGCCTGTGGGATGATGTTGAAGAGGGGTCGTCAAAACCGAGCTGCTAAGCTCAGCACCCTTTTTCCCTCCGATGCAGCCTCTGTGGCATCAACGTCTTCCAGGGCTTCGTCTTCCTCCCATGGATCTCAGGTAACTAAACATAAGTCTGGCCCATCCTCAAAGGGTAGATCTCCTTCCAAGTATCGAGATGCCTCTGGCGTTGCCCTTGAGGGTTCTGCACTGGCAAAATTGCCCCGGCGGGAGGCTTCGGCTTCCAAAGCATTATCGCGGCTCCAGGATGTTCTCGAGGCCTCAACCTCGGCAGAACTACTGGTGCCATGCTCTGGGGTACCGGCTGCTTTCTCCAGTACCAATACCAAGGCATCGGCAGCATCAATAGACCAGAGGTTCCTGGCTATTGAACGCAGTCTGGCGGCTCTCCTTGCGGCATCGGCACCCTCGGAACCGCGTCAGACAGTTCAACCATTCAACAAGACGGAGGCACTGATCATCACGCGAAACCCGGCCTTTATCCCCCCACCCGACATCAAGATAAGAGATGCACACATACCCATAAAATCAGAAGTTAAATACCTCGGAGTCATCCTGGACAAAGAACTTAACCTCCAAGCACACAAGCAGAGCAACCAAAAGTGCATACCTAAGAATGCGACTCATCAGAAGACTCAAGCCCCTCCTCGACCCAGAGCACTTTCGCACCGTTTGCCAGGCGCTGATAACCCCTCTACTAGACTTCTGCAATCCAATATTCACCAGGCTACCAAAGCAGACCCTCAGACCACTACAACTGGCCCAAAACACAGCTGCCCGCATAATAGCCGGTACTACAAGACACGATCACGTCACACCCATACTGAAAGAACTGCACTGGCTCCCAATCATCTCACGCATCAAATACAAGACTATCATAAACATATTCAAGATCAAACAACACTCCTCCGCCATAAGCCTACACACACTCATACAACCCGACACAAGCACACGGCCAAGAAGAAGAGGCACCTCCAATCGGGTTAACACCCCAAAAGACTTCACCAAGACCCGCAAAGACACCGCACAATGAGCAATCTCCCTGGCTGCTCCATCCATATGGAACTCCCTCCCAGATGATCTGAGACTAACCACAGAAATCAAGGACTTCCGAAAACAGCTGAAGACAACCCTGTTCATCGATTACTATGGACATACCCCCTGAACCAGCATACAAGTCAGATCATCAACCCCCCCCTCCACCCCAAGACTGTATATAAGACTGTATAATAGCTCATGATGTATAATAGTGCACTATGTAGATAAACCAAATCTAATCACATCCCCGCCAACACATACACACCACTCTGTACACTGCATTAAAACATTTGCCCCCTTGATTGTTTGCCGTGGAAACCGCTTTGATTGAATGATAAGGCGGTATATAAATACCATTAAATAAATAAAATAAATAAACCGGTACCGACTCTGGCACCGGTACCGGTACCGACAGCATCGACATCGGTGTCTGCATTGCCGGCACCCAGTCATGCTATGCCTTCCGGTACCGATACACCGGTACCGATTCCCCCCGACACTGACTTCGGGCCTCGGTTCATACCTTCACAGCTCATTACTGTTTGGACAAGGACTCCCGCCGGGATGCCTTGTTTGGTCAGGCTGTTCTACAACACCTGTTTCATACTTAATCAATTCCTACCCACCATTCCCGGTAGGATGCCGGAGATCCATGGGGGGAAGTGGAGCCCTTTCACAAGGGCACACAACATCTGGGGTCTCTCCCTGGCATCAGGAGCTAGGGAGTCCCCATATGTGATGACTACATTCCTGCTTGTTCCTGGAGATAGCATAGTTACTCACCTGTAACAGGTGATCTCCAGGAACAGCAGGAATTTAGTCTTCACAACCCACCCACCTCCCCTAGGAGTTGTATCTCTTTTCTTTCCTTTCCCTCTCTCTCTTGTTGTCTCAGCTTTAAAACTCAACTGGAGAGAGGCAGTTGGGAAAGGCGGGAAGGCAGCACGCAGGCACTGTGGGATGATCCCAAAAGCTTTCTAATTGGACGCTGGGGAGCGTTCCCGCGCAGGCTCCGTCGGTACCGATGATACCCATATGTGAAGACTAAATTCCTGCTGTTCCCGGAGATCACCTCTTACAGGTGAGTAACTATGCTTTCTCTGCACCATCATATGGAACAAGTGCACATTTGTTTTATTGTTTTGTCTGTTTTTTGAACTAATATAGTAAACCATAATAAATCCTTTGGCTGTTTGATTTCCAGTGTACCACGCAGATGTCTTTGATAAACAATGTTCTTCTTTGAAATGTGAAAAAAACACCAAAGCAGTTATTATTTTAGTTCCTGTGAGACTTGGTGGGGAAAAGCCCAACATGGAATATGTTGACTTTGTAAAGGTATGAGGTCATAATTACACTTTTAAAACAGCATTTGTATAAATGCAGCCATGTATGTGGAGACATTTAATATGAAATGTCTTGTCTATTGAATGTTGTTGAAGATTTTTTTATCAGTCAGACTGTTTATTGTAAAAACTCATATTGCATTTCTACCAACGGGGTGCTTAATATATCACCATACTATGCGAATGAGTCTGCTAGCCTCATATCAGAACCGATGCCAGTACCATATTTCTTATTTTTGACAGGTAGATAGAGAAATGTAGTTCTTAACACACAGAGCTGTCATCTTCTGTAAGACTGAGATGTTAGTGTGATGGAGCAACATAGAACAACTGCTTAAGCTTGCAGTTTTAAAGTATGACACTCAGTACTTTGGTGACACTGCTGTTGTGGAACAGATTTGGTAACAAAATATTTCCCTCTTTATATAGTTGAAAATCAAAAGCACTTTTCACTCCAGATTTCAAATTGTATGCATGACCTTCCCCCCCCCCCCAGCTTTATTGCACAGATAGCATGGGTGCAGATGCGTTGAATATTGCACTGAGTGATGTTATCTCATAGCCATCACGTATGGATGAGCTGATATCACTACTGCAACAACTTTTTATAAATACTGGATCAGATCGCTATTGTGCAGCCATTGAAATTATTTCAGGTCTAAGCAAGTCTGTCCCCCTCTTCTATGAAATCTCTAAATCTATAAGTAAAGAGTGCTAAATGATTAGCTTTGAATTCACTTTTTGGGGATTTATGCTTTGAAGGCATGAAAAGGTGTTTTGTTTTTGTTTTTTATAAAAACACAAAGATGTTTGTCAAGTAGGGAACATTGCCGTCATGAAAGTTTTAATTTAATCCATGCACACACATGAGTTAGGGGCAACAAAAGCTATTAGTTAAGGGGACAGTTTTAAAGGTAAGGATCTGTTTATAAAGGTGCAGAAATTGAGGTTTATTAGGGCGCTTTTGTATTTAGCATGTGTGAGAGAAGCTGAAATGGAAAGAGGGGTTTGTGTGAGTTTTTGGAGAAAGGAGAGAGGTTGGCTAACAAGGTTAAAAATAACCTTGAGAGGGATTCTAAGATGGTGGCAGTTGAGTACCCATGGATCCAAAGCATAAGAACATAAGATATGCCATACTGGGTCAGACCAAGGTCCATCAAGTCCAGTATCCTGTTTCCAACAGTGGCCAATCTAGGTCATACGTACCTAGCAGTTTCCCCAAAAGAGACAGGTTCCACAATACTTGTACTGGGTCAAGCATTGATATCCTGGGTCCCTTCTTAATAATGGTTTATGGACCTTTCCTCCAGGAACTTGTCCAAACCTTTTTTAAACCCAGCTACACTAACAGCCTTTACTACATCCTCTGGTAACAAATTCCAGAGTTTGATTACACGTTGAGTAGAAAAATATTTTCTTTTATTAGTCTTAAATAGTTTACCCTGTAGCTTCATTGCACGTCCCCTAGTCTTTCTATATTCTGATAACGTAAACAATCGATCTACGTTTACCCTTTCCACTCTGTTCATTAATTTATAGACTTCTATCATATCTCCCCTCAGCCGTCTCTTTTCAAGGTTAAAGAGCCCTAACGCTTTTAGCCTTTCTTCATAGGAGTATCCTTCCATCCCCTTTACCATTTTGGTGGCTCGTCTCTGAACCTTTTCTAATAACGCTATATCCTTTTAAGATACGGCGACCAGAATTGCACACAATATTCAAGGTGTGGTCTCTCCATGGAAAGATATAGAGGCATTATAATATCTCTTATTTTATTTTCCATTCCTTTCCTAATGATACCTAGCATTTTATTTGCTCTCTTGGCCGCCGCTGCACACTGGGCAGAGGGTTTTAACATGTTATCCACAATGACGCCTAAATCTTTTTCCTGGGTGGTGGTTCCTAATGTTGAACCTTGCATCGTGTAACCATAGTTTGGGTTGTTGTTCCCTAGGTGCTTAACTTTGCACTTGTCCACATTAAATTTCATCTGCCATTTTGATGCCCAGTCTTCCAATTTATCAAGATCCTCTTGCAATTTTCCACAATCCTCTTGGGTTTTAACAACCTTAAATAGTTTTGCATCATCTGCAAATTTGATAACCTCACTCGTTGTTTCCTTTTCCAGGTCATTTATCAATATGTCAAAAAGCAGCGGACCCAGCACAGATCCCTGGGGTACACCACTATTCACCTTATTCCATTGGGAAAATTGGCCATTTAGCCCTACCCTCTGCTTTCTATCTTTTAACCAGTTCCTGATCCACAATAGTACACTGCCTCCTATCCCATGACTCTTTAGGTTTGCCAAAAGTCTCTGAGGGACCTTGTCAAAGGCTTTCTGAAAGTCCAGATACACTATATCAACCGACTCACTTTTGTCCACCTGTTCATTCACACCTTCAAAAAAACATAACGGATTAGTAAGACAAGATCTTCCTTGTCTAAAGCCATGTTGGCTGTCTCCCATTAGGCCATGACTATCTGTATGCTGAGTAATTTTGTTCTTTATGATGGTTTCTACCATTTTTCCCGGTACTGACGTCAGGCTCACTGGTCTGTAGTTTCCCGGATCACCCAGGAGCCCTTTTTAAAAATTGGTGTTACATTGGCGATCCTCCAATCTTCAGGTATTACAGATGATTTTAATGAAAGTTCACAGATTACTAATAGCAGATCTGCAATCTCATATTTCAGTTTTTTCAACACCCTTGGATGTATACCATCCGGCCCAGGTGATTTGCTACTCTTCAGTTTATCTAATAGTTGTAATACATTTTCCCCATGTATCGATATTTCCTTCAATTCTTCCGCACCTTTAAATACCACTTCAGTCATGGGTAACATCCCTACATCTTCCTCAGTAAAGACCGAAGCAAAGAATTAATTCAGTCTCTCGCTATCGCCTTGTCGCCTCTTAGTGCCCCTTTAACCCCTCTATCATGTAATCGACCAACTGACTCTCTCACAGGTTTTTTGCTACAAATGTACTTGAAAAAGTCCTTATTTCACGTTTTTGCTTCCACAGCAAGCTTCTTCTCAGATTCTCCCTTTGCCTGCCTTATCAATGCCTTGCATTTGACTTGCCAGTGCTTGTGCTGTTTCCAGGTTTTGTCGTTTGGCTCTTGTTTCCATTTCCTGAAAGATACTTTTTTGGCAACAGCCGCCTCTCTGACCTCCCATTTAAACCATTGCTGGCAGTTTTTTGGACTTCCTTCCACTTTTCTTAAAGCGTGGAATACAGCTGGTCTGTGCTTCCAAGATAGTATTTTTCAACAACACCCAAACTTGATGTAAGTCTTTAACCTTTGCAACTGCTCCTTTTAGTTTTTTCTTAACTATTTTCCTCATTTTATCATAGTCTCCCTTTCGAAAGTCAAAAGGTAGTACTGTGGATTTCCTTACTATCCCTCCTCCACTAATTAAATCAAATGCGATCATGTTATGATCACTATTGCCAAGTGGCCCCAACACCCTTATCTCTTGCACTAGATCTGGTGTTCCACTAAGGACTAGGTCTAATATGGCTTCCCCTTTGGTCGGTTCATGAACCAGCTGCTCGAAGAAGCAGTCATTTATTTCATCTAGGAACTTTATCTCCCTAGCATGTCCTGCAGTGACACTGACCCAGTCGATACCGGGGTAATTGAAATCACCCATTATTATTACTGCGCTGTAACCTTTGTTAGCTTCCTTGATTTCTTTGAGCATTTCATCATCCATTTGTTTATTCTGGCCAGGCGGTCGGTAGTACACCCCCACTGCCATCGCCTTCCCCTTTTTACATGGAATTTCAATCCATAGAGATTCTACAGCAAATTTTTGTTCCTGCAGAACTTTAATCCTTTCTGACTCAATGCCCTCTCTAACATAGAGCGCAACCCCTCCACCAATTTGATCAGCTCTATCATTGATATTGTTTGTACCCAGATATCACAGTGTCCCACTGGTTGTCCTCCTTCCACTATGTCTCTGATATTCCAATCATATCTAACCTCTCATTTAGTGCTATATATTCTAACTCTCCCATCTTATTTTTTAGACTTCTAGCATTTGCATACAAGCATTTTAGAGACTGTATTTTATTCATATTAATCTGGCTATTGGTAGGCATGGGTAATTTGGGATCTTTAAGCTCTGTCTGCTCCATACTCGAGGGCATTTGGGCTACTTTACTCTTTTTTGAAACCTCTCTGCTTTTGGTAGTATCCTTTAAGGATACATTCTTCCGAACCATGCGCTCTTGGGCGACTGTCGGCTTTCCCCTATTATCTAGTTTTAAAAGTAGATAGAGCAGCTTTTAAAGGTTAATGCCAGCAGCCTGGTTCCATCCCGGTTAAGGTGAAGCCCATCCCTTCAGAAGAGCCCCTCCTTTCCGCAGAATGTTCCCCAGTTCCTAACAAATCCAAACCCCTCATCTCTGCACCATTGTCTCATCCACGCATTGAGACTCTGGAGCTCTGCCTGCCTTTTGGGTCCTGCGCGTGGAACGGGAAGCATTTTGGAGAACGCTACCCTGGAAGTTCTGGATTTCAACTTCCTACCTAAAAGCCTAAATTTAGCCTCCAGAACTTCCCTACCACATTTTTCTATGTCATTGGTACCGACATGTACCAAGACAGCAGACTCCTCCACAGCACTATCTAAGACCTTATCTAGGTGGCGCGTGAGGTCCGCTACCTTCGTACCAGGCAGGCATGTTACCAGGCGATCCTCACGTCCACCAGCCACCCAGCTATCTACATGCCTAATGATTGAATCACCAACTATAGCGGCTGTCCTAACCCTTCCCCTCGTGGGCACATGGCCCTGGAGAAACTTCCTCGGTGCGAGAGGGTTTTACATCACCTGGAGGACAGGTCTTAGTTACAGGATCACTTCCTGCCACTCCAGGGTGATGCTCTGTCACGTGACCTCTCTCCTCCATGGCAACAGGGATGCTGCCAGACTGGAGGTGGGACTTCAGGACTATATCCCTGTAGGTCTCGTCTATGTACCTCTCTGTCTTTCTTATGTCTTCCAAGTCTGCTACTCTTGCCTTTAGAGAACGGACTCGTTCCCTGAGAGCAAAGAGCTCCTTGCACCAAGTGCAAACGTAAGACCTCTCACCAACTGGGAGAGAATCATACATGTGACACTCAATGCAAAAGACTGGAAAGCCCCCATCTTGCTGCTGGACTGCTGTCTGCATCTTAGTTTTAAGTTTGTGTTTAGATCAGGGGTCTCAAACACGCGGCCCGCGGGCCGCATGCGGCCCGCAGGAGAAGGTTGTGCGGCCCGCGACGGCTTCTGCTTCTGCCGTTGCCGCCGTGGCAACGGCAGAATCGACGGTCAATTTAAAAAAAAATAAAAAACTGGCTTCTGCTGCTCTGTCCTGCGGCCCGTTCCCCTCTGCGCGAGAGCCCTGAATGTGCTTCCTCTGCGGCGTGCTTTTCAAGCCGCGAAGGGAGTATTTCCCTCTCGCGAGGCTTGAAAAGTGAATAGGCTTAAGCCGCGCGAGAGGGAAATACTCTCTTCGCGGCTTAAAAAGCATGCCGCAGAGGAAGCACACTCAGGGCTCTCGCGCAGAGGGAAAGGGGCCGCGGGACAGCTGATTTTCTGCTGCAGCAGAAGCCAGGTTGTTTTTTTATTTACCTGGGGGGGGGGGGTATGACTGGAAATGGGCTATTGGCAGGGGGGGTATGACTGGAAATGGGCTATTGGCAGGGGGGGTATTAATGGAAAAGGGCTATTGGCAGGGGGGGGGTTTATGACTGGAAATGGGCTAGTGGCGGGGGGGGTTATGACTGGAAATTGGCTATGGTGGGGGCCAGGACTGGAAATGGGCAGGTGGGGGTTAGGAAGGACTCTAGGTGGGCTGATGCGGGGAGTTAGGACTGGTAATGAGCTATGGAGGGGCTGACTGGAATGGGGTAATGGGGGTTAGGGCTGGAAGTGGGCTATTGGCAGGGGGGGTTATGACTGGTAATGGGCTATGGGGGGTCTAGGACTGGCAATGTGCTGGGGGGGTTTTTAGGACTGGAAATGGGCTGAGTGGAAGGGGGCTTGAACTGCAAATGGCTGATGGGGAGGGGGGCTTGGAATGGAAATGGGCTGTGAGGGGAGGGAGCTAGGATTGGAAATGGGCTGATGGGGGGCTAGGATTGGAAATGGGCTGATGGTGAGGCTAGGATAGGACTGGAAATGGACTGATGCAGGGACTAGAAGGGAGCGGATGCTGGGTGGGGCTGGAACTAGAAGGGAGCTGATGTTGGGGAGGATTAGAATGGGATGGAGCTGGGAAAGTGAAATGGAGAGGGGGAAAATATTTTGTCTGGGAGAGAAGACAAATCTACAATTGGCCAGGTATTGTGAGAGTAAGTGGGGATTGAGGATGGAGGGGTAAAATTTGAGTGGATGAAATAGGAATGAGGAAAGAGAAAAAGGAGAAAGATTAGTATGTTAAAGCAGATGTAGAGAGAGAATGGAAAAAAAACTAGGAGAGAAGAAAGGGCAAATGGAAGCAGACGATGGAGAGTTAGCAGAAGACATGAAGAAACCAGAAGAAAGTGGCTGGAACAATTGCAACTGAAAAAAATGCACAAAAGGTAGAAAAATATCTCTTTATTTTGAATTTATTAACTGGAATATGTCAGCTCTGGGAAATGTGCATCATTAATGTTTGCGCTTTGTTTAGTACAAGAGGAAATTAATTTATAGTTTTATTTCTACAGTGTTGTTGTACATTCCAAGTTTGGCTTTTGGGGTTCCCAGTTTAATTATTGTCTTCTTGTTTCTAAATCTTTTAGTCTTTCTTTATCCATACTCCTTAAAGAGGCATGTTTACTAAAAGTTAGTGTATGGTAACATTATGCAAATATTTATGCAAATGAGGTCCCTTATGCAAATGAGGCCCCGCGTCTTATGCGGCCCCCGGGTTACTTTACAAGTCCTCATTTGGCCCTCAAAGCAATTTGAGTTTGAGACCCCTGGTTTAGATCTTTAAGTTCTTTACTTACTAAGGGTTGCTATGGATATTTATACTAATAAAACTGTACCTAATACGTTTAATATACCTTGTTCACCTGAAGCTTAATTAATCTCAGGTCCTTAGTGTTTAAATTACAGCTCTTTGCTGCTGCTAGGCTCTGACTTATTATTATGAAATTTAAACTACAAGCTCTCTGCTGGGTTCTAAATTTAACCAGAAAGCTCTCTTCTGTGTTTTAAATTTAAACTAAAAGTACTTTGCTGATACTAGGCCCCGAGTGAGTATTACATTTAAACTACAAGCTCTCTGCTGGGTATGAAATGTAACCAGAAAGTTCTCTTCTGTGTTTTAAATTTAAACTTAAACTGCTGCTACTAGGCCCTGACTGATTTAACAAAAAAACACTGGGTTCACAGGTTAATTAGCTTTAATACAAAGAAGTCCTTTCAGAAAATTCCCAGAAGTATATACTCACAATTGCAGATCTCTTTCCAGAAGTAGCAGTCCCTTTTTCTAGTCCTTCAAGACTGAGGATCACAGAGCTCTGGTTGAGCTATTTATGCCTGTGCTGCTGAGGTAAGCTGTGACCAACATCCTGGTTCTTACACTTCCCCATATCTATATTAATCACATGAGAAATATGGTTAAGAGGAAAATTAAATCCTGCCCTGCTAAATACCATGCCCCAGGACAGAAGTTAATCTCTCACTTTGTGGACTCTGGAAAAGAGAAGCAAGAGGTCTGAAAGAAAGCTGGAGCTGGTAGTGAGGCGGCCTTTCTGGCTCTGGATGTGAGCATGAGCAAGAACCACGACTGGCGATTGCCACTCTCTGCACCAGACATGCAGGCAAGTGCTGATGGCCTAGACAACACAGGAAGGGAAATTTGACCCCTCCCTAGTTCAACATCTATTGTAGGGGAGGCTGCAACACTCAGTGGACCTGGTGCTTTTGGAAGAGGAGGAGGAAAGGAGGTGTATGCAAGCTGGGAGATCATTGGGACCCCTCCAGGGATTTAACATTTAGCTGCTCAAGGTATGCAGAGGGCAGTCCATTATTTGGTAATTTAATCAAGACTGCAGTGTGGTAATCCTAGAGGTTATTTGGACTGCCATCATTCTATAGAAGAGATCTGTATTTAATCATTTTGGGGACAGTAGCAGCTTATACATTTTGCTTACAGAATTAATTACAAGTATAGGAGAAGCATGAATACCGAGTTAAGGTTCGTTAGAGCCAAGTCAGACTTTTACATGATCATAGTGTGTTATGCTTGGTCATATGTTGTATTTCATCAACTTAGGGCAGTTCGGAAGGGCGAAGGAGCGATAGCTAAAAAGACATCATGGCTTAGTGTTTATTAGATACTTTATATATGGTGTCTCTAGCACAAGCATCAAAGTGGTTTACAAAATGGTAAAATAAATTAGAGGATTATGTAGGAAAGGAGAGGCGAGAAAACAGGAAAGCAGTATTAGGAAAAAGCAAAGAAAGATATCTTGAGTCATCTCAATATTCAGGCCAGCCAACCACCGCCTAGTCTGTGCCAAATGCCTTTCAAAAAAGTAGGCTTTAAAAGAAGATTCTAATCTGATATATAGAGGAATAGAGTTTCAGAAGTGGGAGCCAAAAAGTGGAAGGCTGATTGCCTGGTAGATTCATGCTGCGCAATAGTATTAGCTGGACTGATTAATTTATGGTGATTCTGTGGACGTAAAGACCTCAAGGATATATAGGAGTGAGGGAATCTGCTAGATATAGTGGAAGACCAGAATAAAATGCTTTGCGCTAATATAAGATTTTTGAATTTAATCCGGCAAGAGATAGGTAACTATCTTTTAAGAGGGGAGTAACATGATCTTGCTTTTTTTAGCGTATTATAATTTTGCTGTATTTTGAATTAGTTGTAACCATTTAATAGAAGTAAGTAGAAGACTGTGGTATAGAGTTGATGTAGTCTTGAAGGATTACCAAAAGGGGCTGCTACAACTGGAAGTAGTTCTATACTTGTGAGTATAACCTTGTGGAATAAACTCTAAATCTTGGGGTAAAAGGGATGACTTGGGATTAAAGCTAATAAATCCGTGTATTTTAGAATTCAGTATTTTTGCTGAGTCAGTCAGGTCTTAGTACCACCAGCTCTGTATTTTAGTCAAAGCAGTGTATAGCTTAGCATAGAATATAAAATAAGAGTAAATAGACTTTGAAGTAAATTAGTTTCTAGAGAGCAAATAGTCTCTGAGTAGAAAGAAAAATAAACTAGTTTCTAGTGACCTTTACAAAGAGCCCTTCCAATTAGGAGGCAAAAGATCTGTGAAGTTGCCTTAAATAAGAGTTAAAGGCAAGTGATAGATCAAAGGGGGAGTTTAAAAGACCCCTCTATCAAACTAAGGGCTGTGTGAATCACCCAGGACATTGGTAAGACTTTAACTTAGAAGCACAGGACCGGGCACTGTGTAGTAGCCAACTTTTAATAAGTCATCTTTCCCTCTCTCCCTGATTCCCACACACCTCTAGGATAATCGTAATTTTATACTACTACTACTATTCAGCACTTATAAAGCACCACGCACGCTTTATAGTTGCTTAAACCTCTTAAAGGGAAGGAGGTGTCCATAGTCACTTTCAGGTGCAGCTGTTTATCCTCATTAGGCATACATTAAAGACTTGAGATTAATTAATCTTGAGGTTAACAAAGTCAATTAAACATATTAGGTATAGTTTTCTTACTATAAGTATCCCCAGCAAACCTAAGTAAGTAAACAACTTAAATACCTAAACACATCCTTAAGACTAAGATGCAGACAGCAATCCAGCTGCGAGATGGGAACTTTCCAGTCTCTTGCATTGAGTGTCACATGTATGATTTTCTCCTAGTTGGTGAGGGGTCTTAAGTGTGCACTAGGTGCAAGGAGCTCTTTGCTCTTAGGGAACGAGTCCGATCTCTGGAGGCTAGAGTAGCAGACTTGGAGGACATAAGGAACACAGAGAGGTACATAGATGAGACCTACAGGGATGTAGTACCGAAGTCCCACCTCCAGTCTGGCAGCCTCCCTGTTGCTATGGAGGAGTGAGGTCAGGTGACAGGAGAGCATCACCCTGGTGTGGTAGGAAGTAATCCTATAGCTAGGACCTGTCCTCCAGGTGATGTAAAACCCTCTTGCACCAAGGTGATTTCTGCAAGGCCATGTGCCCACGAGGGAAGGGTTAGGATGACCATTATAGTTGGTGATTCGAGCATTAGGCATGTAGATAGCTGGGTGGCTGGTGAACGTGAAGATCGCCTGGTAACATGCCTGCCTGGTGCAAAGGTAGCGGACCTCATGCACCACCTAGACAAGGTCTTAGATAGTGCTGGAGTGGAGTCTGCTGTCTTGGTACCTGTTGGTACCAATGACCTAGGAAAGTGTGGTAGGGAGGTTCTGGAGGCCAAATTTAGGCTTTTAGGTAGGAAGTTGAAATCTAGAACTTCCAGGGTAGCATTCTCCAAAATGCTACCCATTCCCACACGCAGGGCCCAAAAGGCAGGCAGAGATTCAGAGTCTCAATGCATGGATAATACGATGGCTCAAGGAAGAGGGTTTTGGATTTGTTAGAAACTGTTCAATATTCTGGGAAAAGGAGGGGCTCTTCTGAAAGGATGGGCTCCCCCTTAACTGGGATGGAACCAGGCTGCTTGCATTAATTTTTAAAAAGGAGAGAGAGCAGTTTTTAAACTAGATAATAGATGAAAGCCGAGAGTCGCCCAAGAGCACATGTTTCAGAACCAATGTATTCTTGAAGGATGCTAGCAAACAACTGAAGTTAGAGCATATCGACAGACGTTCCAATAAAGACAAGGGTAACCCAAATGCCCTTAAGTACAGAGCAGACAGAGCTTAAAGATTCCAAATTACCACTGCCTACCAATAACCAGATTAATATGAATAAAATCTAGCATTTGCATACAAGCATTTTAGAGGCTGTAAGTCTAAAAAATAAGATGGAAGAGTTAGAATATATAGCACTAAATGAGAGGTTAGATATAATTGGTATCTCTGAGACATGGTGGAAGGAGGACAACCGGTGGGACACTGTGTGATATCTGGGTACAAGCTATATCGTAATGATAGAGCAGATCAAATTGGTGGAAGGGTTGCACTCTGTTAGAGAGGGCATTACGTGTCAAAGGATTAAAGCTTTGCAGGAAACAAAATACACTGTAGAATCTCTATGGATTGAACTTCCATATAAAAAAGGGAAGGGGAAGCTCTGGCAATGGGGGTGTACTATTGACCGCCTGGCCAGAATGAACAAATGGATGATGAAATTCTCAAAGAAATAAGGGAAGCTAACAAAAGTTACAGCACGGTAGTAATAATGGGTGATTTCAATTACCCCAGTATCAACTGGGTCAGTGTCATGGCAGGACATGCTAGGGAGATAGTTTCTAGATGAAATAAACAACTGCTTCTTGGAACAGCTGGTTCATGAACCGACAAGAGGGGAAGCCATTTTGTAGCTAGCCTTTAGTGGAACACAAGATCTGGTGCAAGAGATAATGGTTTTGGGGCCACTTGGCAATAGTGATCATAGCATGGTCGCATTTAATTTAATAAATGGAGAAAGGATGGCAAGGAAATTCACAGTACTACCTTTTAACTTTCAAAAGGGAGACTATGATAAAATAAGGAAATAGTTAAGAAAAAACTAAAAGGAGCAGCTGCAAAGATTAAAGATTTACATCAAGCATGGGCGCTGATTAAAAATACTAGCTTGGAAGGCCCGACCAGCTGTATTCCATGTTTTAAGAAAAGTGGAAGGAAGGCCAAAAAACTGCAGCATGGTTTAAAGTGAGCTCAGAGAGGCTGTTGTAGCCAAAAAAGCATCTTTCAGGAAATGGAAAAAGGAGCCAAATGATAACTTGAAACATATGTACTGGCAAGTTAGATGCAAGGCATTGATAAGGCATGCAAAGAGAGAATTTGAGAAGAGGCTTGCTGTGGAAGCAAAAACGCATAATAAAGACTTTTTCAAGTACATTCCTAACAAAAAACCTGTGAGAGAGTCAGTTGGACCATTAGATGATAGAGGGGTAAGAGGGGACAAGGTCATAGCGGAGAGTGCTTCAGTCTTGACTGAGGAAGATGTAGGGATGTTACCCATGACTGAAATGGCATTTAAAGATGGTGCTGCAAAAGAGTTGAGAGAAATATCGATACACCAGGAAGATATATTACAACTATTTGATTAAACTGAAGAGTAGCAAATCATCTGGACTGCATGGTATACATCCAAGGGTGTTGAAAGAACTGAAATAGATTGCAGACCTACTATTAGTAATCTGTGAACTATCATTAGAATCATCTGTAATACCTCAAGATTGGAGGATGGCCAATGTAACGCCAATTTTTAAAAAGGGTTCCAGGGGTGATCCGGGAAACTACAGACTGGTGAGCTTGACGTCAGTACAGGAAAAATGTTAGAAACCATTATAAAGAACAAAATTACTGATCATGTAGATAGTCATGGCTTAATGGGAGATAGCCAACATGACTTTAGCCAAGGAAGGTCTTGTCTTACTAATCTGTTATGTTTTTTTGAAGGTGCAAATAAACAGGAAGACAAAGGTGAGTCTGTTGAGATAGTGCATCTGGATTTTCAGAAAGCCTTTGACAAGGTCCCTCATGAGAGACTCTTGGCGAAATTAAAAAGTCATGGGATAGGAGGCATTGTACTATTGTGGACTAGGAGCTGGTTAAAGGATAGGAAGCAGAGGGTAGGGCTAAATAGCCAATTTTCCCAATGGAGAAAGGTGAATAGTGGAGTACTTGAGGGGTCCGCTGCTTTTTAACATGTTCGTAAATGACCTGGAAATGGGAATATTGAGTGAGGTAATTAAATTTGCAGATGACACAAAATTATTCAAAGTTGTTAGAACCTAAGAGGATTGTGGAAAATTGCAAGAGGACCTTGATAAATTGGAAGACTGGATGTTCAAATGGAAGATGAAATTTAATGTGGACAAGTGCAAAGTTATGCAACTAGGAAAGAAGAACCCAAACTATGGTTACATGATGCAAGGTTCCACATTGGGAACCACCACCCAGGAAAAAGATTTAGGCGTCATTGTGGATAAAATGTTAAAACCCTCCACCCAGTGTGCATCGGCAGCCAAGAGAGCAAATAGAATGCTAGGTATCATAAGGAAAGGAATGGAAAATAAAACAAAGGATATTATAATGCCTCTGTATTGTTCCATGGTGCAACCGCACCTTGAATATTGTGTGCAGTTCTGGTCACCGTATCTTAAAGATATAGCAGCATTAGAAAAGGTACAGAGAAGAGCCACCAAAATGGTAAAGGGGATGGAAGGATACTCCTATAAAGAGAGGCTAAAAAGGTTAGTGCTCTTCAACCTGGAAAAGAGACGGCTTAGGGGAGATATGATAGAGGTCTATAAATTTAATGAATGGAGTGGAACAGGTAAACGTAGATCGATTGTTTACGTCATCAGAATATAAAAAGACTAGGGGACATGCAATGAAGCTACAAGGTAACCTATTTAAGACTAATAAGAGAAAATATTTCTTCACTCAACGTGTAATCAAACTCTGGAATTTGTTACCGGAGGCTGTAGTAAAAGCTGTTAGTGTAGCTGGGTTTAAAAAAGGTTTGGGAAGTTCCTGGAGGAAAGGTCCATAAACCATTATTAAAAGGGACACAGGATATCACTGCTTTACCCAATACAAGCATTGTGGAACCTGTGTCTTTTTGGGAAACTGCTAGGTACTTATGATCTAGATTGGCCACTGTTGGAAACAGAATACTGGCCTTAATGGACCTTGGTCTGACCCAGTATGGTATATCTTATGTTCCTATGTTGAGCAGGGACTGTCTTTTACATGTGTCTGTGTAGCACTGCGTATGCCTTGTAGCGCTATACATATGAGCAGTAGTAGTAGTAATAGTAATACAGATTTATCTAAGAACGGATGTAATGCTTTGATCGATCTGAGAGTGAGAAAATCAGAAATGCAAATGAACTACTCAACTTTAGAAAACAGCTCAAGACTCACCTGTTCAAAGAACACTTTGGGCCTACCTAAAACCTCCCCCTCCCCCCCCCCCATTTTTTTAAAACATCCGATCAACCACCCAGCACACCACCTATCAACCTACTCTGCCCCTCTAACCTATAACTTCCCTCCACCTCTCCCCATTCTCACTGAACACTTCCATACTTAAACCCCTAAATTACTGCATTGTTCTATGCCGTGCTCAAGCCCAGGTACATTGCATGGACTCCTGCTGCACATTAGGTCTGTTCTCTTCTAATAAACTGTTCTCCAGGAACAAGCAGGAAGTCAGCCCTCTCGATGGAGCCTGCGCAGAGCATTTCCCCAGCTTTCAAAGAAAGCCTTTGGGACATGCTACCACACATGTGTGGTCCCCCTTCCTGCCCAAGGGTGCGATCTTGCTCAGCCTCTTTTTTTCTGTGGAGTCCAACGGACATATGTGATGTTTCCCTGATAAAGTCCTTGCTAATTAGCCTCAAAATAGTTAGTTTCCCAATTTGCATATCAGTTCCTTTTCCTACATTGAATTGGCGCTGTCTCTGGTGCTGTTCTCGGCTCCTTTTGTCTTTTTTGATTGAGGCTCACCTCGTCCAGCATTCACGCCCTTTTTCGCCTGGGGACCCCGTCTGAGTGTTCCCCTGCTGGGTTCAAAAAATGTGACCACTGCAGTCAAACGATGTCAGTGACTTTGGTCTGACCCAGTATGGCATATCTTATGTTCTTATGAAACCCCTTACTGCTGCCTATGTTGCCTGGACCGGGACCATGACAACACCTCCTGCAACCTTTGCCAGGCCATGATGCCTAGAAACAATAAAAAGAAGTTGGAGTTGCAAGAAAGACTGTTCCCCAGGTCTGACTTGGCACTGGCCTCCCCAACACCAAGCCCAGCACTTCTCGTGAGGTCCAAGCGTCCTCGGAGTACCGCCGCGGCAGCTCCTCCGAGAAGATCTCGAACCCCGAGAGAAAGAAGAAAATATCCTCGAAGTCCACCGAGGTTGCACTGGAGAAACACAGTAAAACCACCTGCAGGGCCTCAGGCGTCTCCGAGAAGTGCCCTACCAGGGTTCTCAAAGATTCCTCTGTCAGCGGAGACCATACGAGATTCCTCAAGACCGCAGACCTCATCGAGGACGTACTCGCAAGGGTGCCGGCACTAGGCCCAAGGTCCTCAGCGCCCATGCCGAAAGCTGCAGAGCCTTCTCTCTTAGAAACCAGAATGGCGGCCTTGGAGCAGAACATCACTGCTATCCTGGCCCTGCAGCAGGCCATGATGGCTAGTTTATCGCATCATCTGCCCCGATGACCGGTCCCCTGATTGCAGGGGAGTCCCCGATCATCAAGCCAAGCTCAGAGCACCATCGGCCTCGGGTAAGCCCTCTGCGCTGGTCTCTGTCCCATTCCTCAGACATCCGGTCCTCCCTGGCCAGTTTCCGTGACTCAGACCCCAGGTCCTCAGGAGGCCACCAGCCACTCAGCCCTGGTCTCGACGTTATGAGTCACAGGGCCTTGGACTCGTCATCATCGCTCAACTCCAAGTGAGAGACAGATGTCGAGGCGTCCCTGGAAACCAAGCGGCATCGAGAGATTCCCTTGAACCCGGTGCCATTCTCCTCCGGAAGATGTGGCCTTCCATGACTTTGTCAAGGATATGGCCAGAGCCCTCTCAGTGCAAACAGAGGCGGAGGAAGATCCGCACAGCGAGTAACTAGAGATTCTCCAATGTGAGTCTCCACCCAAAAAGACAATCAGTGTCTGTGCAGCCTATCCTCAAGCGGCTGCTACTCAGGATGTGGGAGACACCAGCCCCTGTGCCAGTGGTGAGCTGGCACCTTGATGCCATCTACCGCATCTGGAAGGGCTGCGGGTTCCACAAGCCCCAACTCCCACATAATTCCATGGTCGTCAAGTCGACCATGCAGGAACTTAAGAGCCAGAAGAACCACTCTTCTGTCCCTCCTGGGAGGGACGCTAGAGCTGGATTCAAGCCTATGAATTGTACATAGGCATGTACCTAAAGCCCTAACCCTGCCTGGAGTTCTTCAGGTTTTCAGCAGGGCTTACTGGGGAACCCCTCCAGCAGTTCCAATCCCTGACCTCTTGAATCAAGGACTCTTCTAAGTTCCTCTCCCGGGCAGCCTATGACTGCTTTGAGTCAGCGGCTCGGGTAGCAGTGTCTGGCATCTGTGCCTGATGCCAAGCCTGGCTGCAGTCTTCGGACCTCGAGCAATGGGTCCAAGACAAGCTGCTTGACGTCCCCTGCACTGGGTTGAACCTGTTTGTCAAGCTTATGGCCCACAAGGCGGCCGAGATCGAGGCTGATGTGGTAACTCGACAGGGGCTCTCCAAGAAGACCTCATCCTTTCCCACTAAGAAACCATCGGGGAAAAGACCCCTGTTCCCATGGAAAAAGGGGCCCTTTTAGCAGTCACCATTATCAGCCCTTTTTGGGCCAGCAGCAGAGTTCTCATCATAAAAGACAAGGCCATGAGGCTCAGAAGCTGAAGGCACAGAAGACACAGGCTCCAGCTCCCACCCAGCCCGGGGGGAGCTTTTGACCCCCGGGGCAGGACTTCCCCTCCCCTGGGAGACCTTCACCAGCCCACAGTGGGCCGCCTGGCACTATTTGCTCACAAGTGGGCCAGTGTCACCTCGGACCAGTGGGTACTGTGGTAAGGAAGGATATCTCCTCTACCTACATCAGGTACCACCCAGATTCTTTCCAGGAGAGCCAGTGTGACCTCTCCTTCCCAGACCCTTCTGCTCAGGGACAATGCAGTAGAGCCTGTACCCAAACATCTGTGGGGGAAAGGCTTCTACTCCAGATACTTCCTTGTCCCAAAGAGAACTGGGGACCTCAGGCCTACTCTAGTTTCTGGTGAGGGAGAAGTTCAAGATGTTCTCCCTTGGAACACTGCTGCCTGATCTCCACCAGGGAGATTGGCTGTGCTCCTTGGACCTAAAGGATGTATATACTCGGATCCTGATCCAGCCCTCCCACAGGCAGTACCTACAATTCGTGGTAGGAGGAGGGCCCTACCAGTACAGGGCACTACTCTTCGGCCTGGCCTCTTTGCTAATGGTCTTTACCAAATGCCTGGTGGTGGTAGCTACCTACCTGCACCTACAAGGGGCTTTCGTCTTCCCCTACCTGTATGACTGGCTCATCAGGGGCAGTACGGCCTCAGTGGTCAGTCAGGCCGCAGAGCGTGCAACCCTCCTGCAGAACCTGGGGTTCGTCATCAACTTCCCCAAATCTCATCTCTCTCCAGCCAAAAGCCTGGAATTCATAGGTGCTCATTTGGACACGTTACAGGTCAAGGCCATCCTCCCAAGAGAGAGGGCAGAATACCTCAGGCAACTGTCAGGAGAAGAACAGAGCCACTGGTCGGTGCCGGCCCATCTCTCCTCCACCTACTGGGCCATATGGCTTCGCGGTCCACGTCAAATCCTCAGCCCTCTTACACATGCAGACAGCCCAGTGATGCCTATGCTCACAGTGAACTCAGGCCACGGGCAGGCTATGGGACAGGGTCAGGGTTACCCACTAGCTGGTGAGTCCCTAAACTGGTGGCGAAACCTGTGCCACCTCCAGACGGGAATGCCCTTCCAGGCACTTGCACTGCAGAGGATCCTGACCACAGATGCCTCCCTTCTGTGTTGGAGAGCACATTGTGGAGACCGCCGCACACAGGGCAGCTGGTCTCAGGAGAGGAGTCACTCCTACAGATTAATCTCCTGGCGTTCAGGGCAGTCTTCTTGGCCCTACAAGCATTCCGCCACTGCCTGCGACACCAACCTGTGCTGATCCAGACGGACAACCAGGTTGTCCTGTTTTATATCAACAAGCAGGGGGACACGGGCTCATACTCCCTCTGACAGGAGGCGGTGGCCCTGCTTTCCTTCGCAGCATGCAACAGCATGCTTCTGTGAGCAGTATACCTCTCCGGGTGCGGCTGACAACTGCCTAGCAGACAGGTGGAGCAGAGTCCTTCGCCCATACGAGTGGCACTTAAACCCCAGAGTAATGAAGCAGCTCTTCCACCTCGGAGACAGGCTGTGAATGACCTATTCGCCTCTCCGCAGTTACCCTGCACCTGCTCCCGTCAGGCGCACCCGGAGAGAGGGGTGGCAGATGCCTTCCTGATCTCATGGTCTGAGGGGCTAATCTATGCGTTCCCACTGACCCTCCCCCCCCCTTCCCCCGGTAACCAGAACTCTGATCAAGGTTCAGAGGAAAGGGACATCAGTCATACTGACTGCCCCCAGGTGGCCCATACATCTTTGGTTCCCTCTGCTGCTTTCCCTGTTGGTGGCACTCCCAGTCCCTCTGGGCCAAACCCCAGACCTTCTGTCCCAGGAGGAGGGCTTCCTCCTGCACCTCAATTTGGGGTTTCTAATGCTAACAGTGTGGCTGCTGAAAGGGTAGTGTTGGCCCCTTTCAGTCTTCCTGGAGTAGTCGAGGATATCCTACTGGCCTCCCAAAAACCCCTCCACCAGACGGGCTTATGCCTTTAAGTGGAGAAGGTTCTCCAGCTGGTGTGCGGAAAGGGAGGAGAATCCCTTCTCCTGCCATGTGCAACTAGCACTTCAGTACCTACTGCACCTGTCACACACCAAACTAAAATCTAACTTTGTGAGGGTGTATCTGAGCACCATAGCTGCTCACCACCACCCTATCGAGAGAAAAGATTTCCTTCTCAAGCCAGCCCCTGGTCTCCAGGTTCCTCCGGGGCCTCCTGTTATCCAAGCCTCCTCTCCGCCCTCCAGCGGCAGAGTGGGACCTCAACGTAGTGCTTGCCAAACTGCCATTCAAACCCCTGGCCACTTGCCACCTGCGGTGCCTGTCTTGGAAAGTGGCCTTTCTGGTGGCCCTTATGTCTGCTTGAAGAGTGAGCAAATCATATACAAGGTTCTACAAGAATAGGGTAGTGCTCTGCACACATCCCAAATTCCTCCCGAAGGTTGTGTCTGCTTTCCTCCTCAACCAAGAGGTGGTCCTCCCCACCTTCTTTCTGCAGCCTCATGGCAGGGAGGAACTAGTACTTCATACGCTGGATTGCAAACAGGCCCTGTCCTTCTACTTACAGCAGGCCCATCGCAAAACTCCTCATCTTTTCGTGTCTGTTGACTCCAGCAGCTCCATGTGACTAAGCAAACTGTCCACTTGGGTGGCTGACTGTATTGCCCTCGCCTATGAGTGAGGTGGTCTCTCCCTCGAATTGGTTCACAGCGCTTCGCGTGAGGGTGATAGCCATGTCGGTGGCCAACCTCCGCTCAGTGCCAGTGACGGAGATCTGCAGGGCCGCCACATGGTCTTCAATTTATATGTTCGCCGCTCACTACTGTCTGGAGAGTAAGTCCTGCAGGGACAGTCCCTTTGGCCAGGCAGTACTCCGTAATATTCTCAGGGCGTAGGCAACTCCTGCCCTCCAATCCTTCTGTGTTTAGGCTACTAGAGTGATAGTGTCGCTGGACGCTAGGGTCTTGCAGAGTCTTTCAGTAGCTCACCACCTGCAACTCACTGCTACCTGATTGGTTGTCATTGGTGCTGTCATGGTTTGGTCCTCAGCAGCCTGGAGTTAGGGAGCCCCATATGTGAGGACTAACTTCCTGCTTGTTCCTGGAGAAAGTGTGGTTATTCACCTGTAACAGGTGTTCTCCAGGGCCAGCAGGAATAGTCCTCCCAACCCTCCCTCCTCCTCCTGGGAGTTGCCTTCCTACCTTGTGTTAGTTTTTACTACTTTCCTAGCTATGTCATCTGACTGAGCAAGATGGCACCCTTGGCCGGGAAGAGGACCACACATGCATGGTAGCAGGTCCCAAAGGCTTTCTTTGAAAGCTGAGGAAATGCTCCGCACGGGCTCTGTCGATGCTGACATTGCCCATATGTGAGGATTGATTCCTGCTGTCCCTGGAGAACACCTGTTAACAGATAAGTAACTAAGCTTTGCCTCCAGTTAACTTATGAACAGTAACAGAAACTTATATACACTTATATTAACTGTTCAGTGTATCAACTTATGCCTGTTATATGTACACCGCTTTGACCCAGAGAAAAGCGTATTAAAAAAATAGTTAAATGAATAAAAAATAGTGGATTGAAGTACTGGGCAAAAGTCTTTAGATTCGTAACCAGGAGAAGTGTTAATCCTGTCAGGACAGGGGCAAAAGCAGATTGAGTAGTATGGCCGGTGACCCACATTGCCTTGCATTTAGAGGCATTAAATTTTAGTTTTTTAGTCTGTAACCATTGAGCTGTTGCTGACTAGCAGGAATTAAATTACTGTAAGTCTATAGCATTTGGATCCATGAAACCAGATATCGTCCACGAAAACATAGGTGGAAATACCCAGATATTGAAAAATTAGTGCCAGAGGTGAGCAAAAATAGATTAAAAAGAATTGGAGAGAATATTGACCCTTGGGGGACTTCATAGATTTGCTTAGCTTAGAGGAAATAGAGAAGGAGCGATGGTCTAAGAAGTACTATAACCAGCTAAGTACCACACTTGTAAGTCCAATATCGGTAAAGCAATTGAGGAGGGAGTGGTCCACTAGATCTAATGCGACGGAGAGTAAAGTGAAATAATAAGGACAATTTTTCCTGAGTCCAAGTATCTGTGGATTTCACTGAACATGAAGGTCATACAGGTTTCTGTACTGCGTAGTTTTCTAAAACCAATTTAATGTGGATGGTGGAGTTGAGGACTGAGGAAAATAGAGTGGAAGGGTAACTCCATAACAACAATGTGGATAGAAAAAGAACACCACAAACAGAGAATGACCACGGTTGGGACTCTATTATTCTTAAAAGGAACTTTTATTCAGGACCCCTAACTTATGATGTAGCTTGGATCAGGTAGTTTTGAAGTTTTTATATTTTTGGATATATCAGTGGCTTTCAGTTGTGTTAATCTTGTGCTGCTGTTGCAGAGGCAGTCAGATTTTAAAATGGTTCCAGTCCTATCTGACTGACTGTTATCAGCAGCACATAGTAGGACTTTGATTCTGGATGGTTTCCTCTGATACAGGGAGTTCCACAGGGTTCGGCTTTTTCTGCCCTGGTAGTTCTCTTGCACAACCTTTACATTGATCAAGAAGCAACAGTTTGAACGGAACTAGGAGAAACAGAATGATTTAAAATCAGCAGAGGTGTATGACAAAGCTGCATTCTTTCCCCCTACCTCTAATTTATATGCAGAACAATCCGAGAAGCAGGACTGCATGAAGACAACCGAGGTGTGAAGATTGGTGGAAGACTCGTCAACAGCCATCGCTATGCTGATAGTCTTCAGTTCCAGCCAGTAATGTGGTATTATCTGAAACATTTGCTTCTCAAATTCAAGGAATATAGTCTTAAAATGGGCCTGCACCTTAACGATAAGAACACAAAGAAAACTGACAAAATCAATAAGTTCATCATTGATGGAGAAGAAATTGAAATAGTTGACAACTTTAACTTACTTGGATCAACAATCAATAACGAAAGGACAAGCAGTCATGAAATCTGATGATGCATTGCTCTTGGCAGAATGGCTATGAAGGACCTAGACAAGATTCTCAAGAGCAGAGATGTCTGTCTCTCTCCATACAAAGATTTGACTTGTCCAGGCCAGGATATTTTCAGTAACATCATATGGGTGTGAAAATTGGTCAGTGAAAAATATAGACAGGAAGAAAATCGATGCCTTTGAATTATGGTGTTGCAACCAATACTGTGTATATCATGAACTGCCTGAAGAACAAATCAGTCAGTATTAGAGGAGATAAAACCTGAGCTTTCCTTCGAAGCTCAGATGACAAAACTTTGACTTTCATACTTTGGACACATCATGCGAAGAGAGAGATTTATTAGAGAAAGACATAATGCTTGGCAAGGTAGAAGGTCAATGCAAAAGAGGAAGGCCAGCAATGAGAGGGATCAATACAATAACAGCAGCTATCGGTGCCATTCTATCAATAATGAGCTGCCTGACTGACGACTGAACACAGTTTAGGTCAGCTATCCTGAGGGTTGCCATGAGTCAACACCGATTCGACGGCACTTAACAACAACATTTAATCTTTATGTTCTGCCATTATATTCTCTTATCAGGGATTTTGGTACATAGAAACATAGAAAAATGACGACCGAATAAGACCACATATCTATGCTATGATTTTATGCTATATATTCCCTTTGACATCCATGATAACATGCAGACATTAGCAATATTTGCTTGATTTCAGGCTGTCGTGATATAGCTTTTCGAACATGGGCAAAGAATGGAGGATGACCGGGCCTTTATGATTCAAGCTCCTTTATTAGAGAAGCCAGACTTTGCCAAGTTTCAGCACCAAAGCCGCCTTCAGGGGTCTATAAATAATCCAATAACAATAAATATAAAAAAATAAACATACAAATATAAAAAAAATATAAAAAAACTATCTACAAAAATACTTAAACATAATCAAGGGAAACCTAAATAGTTGTAAAAATTATACCTATATAAAAAATTTGATATATAAAAAGGTGATAGTTAATCATAATAGAGAGCACATACAGAATATGCAAGCACTTAAAAAGAAGTTCAACGAAGCAGCACTTACTAAAAAAAGAAAACATGTCCAGTAAAATATCAATGCAAAGCTTCAAAAGAACAGATTTTTAAAACAGACTTTTAAAAATCATAGTCTTTGTATGAGAAGAGACTTAATGTAAAGTCAAAAATATATAGCAAATACAGCGAAGCACAGAAATAGTTAAGATAAGGTTGCTACAATGTCTTTAGCCATATCTGTCAAAATCTGATTATCACTCCGTATTCCAGATGTCGTCATTTCCAACCTTAGATTTTGCTAGTATCCTGATGGGGATACTAGCATCTTTGGATAATCATAGTTGGTGCCTTCAGTGCCTGGGACCCAGTCATCAGCCCTTTTCTTGTAATTTGTGTTTACAGATGACAAAAAGAGAACTCAAAGATTGAGAGAAACAGTGCAAATCACTTTTGGCACTCGTAGGTTCAATGTATCGGTAGCATTGATCTCAATGACTTTGAAGGCTGCATCAGACACTGGTGGTGTATCGACATCAAGGAGTTCTCGAGACACTTGGAGCTGAGCACCCATAGTGCCCTGGAGCATCGGCCATCGATTAACCTTCACCTGAAGATGAGGAAGGATTTGTCTTAATCGGTGACGCAGGGTTATCATACTGAGCAAGGGCTCCAGTGCACCAACATTGAAGCCCCTCGAGGCACTGTGTCGAGCGTGATAAGGGCCCATGAGAGCACCCTCTAAGCTGCCCTGGAGAGAGGAGAGCTCATCCTTCAGGACATTGGAGGGGCAGCGATGGCCTACTGATCGTCAAGACTAAGCCGTTGATACCCCCTTGCTGATTCTGGGTACATTGGTTGAGTTTTCTGAGGTCCTGCAGCCTTCAGAGTCAGCAGCCATGGAGAAACGTTCTTAGAGATATTTCAGAAGGTGTATCACGATGCTGTTGGCCATACAGCAGGCCAGTGCCTTGACATTGGCACCCTTCCAACTGATCCTTGAGATGCACGGCTTGCCTGCAGGAGAGCTCTCATCACCGGGGCATCAGAGAGCCCCAACACTGGTGCTTGCCCAGCTGATATCACTCTCTAGTATTTCGGGCTCTGATGCACCCTCAAACTAGATGAGCATCTTTGCATCACTGCTCCCAAAGCAGCTCCCAATCCCCGAGGATCAGGAGAGAGATCCAGACAAAGACTTGGAAGTACTTAGAAGGCTGGGTCACCAATGTTGGGTCCCCAGAACTTCCATCAGACCCCTCTCCTCCTCATGAGTGATGTAAGTCCCCTCCTGAGGATATGACATTCCAAGATTGTCAAGGATATGGCCAAAGCCAAACCAGTTTCTTTAGCAAGTGATTATGAGCCGAGGGCAGAAGAATTGAAGATTTTTCATTACTCATTGGCCCCTAAGGAAGCAGTGACTGGCCATGCACCATATACCTTCAGAGATGAGAATGAGGGAGAACCCCCTCACTGTGCCTCCAGTTAGTGTAGAGAGCTTGATCCCATGTATAGAGTTCAGAAGGATCCCATGTATATAATTCAGAAGGGTCCCAGCTTCCTCACCATTCCTTGGTGGTCGAATCCACCCTTAAGAGATCCAGAGGTTCGAAGACACATTCCTCAGTGCCCTCAGGGAGGGAAGCTTGGCCATTGGACTCTTTTCGGAGAAGAATTTTTCAGAGTTCATACTTATGGCCTCTTACCAGCTCTACGTGGGCATGTTTCTGAAGAACATCATGTGGGACTTAGCTGATTTATCCCAGTATTTCTCTTCTCTATTGTGGACTTTTGATTATTTCCTTTTGCTTTTGATGCATTGTGTTTATTTAAGGTTAATGTGCTCTGTTACTTATATTTTAAGTGTTTTTTTCTTGAATGGTGATGTTAAAATATGCAATAAAAAATAAAATAAAGGTTAAAGGATATGCAGGAGAAATTATAAATTGCCCCAGATTCTTCTACTTAGTTTCAAGAATATAGCTAAATCTTTTTAGCTATAATTAAGAAGTTTTAAAAGCATAAAAGCATATTTCAGATAACTTACAGCGAAGGGATGGTCTGCACCAGAATGAGCCTATATCCTTTACTCAATAGAGTAGTATTCTTAGCAGATATGCTCTTCAGTTTCAAACATATGTTAATTCAGTCATCTTTTACTGTATTCATTTGAAAGAGAGGAAGAATAATATGTTATTCTTTTAGTTGTATGTTGTGAATGTGGAATTGTATATGTTAGGTTTTTATCTTAATTTTGTTTTTTATATTCTGTCCATGATTATGTAATTTCATATTGAATGGAAAATTTACATTGAGCATTTATTCAAAGCTGCATTGTTTCTGACAAGGTGCTCCTGTTTCGGTCTTATGACAATATGCTGAAACTTTCAACTCAGCCTGACATGGTTACCAAAAAAAAGAAAATACAATGCTAGGGATTATCCAAAAAGGGATGGAGAACAAAACAGAATAATATTATGCCTTTGTATAGGTCCCTTTTTGCAGTTCTGGATACAGTAGAATTAGAAAAGGTTCAGAGAAGGGTAAGAAAATGATAAGGGATGGAATGCATCTCTTAGGCTAAATAAGTGTGGGCTCTTCAACTTGGAAAAGAGACGATTGAAAGGGGATATGATAGTTTATAAAATCATGAATGGGGTGGGTGGAATGGTTAAATAGTTTGAGCAATACTAAAACAAAAAGCACTGTAATAATCATTAGGTTGAAACAAATCAGAGAGAGTATTTTTCCATGCACAGCATAATTAAGTTGTGGGATCTTGCTAGAGAATGTGGTCAGTGTGATTAATATAGTGGGGTTCAAAAGCGATTTGGGCAAGTTTGTAGAGGAAAAGTCAATAAAAAAAATTATTGGCCATGTAGAACTAGGAAAGCTATCGCTTATTCCTTGAAATGAGTAATTTAATCTGTTTTGGGGGATCTGCCAGATACTTGTGACTGGGACTGGCCACACGTCAGACACATAGGGGGGTGTTTACTAAATGGCGGTAGCAGACTCTTCCACCATTTAATAGCCATCCCCCATAGTCTCTTGTTTGTTTTCAGGCCAAGTATTCTTTAGTAAGATTAACTTTGGAAATTATTTGGCTGTAAGAGGGTATTCAATGCTGCTGGATAAAACCACAACCATTTTACAGGATTGGAGACTGACCTTGTTTTTCAAGACAGGCTGCTCCACTGGACTTGTAGATTAGCAGTCGCAGCTGGTTCTCTTAACATGTTAGGATTCTTTGCCTATCTCTATAGGCGCAAGCATGGTTTTTCATTTGGCGGGTCACATATGTTAAATACAAATCCTGTGGTATTAGTTTAGTGTTGGACTTTGCAGACCTAACTAGCATTTTTCCACTGAGGATGGAGGTTAGCAGAAATAACACATCACATGGCAATCTGTGAGATGGCTTCCTATGAAAAATGCTGATGGTTTGAACACCTGCTTGGATTAAAATATTTCTACTTGTTTCAAAAATACTCTGCTATATTACCAACTGTTTCCCTGTTACGAGGAGAAGCCTAATCTGTTTCTGGTTTTACCAATTAATTTTTCTCAAAAAAGCAAAACTGCAAATCCATGCATGCACTGGGGTAAAACCATGAATGGATTAACCTGTTCTGCATGACATGGAGCCAGCTGGCTCTTCATCACCCTGAACCACATTAACAATGAGCTTGCAAAGAGCCATATTTAAATAGCATCTTCTTAAATTAGAAAGTCAAGTATTAGCGCTGTTTAGTTTTATGGTAATTTTAAGAATTCTGGGCTGTATATGAACTGTCTGATTTATGATGTGTGCCCTTTTTTGTTTTGATATGTAGGCAGTCCTTGCTGAGGGGGTCCGTTGCTGGTGGATCTGGGTCCACAAAGGCAAAGATTAGCTTCATAAAATCATTGCTTGAAATGTAATTTTCCTAATATAGCTTAAGCTTTTTTTGCTCTTTTTTGTACATCTCTTTCAGCTTTGAACCTGAATTATGTTTTGACAGGGAATTCTAAGCCTTGAATATTGTGTTGGCATTATTGGTGGGAAACCTAAGCAGTCATATTACTTTATTGGATTTCAAGGTACGTGATTTAATAAGAGATGGATTTTCAATATTTTCTACCAAAAGTAACAGTATTATGACCTTTCAGTGGCTGAATTACTAGAATAGCAAAATGAGTATCATTAATTCTAGGACTGCCAAATGGCTTCAGATATGCAGTCCTGGTTTTATCCCAGTGCCTAGAGGGACTTGTAGTTTTGAACATAACATAAGAACATAAGATATACCATACTGGGTCAGACCAAGGTCCATCAAGCCCAGTATCCTATTTCCAGCAGTGGCCAATCTAGGTCATACGTACCTAGCAGTTTCCCCAAAAGAAACAGGTTCCGCAGTGCTTGTACTGGGTCAAGCACTGATATCCTGGGTCCCTTCTTAATAATGGTTTATGGACCTTTCCTCCAGGAACTTGTCCAAACCTTTTTTAAACCCAGCTACACTAACAGCCTTTACTACATCCTCAGGTAACAAATGGGTGATTTCAATTACCCCGGTATCGACTGGGTCAGTGTCACGGCAGGACATGCTAGGGAGATTGCATTCCCCCAAGAAAAGACCTAAAATATATGGATACATTGGGGTAAAGTCAGGACAGGATCGCACTTTCCTGAATATCCGCACCCAGTTGCCAACCCTACATCAGACCCACTGAAAGGCTATTCAAGAGCTAATGGAGTCAGTAGAATGCAGATTTCATTTTTTCCTTGCACAAACAAGCCATATGCTATCCTTAGTTTAATAAAACTTTAAAAATCTCTCCTTGCTCTGCTTGGCAGTTTCTATTTATGTATCTAATTTTTTAAAACCCATGTAAGTGGTGCTAGTTGATGACAAAATGACAAGTAATATGTTCTGCCTGTCAGTGTGACATTCTGCAGTACGTTTTTCATGTTTCATACGACTTCACTAGAATATAATTGTGTGTTTTTAAAAGCAATTTTATCACCAGAAATTAAATGACAAGCTTATCACTTTCTAAAAATTCTGCTTATAGAAGCATATTTGATTATGCAAAGTTTAATGTGTCTTGCAGACCCATGCGTCAGTCTAGTAAACTAGCCCTGTTAGAGTTTTGTTTCTGTAATTCTGCATGGAAATTGGATTGTAAGCAGTGCAATAATAAGGTGTGTTTTGAATTACTTGTCTTCTATTTTGTCCTTGTAGATGACAGTTTAATTTACATGGATCCTCATTACTGCCAGTCTTTTGTGGATGTCAGCATAAAGGATTTCCCTCTTGAGGTAGTGTGGATAAAGACTGGGTGATATTTTTTTGTTTTGTTTTTCCTATGAACAAAAAGCTGAGTATTTAAAGAAGTTATTCTGAATTCATTACTGGGGGATTTTTAACCACTACATGAAGGTGAAGTTTAACAAAATCAGGCACTTTGAAAAGCAATCCTTCTGGGTATCCGAAAGTACTGGGTTTTATTTTGATTATAGCAACTACATATGTCACAAAGATAGTATCGAAAAAGTTTCAAATACTGTAAATAAATAAATAAATACTTTATTTTTCTACATCTTGTCGGACACCAGGAAATCTCCAAAACAAATGATTCGGTTTCCTTAAAACTTTTCTGCCAGTCTGTCTATGGAGAAATTGTGCATTAATATTTAGAAAATCTGTCATTGTAATGAATAATGTGGTGGATGAAGATTACCAAATATGGCAATTTTTTTTTAAAGCTGCATTGGTGAGTTGTGTGTAAATTAAGCCCCTGCTGAGCAGGGATCTTTAAGGCCTTCACTATTGTAGGTGAATACTTTTTGTCATAGGTATATTCATGATCTTGTCTTGTTACTTTGTTTTCTTCAATATGTTTCTTTAATCGAGGCTCTTGAACTGGCCTAGTTCCTTGTATGCTAGATTGCTCATGGTCTAAGCTGCTGACACATTTCAACGATAAGTGCTGGAGCTGCCGGAAAGAATGGCAAAGTGGGTAATATAAAATTTTAGCAGAAAAATAGATACATACTGTAGTTACGTTTGTTAAATAGGTTATGCAGAGGAGGCTGGATATTTGGGCAATAGCCATCTTAATATTGGTGGTTATTGACGTTATTAGAAATCTGGATGATCACAAATACTGTTTAGGCTAAGGAGCGAGACTTCACAGGTAATCACTGTCGGGCAGCTAGACTCTATCCTTAGTAGTGTGGGCAGGATAACAGGGTAGACCAACCTACACTGACCCTGCTCTTAATGAATTTAAGCATTAGCTAGGTAGTGTTTCCCAACCTAATTCTGAAGACATACCTAGCCAGTCTGCTTTTCAGGCTAGCCAGTAGCCAGCATGGATGAGATGGATTTGCATGCATTGCAGACCTAGTGTATACAAATTTCTCATGCATGTTTTATTACCAATATTCTGAAAACCGGACAGACTGGGTGTGCCTCCAGGGCAGGGTTGGGAATCGCTGAGTCTGGTGTACAGTTAGGTTGTTTGGCCTTCCAAAATGGCTATAGCAGACAACCCCACCAACTTCTCCAAATTTGTTCTGTCATTCTTTTCCTCTTAGTTGAAGAATAGAATAAATCAGTTTTGTTATAAATGAGAGGAACCGGTTGTGGCAGTTTTTTCTCGTGCCATTGATTTATTAAATAACTTTACCTGTACATGGATTCCTGCTATTCTAATGGTTTAATGGCAATCATAGAATGTTCCTGTGCGGATATCCAGTTTAGTCCTCCACAATCGGGTTCTGCCCCTCTCACTGCAGCATGCAGACTGGACCAATCAAATCTTCTGTAGTACATCTCCAGCAGGAGCTCCCAGAAGCCCCCCAGTGTGTCCAGTCTCGTTGCAGTGTGTGGACGTAAAAGTGTGTCCTCTGGGCACACTTAGTGACCTTTGCAGGAGCAACACTAGTTAGTTTGTTTTCTAGGATTTATTTTGGGGACATTCCTCTATTTCTTTGCTAGATAGCTGTGCCTTTCAAACTGAAAGTAAAAAGAAGCCTGTCTCCCTGGAGCTGTGCCACAGGAGACTAAGAGAAAGTCAGACCTGCTGGCTGCTGTTGCCTGCCTAGACCATTTTATCAGCCCTGGGTGAGCTTCCCCTAGACAGGACGGGGAATTGCCATACCTAAGAAGGCAGTGCCTGGTACTGGGAGATTGTGGATGAAGCATCTGATCCTGAGCTGGTAGGAGTTTGCATTTCATTTTACTTTATTGTGTGCAGTGCTCTGCCTGGGATACCAGCGTTTCTGGAGGCTCTCCTGAGCTTATTGGCAGTTTTTTTCTACAATCTGCTCGTTTGCCCTTCATTACAGGGTCGTTTTAATTTATTTACATGTTTTTTGGTGACTTTTATATTTTCGCGCCGTTTTTTACCGCGGGTGAAAAAGTGCGGCGGCCATTTTGGATTTCAAAAGTGCTTTTTTCAGGCAGTTTTGATCACTGTGCACTGGTTCCCCTAGCGTTTTTGGGATTCTTTTTTTTGGCGATTTTGCTCAGGGCACCCCAGGGATCCTGGGATATATTTTGTTTCTTGTAAAAAAAAAAAAAAAAGAGAAGTTAATTTTAAATCGGGGCTGATTTGCATAGGTCTGCTCAGGTGCTGTGGGCTTTCCTGTGACTGTCCTCTTCTATCCCCCTGGGCAGAGGTGGCCTTGGGATGGCTTCCAAGCCCCAGTGTGTGATTTGTGGAGCCCGCAGGGCGGGGACTGATCCTGGCATCTGCAGGGACTGTGCTGCAGTCCCCTCTGAGTTAGAACAATCAGGGAATGTTCAGGATCCGGTTACCCCTGGGGATGCTTCTAATTCAGGGGACAGTATTCTCTCCCCGAGCATCCCTCAGTCTGGATCGGTACCTCCAGCCAGCGGTTCCGTGGCTATGTCCCAGCAGACTGCTGTTACTGCCCCAACTATGGACTTCTCCCCTGATTTTATACTCCTAATGCATCAGGCATTTCGCCTGAGCAGGTCCGGTCAGTTGCCGGCTGTCGGGACCCCCCCTCTTCCCTCGGGGTCCTTGGGGGAGGGTCCTTGTCCTTCTCCGCCCGGGGGCAAGCGGCTCCGGCTGGGGGGTCAAGAGCAGGACGCCCTGGGTTTACTGGCATCAGAGGCGGAGGGCGATCCTGACACTGACATGGAGGAGTTGGAGGATGGGGAGATCCTGGAGCCGGAGGATCAGGCTCGGGTCATTCGGGTGTTCCGTAGGGACGAGCTGGTTCCTCTGGTCACGGAGTCCCTGCAGGCGCTAAACCTTTCGGCGGTGCGGCCCCTGGAGGAGGAGGGTCTTGAGGATCCTCTAATTCAGGCAGTTAGGGATGCCCAGGTGGTTTTTTCTTTCCCGTCCACCGCGTGGTGGATCAGATGATCCAGGCGGAATGGGAGCACCCGGAGTCTGGTTTGAAGGGGATTCGGACCATGAATCGTCTGTATCCTCTTGCGGATAAGGACAGGGACTTGTTCAAGTCCCCCCGGGTGGATGCTGCGGTTTCCGCGGTGGCCAAGAAAACTACCATCCCGGTTGAGGGGGCGGCGGCCCTCAAGGACGGGCAGGATAAGAAGGTGGATAACTTGCTCAAGCAAACCTTCGATACGGATGCCGTGTCATTGCAGGCCTCTATTTGTGGGGCTTGGGTGGCTCGGGCGTGTCTGCGGTGGTCACAGCAATTGCGCTCGAGCTCCGGGCTCGACCAGCAGGGTCTGGTGGAGGTGACCCGGTTGGAGTCCGGCTCGGCTTATCTGGCGGATCTGTTTTATGATTTAATCCGCGCGTTGTCTAACAGTATGGCCTCCGCGGTAGCGGCGCGCCGGTCCCTCTGGTTGCGCAGCTGGGCGGCGGACGGTTCTTCGAAGGCCCGCCTCAGTAAGCTGCCGTTTAAGGGCAGATTGTTATTTGGGGAGGCCCTCGAGAAATTGGTAAAGGACCTCGGTGAGTCTAAAGGAGGCCGGCTTCCGGAAGATAAGCCAAGGGCCAATCGGTCCGCCTCGTCGGCGCGGGGATCCTTTCGGGATCCGCGCAGGTTTCGGCCCTCCCGCCAGTGGGCCTCGCAGCGTGGCAGGTTTGGAACGCGTGGCCAAGGCTTTCGGGCCTTCAGAGGAGCCGGCAGAGGCTTCTCTGCAGCCGGTTCTTCCTCGGGCTCTTCCTTTGGACGCAAGCCACAATGACGCCAGGCAGGCTCTGGAGGGAGGACCGCTTATCGGAGGTCGCTTGCGCGATTTTCTTTCCTCTTGGGCCCAAATAACGTCGGATCGCTGGGTGCTACAAATTATAGAGGAGGGTTACGCTCTGGAATTTGCGTTCCCTCTTCCAGATTCCTTTGTAATGTCTCCCAGCAGGGGAGAGCAAAAGACGCGGGACATCCGCGTGACCCTGGATCGGCTGTTAGCGCTAGGAGCGGTGGTTCCGGTGCCTCCCTTGGAAAGAGGCGCCGGTCGCTACTCCATTTATTTTGTGGTACCCAAAAAGGGCGACTCTCTGCGTCCGATTTTGGATCTCAAGGGCGTGAATCGCGCGCTCCGGGTCCCGCATTTCCGCATGGAAACCCTGCGGTCAGTCATTGTAGCGGTGCGAAAGGGGGAGTTTTTGACGTCCCTCGATCTCACCGAGGCCTATCTGCACATCCCGATACGCCCAGCCCATCAGCGGTTTCTCCGCTTCGCGTTCCCGTGGGGCCACTTTCAGTTCAGGGCCATGCCGTTCGGCTTGGCTACGGCCCCGCGCACTTTCACGAAGGTGATGGTGGTGGTCGCGGCGGCCTTGCGCAAGGAGGGCATTTTAGTCCATCCTTACCTGGACGACTGGTTGATACGAGCAAAATCCAGTCGCGAGTGCCGGCGGGTCACGAGCAGAGTGGTAGCACTGCTGCGGTCTCTCGGCTGGGTGGTGAACGAAAGGAAGAGTTGTCTGCGGCCCTCGCAGGACCTGGAGTATCTGGGGGTGCGCTTCGACACTGCTCGGGGGCTGGTGTGCCTTCCCGAGCGCCGCGTCCTGGCGTTGCGGGCTCTGGTCCGACTATTTCGGGGGATGCCCGCTCCGTCGGCGTGGTGGTACCTCCGGCTTCTCGGGACGATGGCGGCGACCTTGGAGGTGGTTCCTTGGGCGCGGTTCCACATGCGCCCGCTTCAGAGGGCGCTCCTTCGGCGCTGGTCCAACCAGTGCGATTCACTACACAAGAGGCTGCCCTGCCCGAAGGCAGTGCGGCGGTCGCTGCGGTGGTGGCTCTCCTCCGAGAACCTGACGCGGGGGATTCCCTTGGAGCCTCCTCTGTGGGTTCCCCTTACCACGGATGCGAGTCTAGTCGGCTGGGGAGCACACTGCGAGACCCGCTTCTCACAGGGGGTGTGGTCCTCGCAGGAAGCGTCTTGGTCGATCAACCGTCTCGAGCTTCGGGCGGTTCGGCTGGCCCTGATGAGCCTGGAACCTCTGGTTCGGGGTCGGGCGGTCCGGGTTTGGTCGGACAATGCCACCACGGTGGCGTACATCAATCGACAAGGGGGCACAGGGAGTGTGGCCATGGAAACGGAGGCGACGGCCTTGTTCAGCTGGGTGCAGACTCGGCTGCCGGCAATCTCGGCGGCGCACATTGCAGGCGCAGACAATGTACAGGCCGACTTTCTCAGCAGAGTGCGGGTGGACCCCGGAGAGTGGGAGTTAAATCCTCAGGTGTATGCGCAGATAGTTCGGCGATGGGGTCCACCCATCATGGATCTGATGGCGACCTTCCAGTCGGCCAAGACAAGTCGCTTCTTCAGCAGGCGGCGGGAGCGGATGTCCGAAGGACTCGACGCTCTCATTCAGCCGTGGCCGACGTCCGGGATGCTGTATGTTTTTCCCCCGTGGGCCTTGATCGGCCGGGTCGTCCAGCGCATCGAGTGCCATCAGGGGCGGGTGCTGCTGGTGGCCCCGGATTGGCCCCGGAGGCCCTGGTATGCCGACCTCGTCCGGCTGCGAGACGGCGTGCCGTGGCGCCTTCCGGCGCTGCCGGACCTTCTTCTTCAGGGCCCCTTGCGGATGCCCCAGGTGGCTCGATTCTCGCTTACGGTTTGGCCATTGAGAGGGCTCGGCTGAAAAAGAAAGGTTATTCGCCCGCGGTGATTTCCACCTTGCTGCGGGCAAGAAAGTCGTCCACTTCTCTTACTTATGTCCGAATTTGGAGAATTTTTGAGGATTGGTGCTCCCGGCGTGGAGTTCGGGCGGCGACGGTCTCGGTGCCCGTCGTGCTCAGCTTTCTTCAGGATGGCTTCGAGAAGGGTCTCGCGGCCAGTTCCCTAAAGGTCCAGCTGGCCGCGCTCTCTTGCTATAGAGGCAAGGTCTTGGGCCGCCTTCTGGGCGCTCATGCGGATGTACGGCGTTTCTTGACCGCCGTGTTCCATTTGCGGCCTTCCCGCAGGACGGTGGTTCCTACGTGGGATTTGAATTTGGTCCTGCGGGCTCTGGCTCGGGCACCCTTTGAGCCGTTGCGGAGAGCGTCCTTGAAGGATCTCACGTTGAAGACGGTGTTTCTGGTAGCCATTTGCTCGGCACGGCGCATCTCGGATCTGCAGGCCTTGTCTTGCCGAGAGCCTTTTTGTCTTTCTCTGCGGAGCGGATTGTGCTCCGTCCGGTTCCTTCCTTTCTGCCTAAGGTGGTGTCTCCCTTTCACCTTAATCAGGCAGTTTTCTTACCAGTGCTTTCGGCAGACTCGGTCGAGTCGGTGGACAAAGGGCTACACCGGCTTGATGTGGGTCGCACGCTGCGTCGTTACTTGCAGTCTACCGAGTCCTTCCGGAAGACTGATCGGCTTTTTGTGCTCTTTGGAGGGGCACGGAAAGGGGAGGCGGCGGCTAAGGCCTCCATTGCTAGGTGGCTTAAAGAAGCGATCGCCTCCGCGTATCTGTTGCAGCGGCGGCCGGTTCCGGAGGGTCTCCGGGCTCATTCTACTCGGGCTCAGGCGGCCTCTTGGGCGGAGCATGGTCTGGTTCCGCCAGCGGAGATTTGTAGGGCGGCCACCTGGTCGTCTCTGCATGCTTTCAGCAGGCACTATCGATTGGATGTGTCAGCGGCTCGGGATTCCTGTTTTGGTTCGGCGGTTTTGCGCGCCGGCCTACAAGGTCCCGCCCGGTCTTAACTGCTCTGTTACATCCCGATTGTGGAGGACTAAACTGGATATCCGCACAGGAAATGGAAATTACACTAACCTGGTAATTGTAGTTCCTGTAGGATCCAGTTTAGTCCTCCTTCCCTCCCGAGTATCTGAATGATTTTGCGGCGCGCTATCCCGAGCAGGGGTTTCTAAGATGGGTTGCGTCCTGTTCGGACGATAGCGGCAGTCGGGTATTCCAGCTATGGCTCTTCCCTTTCCTTGGGGTTCCATAAGCTCCTTGGTTCCTGGGGGGGGGAGCTTGGTGTAAATTTAAGGGCGTCGACTACGGCGCCGGGCAGTGTTCTGACTTCCTCGTTTGGGGAGGGAGTTGGTTATTCCAGAGGGGGAAAGTCATGATTAATGTTATTCTAATGATAATTTCATGTGTTGCTTCGTTAAGTATGCTTTGTTACTAGTACACTGGGGGCTTCTGGGAGCTCCTGCTGGAGATGTACTACAGAAGATTTGATTGGTCCAGTCTGCATGCTGCAGTGAGAGGGGCAGAACCCGATTGTGGAGGACTAAACTGGATCCTACAGGAACTACAATTACCAGGTTAGTGTAATTTCCATTTAAGGTTGTTAATTTCCCTTGCTCTAAAATTGTTTCCTACTGCCATGTTTCAGATTCCAGTCTACCGGGCTGTTGCAAGGGTATTAGGCACCCTGTGTGAAATTTCAGCCTTGCATCCCCTCACAATTAGCTTTTAGATCCCTAGTGCCCCCCCCCCCCCAATTTATTTTATTAAACTGAATTGTAATCATCTCAAGATCTCTCCCAGAACAATCCTATAAAAATGCGTAGTTGTACACTTTATAATATTAATCTTCATTTTATAAATTTATACATAGGGAGATTTCAAAAAGCCACTTAAACAGGTGAATAGACAATTTGCAAATTTTACAATCTTCCTGTAAATAGACATAAGCACCGATGACCCTGAATTTGTGTGTCTGCCAAGACCCATTGCTTTGCTTTGACTGTAGCTGCTCTTTGCTGCTACCCTTGGTGATCAACTAGTTTGCCTAGTGGTTAGGCTGGCCCTGCCAGTCTGAACTTTGTACTCTCCTTAATTGTGGCTATGGCCGTGGCTATGGGGTCATTTTAGAAGTGCTAAATGTGATGGATGTGCCCATTGATGCCAGAAAATTATGCAAGTTGCTGGCATGTCCAAATCACTATTCTAGAAAGGCTGTATGCTGCACGTTTTTTGGTGTGGGCACACCCACGGCTAAATGTCTTTAATTGGGTGTTCTAGGGGTATGTCTAGGTGGGGCAGTGGATGGAGTCTCTGGCTGCCCATCCAGGGCATATTTTAGAAGCACTCTGATACATGCAGGGTCTGCTTGGCTTGGCTGTGTTATTAGTGATTGGAGGAGATTGGCATCTGAATCCTTGGCTTGACTATCGGCTGTGTGCAGGTAGGTGTCCTGTCAGCATCCCAAACCATCCCAGATCCCATCCTAGCCTTCCACCCAGTGTACCTAACACACTCCCTTGCTGTGTCTGTCATCTCTGTGCTTGTGTCCTGTATGCTCTGTTGTGCTGAAAGTCCCAGTGTGTGTGTCTGTGTGATTCCCAGCCCTATGTTTGTGCCCTGCTGTAAGTCCCAGAGTGTTTGTGTGTGTATGTGGATGTGTGAGTGTCCGTGGAGGTGTGAGGAGTTTTCTGCGTGGTGGGGTACACATGGGTTCAGGTGGTGGGAGTTAGCAGCCATGGAGAAAATGAACACGTGCTGGCAGTGTTGCAGGAGTACTGCGAGGAGGCATTCATATTGCAGTCTAAAGGTCCAGAAGACAATCCATAGACTTTATGGGATAAGCAGTTCCTCACCAGGTTTTGCTTTGATAAGCAGCCATTCACTATCTCTGCCAGGAGCTAGAACCGCTCCTATGCTGTATCACACACACATACAGGCCAGCCCATGCCTGTTACCTGAAGATAATCTTCCTAGCCACTGGAAGTTTCCAGTCTGTGTTGGCTGCCACTGCAGGTCGCAGGTCTCAGCCAATCAGCTGTATCACAGTGCATCTCCAGTTCCTGAGGTTCTTCCTAAGCCACACAGCTGAATATGTAGCCTTCCAACAGACACAGCAGTAGAGGCAACAAACAATGCTGCAATTCAATGAGGTGGCTGGCTTCCCATGAGTGTTGGAGTTGATTGACTGCACACACGTGGCCCTCAGGCCCCCACAAGGGAAGCAGGCCACCTACTGGAACAGAAAGGCATTCCACTCCCTCCATGTGCAGATCATGTGTAACATGCTGGGTGAGATAAAGTGTGTTTCCCAGATTCCTAGGTTTCTGACATGCCTACATCCTCACCCACTCGGGCATCTCTGAGTGGTGAAACTACTGGTAAATAGCTGCTTGGTAAGATGTCATACCTCCCCATCACCCCCCCCCACCCACCCAGCACCTTTCCTAGGCACCCACCCAGGTGTGTGGGAGATGTGGTACTTGGCTAACAGAGACCAGGCCTGCACTGTGCACAACATGAGGCTGCCAGGCCACAAACCTGACATGTGTCCCTTTGTCTCCCATCTATGCAGGCGACAGAGGATATCCACTGAGAACTTTGCTCCTGACCCCATAGTGGCACTACAAACACAGGCAGAGAACTGCTACAACAGGGTGCATAGGCACATGAGCAATAATAAAACAAACCTGCCCAGTTCAAGTGCAGCTTCAGGTGCCTGGACAAGTTGTGGGGGAGAACTGCATGCTCTACAATTATGCATTGTAACACAGACAACCCCCATCAAAACCACAGGACGCTGCAGAAAGGAACAGCAAGATACAGAAGCAGAGCACGGAGAGAGAGGACAGCCATATCAGTGTGGATTGGCGGCCAGAAATGCCCTCCTATACAGACACTTCATGTGACGGTGTGTGTTTTTGTCCATATGAGCTCCCTTACAAATAAAGTGACATGCAAACCGCAGACCCCTCCTTCCCAGTGCATCATACCTATCCCTCCCTCCCCTCTTTCCCAACCTACCATCCCCCTTGCACATCCCTACATACCCTTCCAACCTCCTCTCCCCACACACCTTCCCTTCCCACTCGCATGCCACTCAATGAGGTACATGGAGATGGGGCCCTGATGTTTACCACGTCTCTTCCCTTGACCTCTTTCCCTCTTCCCCTACTCCTAGGAAGATACCCTTAAGTTTGATCATCCAGAGGGACTGCTATGCAAAGTGGTGTTTCTCTGGACCCTATGAGCTGCTGGAGTCCTTTATTTTGCACAGCAGACCACTTAGCATTGCCATGGAAGGGGGGCTGGGAGGAAAGGAGTCCCCTCTTCTATGAGGAGCAGGCCCCAAAATAAAGGACTGAGGCGGATGAAGGGAGAGTAGCAGCTAGTATGGCAATTGTTGATGCTGTTTCAACTGCAGGGTCTCTGCCTGATGCCTCAGCTGTTGGGAACCCAGATAAGTGCACAACACTGGGAGGAGGGGGAAGGCTTCCTCATACCCCTCATCCCTGTGACTGATGTTTTCCCGCAGGGAGGCATTCAGCTGGCAGATGGTGGTACTCTGTAAGATCATCTTGCCTTGCCTCCATCACTGATGAAGCAGTTGCCCTGGTCATCTTACAGGTGCTCCTGTGGATCTCGTGTCACTTTTGTTTGACCTCCTCGATGTCTTGGTTGCAATAATAAATTACATTAATCTTGCGACAGATATCTAGCCTCTGCTTATGATATGCGCATCTCCAGGAACAAGCAGGAATGAGTCTTCACATATGGGTACGTCGGTACCGACGGAGTCTGCGCGGGAACGCTCCCCAGCGTCCAATTAGAACGCTTTTGGGAGCATCCCACAGCGCCTGCGTGCTGCCTTCCCACCTTTCCCAACTGCTTCTCTCCAGTTTTCGTTTTTCCGTGGAGCCGGCAGGACGTACTCCTGTCACCACAGAAAATTCTTACTTTATTTTTGTTTTTTTCTTGTGGTTGCACCGGTACCGCCGGTGTTTTTCTTTTTCTTTTCTTGAACAGAATTATTCCTTGGTAGGGAATATTTTTCCCTGTTTAGTGCCTGACGGTTCTCGGCCTACTAGGCCTCTCCACTTCATTCATGGAAACGTCAGCCACTATCCCTAGAACATGTTTCAACTGTGGCGGTACTAAGTTAGTCTTAGACACCCATAACTGGTGCCTTCCATGTTTGGGTCCTGACCACCATCCGCTGGAGTGTCCCTCCTGCAGTATTTTTTCTAAAAGAAGTTTTCAGCATCGAGCTCAACTCTATACACGGTTCCCGTCAGCTCTGAGGGTACCAGCTACAACTTCTTCTTCACAGGATCAGGTAACCCCACAAAAGTCTGTAAAGACTAGCCAGTCCTCGGGTGGTAGATCTCATGTTCAACATCGAGATGCCTCTGGCCTTGCCCCCGAGGATATTTTGGCTTTAAAACCCCGGCAGGAGTCTTCGGCCTCCAAAGCATTAACGGGGTTTCAGGTTGTTCCGGGGTTTTTACCTCTGTGAACATACCTGAGCCATGCTCGGTGGTGGTATCCGCTGGGAGCAGTGCCGGTACCCCGGCATCGGCAACGGTGTTGGATGAAACACTCCACACCGATGATCGCAGTCTAGCATTCTCGGTATCTTCTGTGCCATTAGAACCACTACAGACTGATCTTCCAGCATTGGTATCGATCTCGGTACCGATTCTGGCATCCATGTCGGTACCCTCCAGGTCTGTTTCGATTGATTCGCTGCTTTCGATGCCGAGTCTAGAATCGATCTCTAGCCTGGACGATTGGGTACCGACTCATCTCGGTATCGACCTCGCTCGGTGCCGAAGACATTGTCCCGGAGATCAAAGTCTACCGCTCTCGGTACCTTCGGTACCGTTAGAGTCACTTCAGATTGATCATCCGGTGTCGGTACCGGCTGCGATACCACGGCCGGTTCCGTTTTCTACCTTTGCATCGGTACCAGTGCCTTCCATGCTTACTTCCACAAGCTCGCTTCCTTCGGTACCGAGCTTGGAGTCTATCCCTGGCATGGATAGTTTTTCACCGGTTCGTTGCGGTACCGACCTCGAGCGGTACCGCCGACTATCCTTTCAGGATAACCCAATGCTCCACCCTTTTGGGTCTGGTACTCTAATGGATCAATTCATTAGTGCTAAGGCTAGATCTTCAATAGATCTCACCTTCACTCCTCATAATACAGGATCCCCTTCTGGGGAAATTTCTTTTCAAGCATTCTTGCTTGATATGGCAAGGTTACTTGCCATTTCTATACCTGATCAAGATCCTGCTCCAAGGGATTCAGAGTTTCTGTGTCTCCCTGAGACTCCAAAGAAGGCTATCATGCTCCTTTTGCATCAAAACTTACAGGATCTTTTACTTAGAATGTGGGAAACTCCTTTAAAGGTATCCCCACCTTCAAGGGCCACTGACTCTCTGTACAAGGTGCCCCCTTCTCCAGGTTTTCAAAAGACTCAACTTCCACATCATTCTCTTGTTGTGGAATCAGCAATGAGGCGTGTGAAAAGTGCTGAAAGGCACTCTTCTTATCCGCCAGGTCGTGAGGCTAGAACTTTAGATGCCTTTGGACGTAAAAGCTTCCAGGCATCCATGTTTTCAACAAGAATTCTCTCATATATTTTCTATATGGGACTATCTCTTAAAGAGCTCATGACCAGTTTGCTGTTTTTGACTCCTTTTCTTCAGGATCACAAAAGAGCAGACTACTCTTTACTGGTTAGTCATGTTCAAAACATCTCTAGGTTTCTTACTCATACTACCCTGGACAGTTTTGAGTCTGTTAGCAGAACTTCTGCTATAGCCATAGGGGCACGACGCATGGCCTGGCTCCAAGCTTCTGACTTGGATACATTGGTACAAGAAAGGCTGGGAAATACTCCTTGTACTGGGGAGAATCTCTTTAACAAAGAGACTTTACGCCAAGTTGCTCAGTTAACCACTGGCACTGTTGCTTTCAAAGGATTGTTTACACCTTCCTCTATCCCAGTTGGTAAGAAATCTTCTACCAAACTTTATTCCTCCAAGGGGAAAAAGTTTTATTCTTTCTCTACCCATCATACAGCTGTTTCCAAACAGGGGAAACATCAAACCAGGCTAAAGAAACCACAACCTCAACCACTTCAGCAAACTCAGCAGTCGCAGGGTTGCTGATAGATTCTTCACTGAATCCTCCTTCCTGCTTTGAGGTTTAGAACCTGTAGTTTGCTTCTTCTCTTACAAGCATCTACATCGGTTCCATCCCAAACTTTACATTAAGAGACATCCTGACTTTTCGCTCATAGAGCTCCTTAGCATGATTATGCTTTACAGGTAATAAGGTTACTCCTCTTCCTTCTAAGTAGATAGAGCAGTAACAACTGTCAATAAGGTCCTATGTACCTTTATCTTTGACAGTTTCTCCTGTATCAGCATGTCTCATACTATTCTTTTCAAAGATTTACTCCATTGTAAGTCTTTTTCAACTCTACCCCTCTTACTAAGACATTTTGGTCTGTAAGAGTATACTTTTTAACTGAGAGCTTATCCCTAAGCCCTGAGTTTCTTTTCAGAGTTATCGCCTCCTTGCATTCTTGTTGTTCGTGGCAGCTTCTCAGACAATGATGGAGTTTTTACCACTCCTACTTATGTCTGTAGGTCTCTTCTAATCTTGAGACCTAAGATTTGTTCTGCAGCTCTAACAATAGTTAGAATGCAGGGGCTCTTAGTGTTTAAACCACTAACTTGCTAACCAAGCACCCAAGGCTTGATCTCCAATATTAATCTTTCTGGCCTTAGTACTAAGTCCCAGATAGACTTGGAACCTTCTAAAGTTTTCTTGTTGCAGCATACTTTCTATCCTTTGCCTTCCCCAATCCTTGGCGTTGGCGGAATAGTTCAGGTCACATACTGGCTCTTAAACAGCCAGTTTTTCTTCTAGCCAACCTGCAACATGCTCTCTGCATCTCTACAGAGTAGCTCTGCACTATGGGCACTTGCTAGAGAGCAAATAATTCCAGATGGTTAGGAAGGGCTTTACTGGGTTCTTCTCTACCCTTACCATTTCCATTAAAGTCGTCGTCTTCTTCAATAAAGGACACACGCCTTTAATTAAATGAAGACCTACAGAATTATCCAATCCCCTGGGTTGGTTCACATTCCCAGTGGACCCCTTCACCAGGGATGGTTTTCTTTCACTGACAGCCAGTCTTGTTTGTGTATTTCCTTCCATCCTCAATTCCTCATGGAGTAATTCATATTGAGCGCAAGAATGCATCATACTCATTTTGCCCTCTTAGAAGGGTAAATATGGTATCTCTTTTCATTGCATCTTCTTCTCCAGCTGTCATGCTGGAGTTATGGAAGGATCCAGACTCACTGTCAGCGGATTAAACATCCTTCATTCCTGGTTTTTCAAGGGCTAGAGTTCTTAGAATACTCTAGACTTCTCCTTGTCAGTGAGAGCACTCCCTTGGCTCTCTCACCCAAAACAAGGGAGAATGGATTCTCTAAACATCTTCTCAAGCAGGTATTCCCTTCTCGTTATTAGATGAATCTTTCTCTCTTCACATATCCCTATGTGGGGACATGGGTATATATATTTATGCATGCATGTATATAGACATCTGCATGTCTGTACCTTTATATATATATATATATATATATATATATATACACATACATACTTTATTTATTTATTTCTATCTGTCTGCCTAGGTTCATATATATTTATATACATATATATTTTTTCCTATACGGCCCCGACAGATAGTCACTATCCTTTTCGATGCTACTCCAGCATGTTCAGGATTCTGCGTAACCAACCACTTCCCTGTGGTAGTTAAAAGGTTTCCATGACCTTCAGTTTAGGTACATCTGAAGTCCTCCATGTACCATCTTTTTTCCTAAGTAACTTCATTTAAGAAGGACATTCTGAATTTTCAGTAAATAGGAGGCTAAAATGCCTCATGCTTCTGTCCTTCTTTGTTTATCGGATATAGGGGTCTTTAAAGCCCCTCTTCTCCTATAAGAACTATGTCTCTTTAGGGTCAAAAGGACTTCAGGTTTATCTAATAGGGACTTCCGCTTTTCCCGCAAAAGCCCTGCCTCATTGAACTACCCCAGTCTCCGCTGGGACTTTTCTCACCTAAAGGTTCTGACCTCAACCTGTTTTTTGCACAGTTATTACCTCTGCTCTATATTGAGGTATTCCTTGAGGATATTTTGCTGGTTCATATTAGCAATCCCATATGAACCTCCATAAACTTTTTACAATACCTCAAGATGAGGTCCATATCGCTAATTCTAGTTCAATGTTTACTACTAGATATTATCTACACAGGGTCTCCTCTCTAGGCGTCCTGTTTGGTCCAGTTGGTCCATAGCATATCTGTTTAGTTCAACTCCTACCCTCCATCCCAAGATGCCTGAGGTTCTGTCGAATAGCATGGCCTTCTCTGATTCGCAACACGCTGGGACTCCTCTAGTCATCATAGCTTGGGAGTCCCCATATGTGAAGACTCATTCCTGCTTGTTCCTGGAGATTACCTGTAACAGGTGATCTCTGGGAACAGCAGGAATAAGTCTTCACAACCCACCCACCTCCCCTAGGAGTTGTATCTCTCTATCTATCTTTCCTTTCCCTCTCTCTCTCTTTGTCTCGGCTTTAAAACTCGAACTGGAGAGAGGCAGTTGGGAAAGGCGGGAAGGCAGCACGCAGGCGCTGTGGGATGCTCCCAAAAGCGTTCTAATTGGACACTGGGGAGTGTTCCCGCGCAGACTCCATCGGTACTGATGTACCCATATGTGAAGACTTATTCCTGCTGTTCCCAGAGATCACCTGGTACAGGTAAGTAACTCTGCTTTATCCGCACACCCTCATGACCCAGGAGCACCTCCCTGGTATGCCAGCACCTCCTGCACCCAGGACACATAAGTCACCCTCACCGAAGTTCCCTTTTCTGATAAGAAATTTAGCCTTTGGAGCCACCATATAGTATCTCTGATAACTATACCAATGGTGTTTGTAAAATGGGTGAGCTCACATCTAACTGGCCCTTATATGCATATCTGCATGGGCAGAATAGGACATTCCAATTTTGCATGTCTGCATTCTTGAAATGACGCAAAAGGTGTACGTGTATGTAGACGTGCATGGCAGCCATTTTATGTTTGTTTTGCAGGTGTATGATTTGGTATACTGAAGGTTGTATCCATACCTTTGGCCACAGGAGCTTCCCAGCTGTCTGTGGGATATGAATGCAGTGAATGGGCCCTTGTTAGGCCACATGTTTGTAAGGGGTGTACGCAACAGGTATGTTAGAGAGATGTATGAGTAGAAGTACAACCCCTGCAGGCCTATGTAAGGGTCTCTCCCTCTTTTCCCCCCCCCCCAAAAAAAGTGTTGCACTGTCATTAGGGGGGGGTGTAACAGGTGATGGGGTTGCAGAAATGTGCAGTTTTTAATTTGCAGGTTTCAGTTGCTGACATTCTGCAGTTAGTAGCCAGGAACATGGAGGGGGACATCTGGGAGGAGTGGGAGGGATGCTTGTAACCAGGGCTTTTAGGTTGCTTTAAAGCGTGCATACCTATGTCCTGTAGGATCTCCAAAGCTGTTTTAAGTGTGTACATAGGGACAGATGGCTTGGGCTTTAATGTGTGTCAGCTTGCTGAACATTTGTACTGTACAGCCCCCAACAGAAAGTTTTATTGTGTGTGTTTGTGTGTAATATATATATATATATATGCATAGGCTGGGGGCATTGCAAGCAGCATGACCACATGCAACTTGCCATGTCCACAGTAACCATATGGCCTCTTTCAAGCTGTGTACGCTTTGACGTTGCGCTGCCAAAGTGCTTTGACCAATAATAAATCATTTTTACATTGAATAGTAGTTAAATGGCATGTCCTCCACATGAATACAGGCGTGGTGTATCACCATCACCAAGATCAGAAGAGGTGGTTTGAGCCCCATCAGTAGTGTTGGTCAAACTGGCTGGACAGTGTGGGTGGATGCACTATGGGCACCAAAGGTTGTATGTGGTCATGACCAGTGAAGCACATAAATGCACTGTGTCCTCTATGCCCAGCACTAATCCCATTATGGCTGCACACAGCCATGCATGACCGTGGACACCTCCCTTCCACTGAAGCCCTGGTGTTGGGTAGTAGTGAAGAGAGGTGTTGTGCAGAAGTCTAACAGTATAGTGGTTAGAGTAATGGGTTTAGGAGCAGGGGCTAGCCAGGGTTCAAATCCTAGTGTGGGCTTTTGTGATCTTAGGCTAGTCATAATTCTCCATCTTCTCTATTCTCTGGATGTTTTCTCTGTAAAAATGGGTAAAAGGGGCAACGTCTGGAAAGAAGTGTGCATTAATGCCCATAGTATGGGAAATAAGATCCCAGATGTTGACTTTAATGGAAAAGGCTGACTTTGATTTAGTGGCGGTTATGGAGATATGGTTCACGGATAACCATGACTGGAATTTATATTGGACTATACTTTATTCAGGAAGGATGGGGTAGGAAGAAGGAGAGGAGGAGTGGCATATGTAAAATATCATATTAAAGCTACAGAATTACAGGGCTTACAAGGGAAGGAAGAGGTACTGTGGGTTAAACTAGAAACAGGGAATGGGGGATCCATTTGCATTGGTGTGATTATACAGATCTCCTTCACAGGCTGAAAATGTAGACAGATTTAATTGAAGACATGGCAGTATTGCCAGGAAAGGAGACATGCTACTGACAGGTGAAGTCAATATGCCGGATGTTGATTTGCACATCCCTGCTCTAGTGTCGCCTAGAAGTAAGGCGCTCCTGGATTCTCTAGGGACAAGCAGGAAGTCGGTCCTCACATATGGATGACATTGGCACCGACGGAGCCCGTGCGGAGCATTTCCCCAGCTTTCAAAGAAAGCCTTTGGGAATGTACCATGCATGCGTGGTCCCCTTCCCGTCCAGCAGTGCCATCTTGCTCAGTCTCTTTTTTTTTTCCGTGAAGCCCAACGGACGTGGTCCTCTACTCTTACGGAAAAAGTTCTTTAATTCCTTCCATTTGTCCAGTTTGCATACCGGTTCCCTTCCTGCCTCGAGGTGGCACCTCTGGTGCCGATCTCGGCTCCCCTTTTTCTCGTGTTTCCTTGAGGTTCCACCTCAACCGGCCTTCATGCCATTTTTCACCTGGGGGTCCTCGACCCTGGCCGAGTGTTCTCTCACCATGTCTCCCGGTGGATTCAAGAAATGCGACTGCTACAGTCAGACTAATTCAGTCACTGATATTCATGACTGCTGCATCCACTGCCTGGGCCTGGACCACAACAGTACCACCTGCGATCAGTGTCAGGCCATGACCCCTGAAACCAATAGGAGGCAGCCTAAGTTGCAGGGGAAACTGTTTCCAAGATCTGACTCTGCACCACCTTCCCCATTGCCGAGCCCCGAAGCTGGCCTTTGTGAGAGGTCCAGGCATCCTCAGAGTCCCACGGTGGCGGCTCCTCCGGTGCAACCCCAGACCCTCCTAAAAAGAAGAAGAAGAAGGTCCTGAAGGAGGTACCTCTGATCAAACCTGGCAAGATCCCTCGTCGGGACTCTGGCGATTCCGAGCAGCGCCCTCAGAATGTCTTGAGACAAGAGTCCTTGACTGGCAGAGACCACGCCAGGACCTGTTAGCCTATAGTCCTCCTCGAGGATGCACTCTCCGGAGTGCCAGCGTTGGACCTGAGGGCCTCGGTGTCCATGACGGATGCTGCACAGCCATCGGGTCTCACGTCTCGTATGGCAGCCATGGAACAGAGCCTCTCCTCCATCTTGGCCTTGCAGTGGACGTTGTCAGGCCCCCTGCCATCACCGGCCCCAACACCGGGCCCCCGGCCTCGGGGGAGCCTCCGGGCATTGAACTTGGCACAGAGCACCAGGTAAGTCCTCGGCATCGATTTCTGTGTATAAGTCTTTGCTGAGATCTCATTTGAAGTACTGTGTGCAGTTCTGGAGACCACAACTTCAAAAGGATTTAAACAGGATAGAGTCTCACAGAGAGCGGCTACTAAAATGGCCTGGTTTTAGTCATAAGGTATATGGGGCAGACTTAAAGATCTCAATTTATATTCTTTGGAAGAAAGGCAAAGAGGGGAGATATGATAGAGTTGTTTAAATACTTCCGTAGCATAAATGCTCAAGAAGAGAGATTATGCCATTTGAAAGAGAGCTCGGCATTAAGGGCTCATAAGATAAAGGTGAAAGGGGTTAGACTTGGGAGTAATTTGAGGAAATATTTCTTTCCAGAAAGAGTGGCAGATGCATGGAATAGTGTCTCAGTGGAGGTGGTAGAGACGAGGACTGTATCTGAATTCAAGAAAGCATGGGATAGCACAAAGGATCTCTAAGGGGGAAAAGTGATTATAAAACTTAGTTGTTGGTATGGAAGGGCAGACTGGATAGATTGTATGGAGGAAGAGTGGAACTATACGTAAAAAATATTAAAGCTATAGAATTGCAAGGCTTACAAGGGAAGGATGAGGCACTGTGGGTTAATCTAGAAAGAGGGAATGGGGAATCCATTTGCATTGGTGCGATCTTCACAGACAGAAGTGGACAGAGATTTAATTGAAGATATTCGCAATATTGCCAGGAAAGGAGAAATGCTGCTGATAGGTGTTTTTAATATGCTGGTTGTTGATTGGCACATCCCTGCTGTGGTGTCATCTAGAAGTAAGGAGCTCCTGAATTCTCTACAGCTAAAATGTATTCAGCAACCAGTTAACAAAACCCACATGTGAAGGTGCCATACTGGACTTGGTGCTTACTAATGAGGAAAGTGTTTCTGATGTCATAGTGGGATGTCATCTGCATGTGCAGCAGCCCTGTCATGGCACATTACAGCATGACCTGTAATATTTACAAAAATGTTAAAAAGAACCAGACTAAGGAGTGATCTCTGTGGCACACTACTGCTAACTTCCTTAACCTTAGAATGAACTCCATTTGCCACTATCCTTTGTTTTGCCTGTTTCTAACCCAGTCGGCCAATTAAAGGCTCATTTCAAGGGTACTCAGTTTATTATAAGTCACCCATGCAGAACCATGTCATAGGTTTTGCTGAAATCTAAGTACACAATATCTAGCGCTCTTTCTCGATCCAACTTTCTCATCACCCATTGAAAGAAGTTAATCAAATTCATCTGACAACACCTACCTCTAGCAAAGTCATGGTGCTTCAGATCTTGCATTGAATTTTAAAAACTGCACTAACTTTTGTTTTAGTGGTGTTTTCCATAAATTTACTCAGTAAACACAGTATCATTAGGGCACATAGTAGGCATGGAGTTTCTTTTTTTACAGAATCAGATGTTGGCACGACAATGTGATGCAAAAGAATGGCTGACTTGAAGGAATTTGAGTTCACTGGGACATGTGCCGAGCAGTGTGAGGAAGTCAAGATGGCAGAGCGTGTGTTGTCAAGAGGAGGAGGAAGCGATATTGCCTGGTTCAGCATGCACAGTGCCACTCTCCCAAGTGACGTGAGGTGAACTAAAGGAGTGGTTCGAGGATATCAAGCAGCAGATTATGTCTGCAAAGACTGATCTCGGCAAAAGTGGCTGAAATATGAGAGGATGTAGCAGAACTGGGGCAACATGTAGGGGAACATGAGGGGGATGATTGATGAGCTTGTTGGAGCAGTATAAATTTTATACAGGACAAAGCTGTATAGTAGAAAGTAAAGAGAAAAGCCATGCAGTTGAAACTGGAAGATATGGAAAATTGGATGAGACGGAATAACTTACGGATAAGAGGGGTTCCTGAAAACCACAGAGTTCAGTGATTGCAAAACTGTTAAATCTGAGATATTTCATGAGCTGCTTGGTCCAGAGGGCAAGAAAACGCCAGTGTGTACTTGGCCCGGCAAAAGAACTACCTTCGCGATATTACCTGCCTGCACGATTATTCCACTAAGGAAAGAATTGTGTCTAGGATGAGATCCTCTCCTAGTTTTGCTTGGCAATTTTATCAAGTGGCTATGTTTGGTGATCTTTCTTCAGGGACTCTGCAGCATCAGTGGGAATTTAGCTGTATGACTTCTAAACTATGGGAGGACAAATTGAAGTATCACTGGCTGTACTCGTTCAGGCTGGATTTGACGAAGGAAGGGAAAATCTGGTGAGTTAAGACTGTGGAGGAGGTGGTGGCTGGTATGAAGGAAGTGGGGATAGATACTGCTGATATCACCAGACCACTCACCAGACCAGAATGGGCAGTGAAGAAGACTTTTATGCAAGCCACGTGGACTGTTCTGAGAGAGTGGAACACAATGGAAAAAGAGTGGCTCCAATAGAGCACCCTTTTTCACACTTTTTTGTCTGCTGTTTTCTGGATTGAATTAAGGGTACGGTTGGGCGGGGAGAGGAGGGAGCAGATTAGACATTCGAGGATGGGTTTGTATTGTTGCATTCCTCTTTCCTTCTGTGGGTGATGGGTGCGGTGTGTTTGTGTATGGTGGAAAGTGTTGTGGGGTATGGAGTGAGTGTTGGGAGATGAGTGGTTGGGGTGATGTGGGATGTAGGAGGGCGGATAATTGGTTGGTTGGTGGTTGGGGTTGTGTTTGGGGACTGGTGGAAGCATTGGATGCTATGGGGGTTAGCCATGGAGGGTGAGGGTAGGAAATGGGTTTGCTTTTTGCTTGATCTCTTTGTCTAGGAAAGAAGCACAGGGCGGGGATGTCATTACCCTGATTGGATGGATTCCAGTGATGTGGAGTGGGGTAGGAGGTGGAGAGGTGGACAGGAGTGTGGGAAGGTGAGGGGAAAGGGGGGTGAAGGTGGGGAAGGTGGCAAGTTGAGCTCATTGGGAGGTAATGGGGGAGGGGGTTAGTTTTGAATGGGGAAGATGGGGGTGGAAGTTAGATTTGATTGGTGCCAGTAAATAGAGGCATCAGAATGCTGATTTCCATGGGATGGCCAGGCTGCACCCCTGGGCCAGCTGAATACCATATGGCTGCAATCACTGGCCTTCCCCTCCTGTCTGCCCGCAGGGATCCAGTCTCCCATGAGCAGACAGAAGGGGATCTGTGCCACAATAGCAGCACTATTCTGCCCGCAGGGGATGGGATCGCAGGCCACCTCCTACTTTTGCCTGCAGGAGATCGGATCTCTGAAGGCCAAAGTAGGAGAAGCCATGATTGCAGCAGCAAATTTTTGGAGGGGCCAGGGCCCCTGTGGCCCACCCATTTCCGATGCCAGCTCCCCCCCCCCCAAGCCAGACATTTTCACCCAAGAAAGTATTCCAGCATGCATCACCACTTCTCAACCGTTCCCATCATACTGCTCATCACACACACAATTATCCACAGTTCAGCATTCACAACTACAGCAACCATCCCCACTGTTTACCGTACATGTCACAGACTACAACCTATCTTAATCAATCCACACTCCAGAAACCCCTCCTACCTCCTAAGGATCCAGCCAATACTCTTTGCCAACCAGACAAATTTTGCATATTCATCAACGCAAGATCCTTATGTCACAAGATCCCTATCCTGGTTGACCACATAAAGGACAATCAAATAGATATTGCTTGCATTACAGCAATCTGGCTTGAGGACACTGACAATGTCCTTCTAAACCAAATGGCCATACCAACCTAACAGCTCTTCAACCTGCTAAGAGTTAATTCAAGATCATACACCAGACAATCTTCCAAGACATGGACACAATAACCATCTCCAGCTCTCACCTCTCAATCTGCCTAGCATACAGACCTCCTCCCCTCCCCCCACTCAGGTTCCAGCTAACTCTCCCCACTCCTTGAGAAAGCATGCAGTGATCATCACAAGAATAAATGGTTTATTCTACTGGGAGATCTCAGCCTTCTATTACTGTTAAATAAACAAGCAACCTCCTTCTTGCAGGCTATGGAAGCTCTACAACTCAACCAAATAATGCAATCAACACACAGCAAAGGTGCTACACTGGACCTCATATTCACACCAGCTAACTGACCCCACATCAAGATACTCCTCTGTTCCCTGGTCCGATCACAGATTCCTCACCTTCTTCCTCCCCAGAACCAACAATCACCGCACAACCTCTCAGCCTTCGATATCCACACGAAGATTCAGATCTTTTGACAACCAATCATTCTTGTCCACCATCCAACCATTAATGCACACAAACAGAGGCAACTAACCCATGGAACTTAGATTACACTGTCATTCAGTAAAATAACCTCACCTCGTCCTATACATCTGAACCTAACACTCAACAGAAGAGTCCCCACTTGGCAAGATCCCACCTTACCCAATGGTTCACCCCAGAGCTCAAACTGATGAAAAACAAGCTCAGACGACTTGAGCACAGGTGGAGACGTACAAGAACCTAGACATGCAAAAGAACCTAGACCAGCGATGGCGAACCTATGGCACGCGTGCCAGCTGTGGCACGCGAAGGCCTTGCAGCTGGCACGCGGGAAGGTCCGCAATCAAAATATGCGGCATTAAAAAAAAATAAAATAAAAAGCTGCCGCTGCCGGGGCCGCCGCGGCAGAATCGAGTGTGCCGCGGGGCCCCCCGCCCAGCAGAGCCTGCCCTCCGTCCCCGGTATCACCTTCTCTCAGCTGCCTCTAGTCAAACGCGCCTGCTTTCAGAGCGCGAGTGGAGTTTCTTCCTCGCTGCTCTGTTATGCCCGCGGGGGCTGATGGGAAGTTCCCATCAGCCCCCGCGGGCTTAACAGAGCAGCGAGGGAGAAACTTCCCTCGCGCTCTGAAAGCCGGCGCGTGTGACTGGAGGCAGCTGAGAGAGGTGATACCGGGGACGGAGGGCAGGCTCTGCTGGGCGGGGGGGCCCCGCGGCACACTCGATTCTGCCGCGGCGGCCCCGGCAGCGACAGCTTTCTTTGTAAAAAAAAATTCACTGGGGGGGGGGGGGGGTTAGGAGTGGTAGTAATGGCTGTGGGCTGTTGGGGGGTTAGGACTGGTGATGGGCTGGGGGGGCTAGGACAGGAAATGGGCTTATGGGGGGTTAGGAGTGATGATGGGCTGGGGGGGTTAGGAGTGGTGATGGGCTGGGGGGGGTTAGGAGTGGTAATGGCTGTGGGCTGTTGGGGGGTTAGGACTGGTGATGGGCTGGGGGGGTTAGGAGTGGTAATGGCTGTGGGCTGTTGGGGGGGGGCTAGGACTGGTACTGGGCTATGGGGGGCTAGGACAGGAAATGGGCTGATGGGGGGTTAGGAGTGGTGATGGGCTGGGGGAGGTTAGGAGTGGTGATGGGCTATGGGGGGCTATGGGCTATGGGGGAGCTAAGTCTATATGGGCTGATGGGATTAGGACTGGAAGTGGGTTGATGGGGGCTTAGGACTGGTAATGGGCTATGGGGGGCTAGGACAGGAAATGGGCTGATGGGGAGGGGTTAGGACTTGAGGTGGGCTGTTGGGTGGGGTTAGGACTGGTAATGGGCTATGGGGGGCTAGGACAGGAAATGGGCTGATGGGGAGGGGTTAGGACTTGAGGTGGGCTGTTGGGTGGGGTTAGGACTGGTAATGGGCTATGGGGGGCTAGGACAGGAAATAGGCTGATGGGGAGGGGTTAGGACTTGAGGTGGGCTTTTGGGTGGGGTTAGGACTTGAGGTGGGCTGATGGGGGGTTAACACTGGAGGTGGTCTAATGGGGTTAGGACTGGTAATGGGCTATGGGGGGGTTTAGGACTGATAATGGGCTATGGGGGGCTGGGACAAGAAATGGGCTGATGGGGAGGGGTTAGGACTTGAGGTGGGCTGATGGGGTTAGGACTGGTAATGGGTTATAGGGGGGGCTTAAACTGAAAATGGGGTGATGGGGGGTTAGGACTGGAAGTGGGTTGATGAGGGGGGGCTAGGACTGGTATTGGGTTGGGGGGTTTCTAGGACTGGAAATGGGTTGGGGGGCTGCTAGGACTGGAAATGGGCTGATGCAGGGACTAGAAGGGAATGGATGCTGGGTGAGGCTGGAACTAGAAGGGAGCTGGTGTTGGGGGAGGATTAGAATGGGATGGGGCTGGGAGAGTAAAATGGAGAGGGGAAAAATATTTTGTGTGGGAGGGATAAAAAATCTACAATTGGCCGAGTATTGGGAGAATAAGTGGGGATTGAGGATGGAGGGGTAAATTTTGAGTAGATGAAATAGGAATGAGGAAAGAGCAAAAGGAGAAAGATTAGTATGTTAAAGCAGATGTAGAGAGAGAATGGAAAAAAAAAAACAAGAAGACAGAAGAAAGGACAAATGGACAGCAGATGGAGAGTTAGCAGAAGACACGAAGAAACCAGAAGAAAGTGGCTGGAACAATTGCAACTGAAAAAAAATGCACAAAAGGTAGAAAAATATCTCTTTATTTTGAATTTATTAACTGGAATATGTCAGCTCTGGGAAATGTGCATCATTAATTTTTGCGCTTTGTTTAGTACAAGAGGAAATTAATTTATAGTTTTATTTCTACAGTGTTGTTGTATATTCCAAGTTTGGCTTTTGGGGTTCCCAGTTTAATTATTGTCTTCCTGTTTCTAAATTGTGATTCCTTGTTTGGTGATGGTCTGTTCTGCATGTGTAACTGAGCTGAGGTATTCTGTTTATATAATTCCTATTTGACATTGCCACTTGTTCTTTCCCCAGTAGGTCATGTATTGTTGTTCTCTGAAATATATTGGTTTAATATTTGCAGTGTTGCCTTTTGATAGTTAGGGTATGGTGCTTTGTGAGTCCTGGTAGTGCTGTTAGGATACGGCGGGTTTGCTATGGGTTCTAAATGGGCAGCGTTTGTAGTAGTTCCTAATGTGCCTGGCGGTTGGTACTGGATTATAGTAATGTAGAAACCTTTTAGTCTTTCTTTATCCATATACTCATTAAGAGGCATGTTTACTAAAAGTTAGTGTATGGTAACATTGTGCAAATATTTATGCAAATGAGGCACCTTATGCAAATGAGGCTTTAATTGACGTGCTGGCACTTTGAGGAAATTCTTTGGTTTTGTGCGGCAGTTTGGGCACTCGGGCTCAAAAAGGTTAGCCATCACTGACCTAGACACTGTGCCCTTACACTTCTAAAGAAGAGAGAACACTACACAAAGCTACTTAGCTCCTCACTCAACAAACCCAGAGAGCTTTTTAACATTGCACGACAGCTCATCAAAGCCCCTTCCAGCACAAGATCTGCTACATCTATCTCACCAAACAAGATGGCATAGCATCTACAAGCCAAACAAGCAAATGCCTCTATACATACTGCTCCACCCAGCCAGGTGAACGTCCCCTCCGACGCTCCTAACTCCGAGATCTGGCAAGCTTTCTACCCTATCACATCTAGGCAGCTTGAGAGCATAATAGCTAACCTGAACAGCACCACATCCCTTTTGGGCCCATGCCCATTCCCTTGGATCAGAGTCACCTGCCAGGACCTCTTACCTGTAATTCAGTACATTACCCAATCATCCCTTGAGCTTGGTTACGTAGTAATCACCCTGAAGCAAGCATCAATCAGACCGCTGCTGAAATCTCCCACACTCGACCCATCCTCCCCATCCTCATACAGACTCATCTCAAATACCCCATTGCTTGCCAAGATAATTGAAAAAGTAGTCCAGATTCAGTTGCAGGACTTCATCAAATCCCACACGCCCCTTGACGAGCAATAGCATGGCTTTAAGCCGTTCCATAGCACCGAAACCCTACTAATTTCACTTTTTGACAACCTTATTAGAGGCACTGAAAAAGCCACCCAAGGTTTCATCCTGGTCTTTTTAGACTCATCTGCAGCCTTTGACTTGGTCACACACAGCCAGCTCTTGACCTGCCTCCATGAAATTGATCTTAGGAACAAGACAATATTGTGGTTCCAATCCTGTCTCTCTGATCATTCACAACAGGTCCGTAAGGTTCACAAACCTCAAAAACCCATCAAGCTCCTGCAAGGTTTGCCTCAGGGCTCCACTCTATAATCCTTACTTTTTAACATCTTTATCCAGCCCTTATGCAAGATCATCCAATGCCACACAGTCCTATATCATTTTTACACAGATATCCTCATCTACTCCCCGTTCACCATAAACAACCCTGACTACTCACCAATTAGCAGATGTCTAGAAGCAATCACACAATGGCTTACCATCCATAACCTGATTATCAACCCTAACAAAACAGAGGTCCTACATGTCACCATACACCCCACCTTCTGTCCGCCAGATACCATCACTCTTGCAGACTCTTGCAGGTAAAACACCAAGTAAAATACCTAGGCATAATCCTTGATCAGAGCTTAAACTTCAATGCCCAAATCAAACAAGTCAGTAGAACAGTATATCAAACCACTACTAGATCACAACAATTTCAGGAATGTCTGCCATGCTCTCATCACTTTTGTCTTCGACTATGCTAATATCATGTATCAAGGACTCCCAAAATCCTCACTACAATCACTTCAGCTGGCACAGAATGTAACAGCAAGGCTCATCTTGGGTACGTCAAGACAGGACCACATAATGCCTATCTGAAAGCAGCTTCACTGGCTTCCAATACTCAGCAAAGTAAAATATAAAGTGGCTCTAACAATCTTCAAAGCAATGCTACAAATTTCTGCCCATACCCTTGCAGACTATGCTCACCAAGCTGCCTGCCCAAAGAACCTGCAGAAGTACTAACAGCCTACTCACAGTATCCTGGACAATCACCCACACTAACAGCACAGCCTCCAACAGGAGCCTTCTATTTCTACACACCCATCACCCAGAACGCTGTTCCTCCTGAATTCCGCTCACTATCAGATATTGTAGACTTCTGCTGAAGACTAAGAACACTGCTGTTCCAGGAATACTTTGACTCAGTCACATAACCACCTCAACAGCTTTGGGATGCATACACACAATTACAATTCACTACCTGTTATGTTAATAGGTTCTTTTGTTTATAATGTTCAGCGTTTATTTATTTATTACAGTTTCTTATATACCGCTCTATTCGGTATCAGCGCGGTTTACATCATAACATAACTACCATAATGACAAGTTGTCAGGTTTTACATCGAACAGGGATACAAACTTGGATAACAGGGTAAACTATATACATAAGCTATTTACACAGCAAGGATAGATAAAAATCAGATAATGAATATGAGGGCATTTCTAGAGTGGGTCATTCGTGGGAGGCGTATCTAGGATCAATTGCTGGCTGGGAAGTATTGGAGGAAGAGGTAGGTTTTGAGTGCCTTCCTGAACTGATTATAGCGTTATAGAGTTTTAGTCTAATAGGCCATCTAACACATGTTTTACGAGGTGTGACAAAAAAAGAAATGAGACTGTGTCATAAATGTTTTATTACAAAATCTACAGAGAAATTATGCATTGTCCCCTTCAAATTAATCCCCTCCCAGAGTTAATGCACTTCTGCATTCGTTTCTGCCACATTTGGAAGCACTCAATAAAGTCCTCCTCCTTGAGGTCCCTCAGCTCCCTCGTCACAGTGGCCTTGATCTCTTCTACAGAGGCGAAATGAGTTCCTTTGAGCACAGTCTTCAGCATGAAGAAGAGCCAGAACTTGCACGGTATGAGATCTGGGGAATAAGGAGGGTGGTCGAGAGCTGTGATCTGTTTGTTGGCCAAGAACTGCCTCACACTGAGCGTGGTGTGTGCGGGTGCATTGTTGTGGTGGAGTAGCCACAACTTGTCTCTCCACAGAGCCCGCCTGCTGTGCCGAACCTGGTCATGGAGGCGATTGAGGACCTGTTGGTAGAAGTGCTGGTTGACTGACTGACCCTCAGGCACAAACTTATGATGGACCACTCCCTTCTGGTCAAAGAATGCGATCAGCATGACCTTGGTCCTTGATTTGGACATGTGCGCCGCCTTGGGTCTGGGTGACAGTTGAGTCTTCCACTGCAGGCTCTGTCTCTTGCTTTCAGGGTCATACTGGAAGACCCAAGTCTCATGTCCTGTGATGACTCAGCCAGTGAACTCGATCTTCTCCGATCTTCTCTAGCAAGTCTCGACAAACATTGACCCGATGCTCCTTCTGGTCATCCGATAAAAGCTTGGGCACCATCTTGGCTCACACCTTCTGCATCCCCAGATTCTGCACCAAAATGCTCCTCACTGACTTCCTGTTCAGGCTGAGCTCCTCAGCTATCATCCGCACTGTCAGTCTGCAATCACTCCGCACCAGCTGGTTCACTCTGTCAGTATTCTCAGCCGTCTTTGTCGTGGAAGGCCATCCTGACATGGGGTCATTCTCCACCTCCTCATGGCCAGTCTTGAAGCATTTGTGCCACGCGAATACTCGTGGCCTTGACATTGCATCTTCTCCATAAGCCTTTTGGAGAAGTTGGAGACACTCAGTTGGGCCCTTTTCCAACTTAGCCAGAAATTTCAAGTTGATTCTTTGTTCCATATTTCTGCTACCTCCAGTTGCGTGACAAAGTGATGGAGCAGTGTGCTACATAAAAACCTGAAAAAGAAAAACAGAGTGAGAGAGATGAAAAATATTATAGCAGAATAGCGGCGAGATGTTGCACAACACAGTGACTTAAGCGGTTAGCCAATTGGCATTGAGTCATAGGCGTGGCTGCCACAGTCTCGTTTCTTTTTTGTCACACCTCATATGTAAAGTTAACATTCCTTTTTGTTCTTCTGTGTAAACCAACGTAACTGGTAGATAACGGCGGTATAGAAGGTAGTGTTAAATAAATAAACATGTTAAAGGCCTTAATTTTTTGCATAAATGTAGAATGTTGGAGAGAGAGGGGGAGTGGCTGGAAGCTGATTTTCTTTGTGTACAAGAAACGCACTTGCAGGTGTCCCAGGCTCAGATGCATGCTGCAAAAGAATTCCCTAGAGTATTTCTGATAGCTAATAGAGAAGCTCCGAAGAGGGGGAGAGTGGGTATATTGATCTCTCCTCTGTGTTTTAAATTCAAACTTTAATTGCTGCTACTAGGCCCTAACTGATCCAACAAAAAACAGTGGGTTCACAGATTAAGTAGCTTTAATACAAAGAATTCTTTTTAGAAAATTACCAGAAGTATATACTCACAGTTGCAGATTTCTCTCCAGAAGTAACAGTCCCCCAAGTTTTTTGTTGGATCAGTTAGGGCCTAGTAGCAGCAATTAAAGTTTGAATTTAAAACACAGAGGAAAACTTTCTGGTTACATTTCATACCCAGCAGAGAGCTTGTAGTTTAAATTTAATAGTCACTCAGGGCCAAGTAACAGCAAAGTACTTTTAGTTTAAATTTAACACACAGAAGAGAGCTTTCTGGTTACATTTGGAACCCAGCAGAGAGCTTGTAGTGTACATTTAATAGTCACTCAGGGCCTAGCATCAGAAAAGTACTTTTAGTTTTAAAACACAGAAGAGAGCTTTCTGATTAAATTTAGAACCCAGCAGAGAGCTTGTAGTTTAAATTTCATAAGAGGTTAGAGCCTAGCAGCAGCAGCTAAGAGCTATAATTTAAATCAAATCAGAATTTAGCTTACCTCAGCAGCCCAAGACAGGGTACTGTGTAGCAGCCCTCTTTTAATAAGTGTTATTTACCTCCCTCCCTCCCCACACCCACCCACCAACCCATGGGATAATCATAGCTTTATAGGTACTTACACATCTTAAAAGACAGGAGGTGCTTTCAGGTGAAGCTCATTACCCAAATCAGTCATACACTAAAGACCTGAGATTAATTAAGCTTCAGGTGAACAAGGTATATTAAACGTATTAGGTACAGTTTTATTTGTATAAATACCCATAGCAACCCCTAGTAAGTAAGAACTTAAAGATCTAGACACAAACTTAAAACTAAGATGCAGACAGCAGTCCAGCAGCGGGATGGGGGCTTTCCAGTCTTTTGCATTGAGTGTCACATGTATGATTTTCTCACAGTTGGTGAGAGGTCTTACGTGTGCACTAGGTGCAAGGAGCTCTTTGCTCTCAGGGAACAAGTCTGTTCTCTAGAGTCTAAAGTAGCAGACTTGGAAAACATAAGACAGACAGAGAGGTACATAGACGAGACCTACAGGGATATAGTCCTGAAGTCCCACCTCCAGTCTGGCAGCACCCCTGTTGCCATGGAGGAGAGAGGTCACGTGACAGGAGAGCATCACCCTGGTGTGGCAGGAAGTGATCCTGTAACTAGGACCTCTCCACCAGGTGATGTAAAACCCTCTCGCACCGAGGAAGTTTCTCCAGGACCATGTGCCCATGAGGGAAGGGTTAGGACAGCCGTTATAGTTGGTGATTCGATCATTAGGCATGTAGATAGCTGGGTGGCTGGTGGACGTGAGGATCGCCTGGTAACATGCCTGCCTGGTGCGAAGGTAGCGGACCTCATGCACCACCTAGATAAGGTCTTAGATAGTGCTGGGGAGGAATCTGCTGTCTTGGTACATGTCGGTACCAATGACATAGGAAAATGTGGTAGGGAGGTTCTGGAGGCAAAATTTAGGCTTTTAGGTAGGAAGTTGAAATCCAGAACTTCCATGGTAGCGTTCTCCGAAATGCTTCCTGTTCCACGCGCAGGACCCAAAAGGCAGGCAGAGCTCCGGAGTCTCAATGCGTGGATAAGACATTGGTGCAGAGATGAGGGTTTTGTATTTGTTAGGAACTGGGGAACATTCTGTGGAAAGGAGGGGCTCTTCCGAAGGGATGGGCTTCACCTTAACCGGGATGGAACCAGGCTGCTGGCATTAACCTTTAAAAAGGAGATAGAGCAGCTTTTAAACTAGATATTAGGGGAAAGCCGACAGTCGCCCAAGAGCGGATGGTTCGGAAGAATGTATCCTTGAAGGATACTACCAAAAGCAGAGAGGTTCCACAAAAGAGTAAAGTAGCCCAAATGCCCTCAAGTATGGAGCAGACAGAGCTTAAAGATCCCAATTTACCCATGTCTAACAATAGCCAAATTAACATGAATAAAATACATTCTCTAAAATGCTTGTATGCAAATGCTAGAAGTCTAAAGAATAAGATGGGAGAGTTAGAATATATAGCACTAAATGAAAGGTTAGATATGATTGGAATATCAGAGACATGGTGGAAGGAGGACAACCAGTGGGACACTGTGATACCTGGGTACAAACTATATCGTAATGATAGAGCTGATCAAATTGGTGGAGGGGTTGCGCTCTATGTTAGAGAGGGCATTGAGTCAGAAAGGATTAAAGTTTTGCAGGAAACAAAATCTGCTGTAGAATCTATATGGATTGAAATTCCATATAAAAGGGGGAAGGCAATGGCAGTGGGGGTGTACTATCGAGCACCTGGCCAGAATGACCAAATGGATGATGAAATGCTCAAAGAAATCAAGGAAGCTAACAAACGTTACAGCGCAGTAATAATAATGGGTGATTTCAATTACCCCGGTATCGACTGGGTCAGTGTCACGTCAGGACATGCTAGGGAGATAAAGTTCCTAGATGAAATAAATGACTGCTTCTTGGAGCAGCTGGTTCATGAACCGACCAGAGGGGAAGCCATATTAGACCTAGTCCTTAGTGGAACACCAGATCTAGTGCAAGAGATGAGGGTGTTGGGGCCACTTGGCAATAGTGATCATAGCATGATCGCCTTTGATTTAATTAGTGGAGGAGGGATAGTAAGGAAATCCACAGTACTACCTTTTAACTTTCGAAAGGGAGACTATGATAAAATGAGGAAAACAGTTAAGAAAAAACTAAAAGGAGCAGTTGCAAAGGTTAAAGACGTACATCAAGCTTGGGTGTTGTTGAAAAATACTATCTTGGAAGCCCAGACCAGCTGTATTCCACGCTTTAAGAAAAGTGGAAGGAAGTCCAAAAAACTGCCAGCATGGTTTAAAGGTGAGGTCAGAGAGGCTTTTGTTGCCAAAAAAGCATCTTTCAGGAAATGCAAAAAAGAGCCAAACGACGAAACCTGGAAACAGCACAAGCACTGGCAAGTCAAATGCAAGGCATTGATAAGGCAGGCAAAGAGAGAATTTGAGAAGAAGCTTGCTGCGGAAGCAAAAACGCGAAATAAAGACCTTTTCAAGTACATTCGTAGCAAAAAACCTGTGAGAGAGTCAGTTGGTCCATTAGATGATAAAGGGGTTAAAGGAGCACTAAGAGGCGACAAGGCGATAGCGGAGAGACTGAATGAATTCTTTGCTTCGGTCTTTACTGAGGAAGATGTAGGGATGTTACCCATGACTGAAGTGGTATTTAAAGGTGCGGAAGAATTGAAGGAAATATCGATACATCGGGAAGATGTCTTACAACTATTATATAAACTGAAGAGTAGCAAATCACCTGGGCCGGATGGTATACATCCAAGGGTGTTGAAAGAACTGAAATATGAGATTACTGATAGCAGGTCTGCAATCTGTGAACTATCATTAAAATAATCTCTAATACCTGAAGATTGGAGGATCGCCAATGTAACACCAATTTTTAAAAAGGGTTCCAGGGGTGATCCGGGAAACTACAGACCGGTGAGCCTGACGTCAGTACCAGGAAAAATGGTAGAAACCATCATAAAGAATAAAATTACTCAGCATGTAGATAGTCACAACCTAATGGGAGACAGCCAACCTGACTTTAGACAAGGAAGATCTTGTCTTACTAATCTGTTATGTTTTTTTAAAGGAGTGAATAAACAGGTGGACAAAGGTGAGTCGGTTGATATTGTGTATCTGGACTTTCAGAAAGCCTTTCACAAGGTCCCTCATCAGAGACTTTTGGCAAAACTAAAGGGTCATGGGATAGGAGGCAGTGTACTATTGTGGATCAGGAACTGGTTAAAAGGTAGAAAGCAGAGGGTAGGGCTAAATGGCCAATTTTCCCAATGGAGAAAGGTGAATAGTGGTGTACCCCAGGGATCTGTGCTGGGTCCGCTGCTTTTTGACATATTCATAAATGACCTGGAAAGTGGAATAACGAGTGAGGTTATCAAATTTGCAGATGACACAAAACTATTTAAAGTTGTTAAAACCCAAGAGGATTGTGAAAAATTGCAAGAGGATCTTGATAAATTGGAAGACTGGGCATCAAAATGGCAGATGAAATTTAATGTGGACAAGTGCAAGGTTATGCACCTAGGGAAGAACAACCCAAACTATGGTTACACGATGCAAGGTTCCACATTAGGAACCACCACCCAGGAAAAAGATTTAGGCGTCATTGTGGATACCATGTTAAAACCCTCGGCCCAGTGTGCAGCGGCGGCCAAGAGAGCAAATAGAATGCTAGGTATGATAAGGAAAGGAATGGAAAATAAAACAAAAGATATTATAATGCCTCTATATCGTTCCATGGTGAGACCGCACCTTGAATATTGTGTGCAATTCTGGTCGCCGTATCTTAAAAAGGATATAGCGATTTTAGAAAAGGTTCAGAGAAGAGCCACCAAAATGGTAAAGGGGATGGAAGGATACTCCTATGAAGAAAGGCTAAAAAGGTTAGGGCTCTTTAACCTGGAAAAGAGACGGCTGAGGGGAGATATGATAGAAGTCTATAAATTAATGAACAGAGTGGAACGGGTAAATGTAGATCGATTGTTTACGTTATCAGAATATAGAAAGACTAGGGGACATGCAATGAAGCTACAGGGTAAACTATTTAAGACTAATAAAAGAAAATATTTTTTCACTCAACGTGTAATCAAACTCTGGAATTTGTTACCGGAGGATGTAGTAAAGGCTGTTAGTGTAGCTGGGTTTGAAAAAGGTTTGGATAAGTTCCTGGAGGAAAGGTCCATAAACCATTATTAAGACGTGACCGAAGATATCAATGCTTGACCCAGTACAAGCATTGTGGAACTTGTGTCTCTTGGGGAAACTGCTAGGTACATATGACCTAGATTGGCCACTGTTGGAAACAGAATACTGGGCTTGATGGACCTTGGTCTGACCCAGTATGGCATATCTTATGTTCTTATGTTCTTATCTCGGGGAAGCAGGTAATTGATGTGATTAAGGAAGTTCAGAACTCAAAGGGGAAGATATGTGCTTATAAAGATTAAGGTAGGGGAACAGGAGCTGGTAGTGCTGTGCATTTATGTGCCAAATGAGAGCAGGGAGAGCTTTTTCGGGCATTGTTGGATCTTTTGATGAGGTTTCACAATACTGTGATAGTGCTGGGTGGAGATTTAAATTTAACCATGAATCCAAGATTCGACAATTTGGGTGGGGCTCCTATGGGGTGGGAGCCACAGGCACCATCTAAAGAGATTGGGGGAGGTGTTGGGAATGGTGGATATATGGAGGGTGCGGAATGGGTCTCGGAAGGACTATGCATTTTATTCTACCCTGCATAATGTGTATAGTAGGTTGGACTTGATTTGGGGGGAGGGGGAATTGGTGTCAGGGGTTTGAGGGGGTGAAAATAGGGCAGATAACATGACCAGATCATGCCCCAGTGTGATGGGGGTGGGACAAAGTTCTGGAGCCTCCAATGGCTTGTTGGAGGATAAGGATTGTGTGGCTTGGATAACTAAGGTGATTCAGGAGTATTTCCACGTAGGGCAGTTTATCCAAATGGGTTAGTTTTGCGCATACCGTGACAGTTGTGAACCTCACTTCTAAGCCAGGGCATGGGAGGGGAGAGTATGATCTCAGTCTCTCAAATTTACTGCTAAGGCTCCGCGTAGTACTTGCATCGTGCCAAAGAGCCTCCTGCTGGATTTTGTAAGATGTAACCTGTATGGGGAGTTTGTCAAGATGTGCTTGGAAATTCTTCTTTATGAAGCCTGTGGCACCCAACATGATGGGAAATATATTTGTATCTTTCTGCCACATTTTCTTGGTCTCTTACTGCATTTCCTGGTATTTCAGGATCTTCTGCCTCTCTCTGCGATTCACAGAATAGTCACTTAGAATTGACACCTCTATTATCAATGCCATTCTGGTATTTTTCTCCATAACCACTATATCCGGCTTCTTCGCAGCCAGCTTTTTATCGGTTGGAATGGAAGTATCCCAGGTGATCATAACCTCCTCAATCCCTGTAGTTCTCTTAGGGTCATGATCCCAGTGCTTTTGGGCACAGTGATGTTGTAGTGCTTACAGAGTTTCCAATGGATGAGGCACACCACTTTATTATGTCTCTCTGTATAGAAATTTTCTGCCATCAGAAATTCACAGCCAGCAATGAGGTGAGTCAGTTTCCAAGTCTTTCTTACAGAATCGAGATATGTCTGTGTTGCCAGTTTTTTTCAGTGCTCGCTGTAAACCATCTCATCTGTAAGACGCTGTCCTGGGTTGCAACTATCAACCTCTCATCCTTCAGTTTCAATTCACCTTAGCCATTCATGTGTCCATTCTTGATTGAAATAGTGTTCCTGGAGCAACACTCTGTATTTCCCACTATATTTGTGCATCTGTCACTTGTTTTTCCTTGTTCGTTGATCTAATTCCTTGAAGAGTGTTTTTTCTCTCTTGTTTTGCAAATTCTGTTACTGCTTTCCCTGTGCATGCTTGTGGATTTTCACTCATTTCTTCTAGTCATTGGAATGCTTGCCCAAGTTTGATGGAGACAGATTCTCAGATTCACAGAGATACACTCTCACCCACACAGGCTGAAATGTGCACTCATCAATGCCCGCTCCATCAAAAAATGGCCAGTTGTCTCAGAGCTGATAACCACCCATGACTTGGACATTCTAATGATCACAGAGACATGGCTATCTGACTGCCACACTGTCCTGCTCAACCAGATGTTACCCCTCAACTTCTCACTCCACACCTGCCACAGAGCTAACATCAGAAGTGGAGGAACGCTCACCCTCACCAAAACAGAACTACAATTTAAACCGATCAGTGCCACCAGCACAGCTCACCTAGATGCGCTCACCATAGCCAACAATCATTGCGCAATCAATCTGCTCTACAGAGCACCGGTGGCATCTCCAGACGACCTCTCGACTATAATCGACCTCGCCTGCAACACCAGTAATCCACGCTCCCTAAGCTGGCTACTAGGTAACTTCAACCTGCCTGCTCTGCAAGATACCCAGTCCACAGCCTTCCTCAAAGGAATCAAGAAGCTAGGATACAAGCAACTAGTCGATGCACCCACCCACGTGAGAGGAAACAAACTGGACCTGGTCTTTGCCCCACAATTGGCTGTTGAATCAGCCCATGACCTTGCAATGTCTATAACTCCAGTACCCTAGTCTGACCACAACCTGATAAGATTCCAAATACCTACCTCCTGTCACAGGCATAACAAAGCCAGCAGAGCCACTGTTTTCCCCAAAACATCGGCAAGGTGATTCCGACCCTTTGTCAAGGAAGAAATCCTGGAGAAAGCCATCCCACTTCTCAACGCAACGGCTTCTAATTTGGAGGAAATGATCTCTAGCTGGGACAACAGCCTCAGTGCCATTGCCCAGCTCCCAACCATGAACAAAACTCCAAGGAGACTAGAGCCCGCCCCATGGTATTCCACTGAATTAAAATAATCACTCCTTTACCTACGCAGGCTAGAAAGACAATGGCGCAGATCGTGCTCCGCTGAAGCTCAGAGTGCATATAGCTTACACCTAAGAAAGCACCGAGAAGCAATAATAGAGAGAAGGAAGCAATACCACATGGACCTTCTGAAACGCTCACTGTGTAAACCACATGACCTATTCAATATAGTGAAGACATTAACAAAGGAACCGTCCCCAGACCAACCATGCATGCCCCTGCCGCAACAATTTGCGGACTATCTACAATCAAAAACTCACCAAACCAACAAGATCACAAGCCCCACTCCTGTGAACACGCCTCTCCATATAACACCACTGACCAAATTCTCTACCCTATCAAAGAGAGACATAGAAGACACCATTGCCTCCATCAACACCACTACTGCACCAAACGACCCTTGTCCAGCATTCTGGATAAAAGAACTATGCTGTGAGCTCGGCCAGTTCCTGACTAAGCTCATGGAGCAGTTATTCTCAACCGGATCATTCCCACAGAGGCTGAAACACACCTCCATCAGGCCGTTGCTGAAAAACAGCAAACTGGGACCCCCTGAAGGTCGAATCCTTTAGACCAATATCAAGCATCCCACTTCTCGCCAAGATAATCGAAAAGGTAGTCCAACGACAAATTCAGCAGCATATCGAGACTGCCATCCCTCTGGACCCATGTCAGCACGGTTTCAGGGAGGCCCACGGCGTGGAAACTCTCCTCACCCCCTTCTTCAATACCATACTCTCAGGAGTTGATGACATCCAACAAGGGTATGCCCTTATCTTCATGGATATCACAGCAGCTTTTGACTCCGTTAGCCACGAGGTCCTCTTGGGACAGCTCGACGAAAAAGGAATACAGGACGCAGCTCTAAGCTGGTGCAAATCCTATCTGACTAACAGATGGCCGCACGTTAGAACCGGGACCGCAACCTCAGAACCGTTCCAGCAAAAACAAGGTGTGCCTCAGGGATCCTCACTCTGCACTGATGGGCTGCATGTATATGTTGAACATCTGCACCCTAATTCGCTCATTTAACGTCACCTGCCTGGTATATGCAGATGACGTACTACTCTACATGACATTTGCAACTGACCAGCCAGATTTCTCTCAACTAACAAGCTGCTTTGATGCTGTTGCCGACTGGCTCCATATTCAGAACCTCCGAATAAACCACAAGACGACAGACGTCCTCTTCATCACGAGGAACCAAGGTTTCATCCCTCCAGTTGCCTTAAAGGTGAGGGACGCCGAGCTGATACCTCAATTCGCTACCTAGGGGTCACCTTTGACCAATGGCTGGACATTAAAACCCACATAGGAAACACAGTCAAGGCAATATACCATAAAGTATGGACACTACGACCTCTACTGGACCCAGATGACTTCCGAACAGTCTATCAAGCCCTCGTAATCCCACATTTCGACTATGCCAATGCAATCCTACATGGGCTCCTGCAAGCATCACTGAATCCACTCCAGCTTGCAATGAATGCAGCCGCCAGAATTCTATACGGAGCCTCAAGAACGGACCACATTACACCAATTCTAAAAAATCTTCACTGGTTACCAATCCAAGGCAGACTATCTTTCAAGATACTAGTAATGACCTTCAAGGCCATAAACAACCAACCCTCCACCTCCATTACCGAGCTAATCCACCCCCCCCCCCCCCCGAACAGATCCAGGAGAACTGCAGCTCTCAATACTCTGCTAATTCCAAAGGAAACAACGAAATGCACCCGGGCAACATCCAATAAGGGCATTCATGCTCTATGCACCCAGATGCTGGAATGCTCTCCCTACAGCCATTCGAGCAATCACTGATCTGGCACAATTCAGGAAGGCGCTGAAGCACCACCTATTCATAAGACAACAGCTCGCAAATAGCCACCCCAATCACCAAGAAGGTACTACTCAAGGGACAGCTCACAAACAGCCACCCCAATCACCAAGACCTCTCTAACACCACACCCACCACGCTATAGAGCAGCTAGCCTCTTAGGTGCAACGCTATGTAAATATCAGTATGTACAATATTTATTAGTGTAAATAATTTTGTAGAAAGTTACCCCAGTTAGGTCCAAGTTCTAGCTCCTGTTTTACTGGAAATACAATGTAGCCCAACTGCATTGTATAATGTTCTGTTAAATGTAAACCGCACTGATGGGAATAGCGCGGTATAGAAGAGACATTAAATAAATAAAATAAATAAATTCTGGATGTTTTCTCTCATATTTCAACACTTTTTGCTTATTTGGATCCAAGGATGCAATTAGGTAGGCCTGGATACGTAATCAATCTCTGAGGCCTAGACCTCCATCAGTTCTAGGGATGTACAGTCTTGGTATGCACTGATTCTTGTAAAACATGTCATGGGCATGGAGGAGTTTTCGTGATTGCACATCCAGTTTTTCAAGATCTTTAAGAGGCCAGTCTACAACCCCAAAGCTGCTAAAAAGAAGAGGAAAACGAAGGAAAGAGTTATTGGATAAAATTGGGGAGCCAGAGAGGGAACATAAATTGAAGGGAGGCAAGAAGATCATACAGAGATTAAAAGGACTGAGGGGGGGAATAGGAGCGTTTGAGGGCGGGACTTCTAGCATTTCAGTTAGAAAGGGCCAAACTATTCCATTTTGAGTATGGGAATCAGGCTAGCAAGCTGCTGGTGATGCAGTTAAAGGGGCAGTGGAGGCAGCAGCAAGTGTCAGATCAGGAATGCCATTGGTGAAATGTTTTTTGAATCTAAGTTCCGGGAGCATTTCGGCAATTTTATGCCAAATTGTATACTGGAGAAGTAAGGCAGAAGGGAGCTAAGCCAGAGGACTACTTACAGAGGTGTGTGGTCTCTTGCAGCTTACAGAACTAGAAGCAAGGGCATTGGATTGGGAAATCTTGCAGGAGGAGATGAGGGAGGCCATCAAGGTGCTTAAAATTGGGAAGGCACAGGGGTTAGATGGCTTTACAGCCAAATTCTATCAGCAGTTTCGGGATCATTAGTGAGGGCCCTACGGTACAGACTTTTAATACGGTGGTAGAGGGGGAGGGTATCCCACAATCTATGTGCACAGCTGGGATAACGGTGTTGCCTAAGCTGCGAAAGGACCCAAGCATTTGTGGGTCTTACCGGGCTATCTCTTTGATGAATCTGGATGCCAAGCTTTTGGTGAAAGTGCTAGCCAATCAGCTGAAGTCTTTCTTGCCTAGATTGGTGAAAGTAGACCAAACTGGGTTTATCCTGGAGTGTCAGGCATCGGACAATGTGCGTAAAATTCTCAATTTGATCTAGAGAGCGAAGGAGGACAGGAAGGAGACTCTCTTGATAACAGTAGATGCTGAAAAAGCATTTCATCAGGTGGAATGGGGTTTTATGTTCTCAGTATTGCACAAATTCAGGATTGGAGATATTTATATTCAATGAATCCAAGCTCTGCACTCGTCCTTCTGCCGGTTTTTGGGTTAATGGGGGATACGCGGAGGAGTTTGGTTTGTGGGAGGGTACTAGACAGGGGATGTCTCTTGTCCCCTTTACTATTTGCCCTAGTTATCACGACTTTAGCTGCAAGGATTTGGGAACAGGGGGATGTTGGGGGGGGAGGAGGTAGGGGGTATCATACTAAATTTTTAAAAAGGATTCCAGTGGTGATCCAGGAAAATACAGGTCAGTGAGCCTAACAGCAGTACCAGGGAAAATGGTAGAAACCATTATAAAGAACCATGTAGATAGTCATGGTTTTTTTTTTTTTTTTTGATAAATCTGTTTATTGATAGTAAAGAATACAATAACCTACAAACAACCAAACAATATCCAAGCATGTACATCAACTTGTTCCATATTACCTCCCGGGTAGGGCTGTGTCTTGTCCACCACCCAGGGAGTATATCAACAGCAAACAAATACAGCAAGGCATCACATCCAGTACACCCAAGCTTCCCCCCCTCACCCCCCCCAACCCAGGTCACCAGTGCATTCCTAATTAACTGAGGAGCCCCCCCCCTATTCCTCCCCCGACACTAGGCTACCTTGAGTATCTCACTGCGGATTTTGGGCGCTAATGATTGTATATAAGGCATCCAAATTAACAAAAAGGTGGCCCATCTCCGGGGGTGCCGCTGCGCACTCCGCCGCTCCAAGAGCATAAACTGATGCAGGGTGTTACGCCATTCCCAAAACGTAGGGCCAGTAGGTTCCCTCCACCGGTGAAGTATGGGACCCTTACCCACCAGACAGGCCTTTCGCACCAATAAACCTTCCCATCTGCCCTTAGGGTGGAGTGGTCCCATCTGGTCCAAAAGTACCGACAGCCCAGACCAGCTAATCCGCTGTTGTAGCAAACCACCCAGGTATTCGCCTATCCGTGACCAATACCGGCGAATGACGGGGCACCCCCACCACATATGGCCCAAGTCCGCCAGGCCACAAGGACATTTGGGGCATCCCCCATGTGTTGTAAGACAGCTTCGCAATGCTCTTCGCGGCGAGAAATGGGCTCGAAGAATGCCTTTGAACTGGATTTCGCGCCACCGGGCCCCCTCCACTAGGCTCGCAATCCTACCCAATGCGCCCTGAATCGAGCCAACGGGTATCTCCCTGCCTAAGTCTCTCGCCCATGCATGTTCTACCGCCGCATAATCCGGGGGTGGGTCGAATAGATCAAATTTCCTCTTAAACAGAGCAATCGTCGGGGGCGTTTCCGACCCCAGGGCCAAAAATTCCAGAATCCTCGCAGAACGCTCCGCTTGCAGTTCTCGCCCGGGTAATGTTCCAATATAGTGAAACAATTGCATGTATGCAAAAACGGAGTTCCCAGGATTCAAACCATATTCCCCACAAATAACGTCGAGGGCCTTACATCGCCCCTCGGTGTTCACCACATGACCTAACCGCTTAATCCCCGTCTGCTCCCAGCGCTGAAAGAACACCGAGTCAGACCCCGGAGTAAAGCAGGGATTCCCCCGCAGGGGCAGCCAACTGGAGACCTCCGGGTTACACCCCCAATATCTGTTCAACTGTTGCCATGTACGTCTAGTGGCCTGCAACAAGACACTTCTAGTCAGGCGTGCCGGCAAGACCCTCCGCTCAAGATGCAACACCGCATCAAGAGTTTGCGGCGCCACAAAGGCCTCCTCTAAGGCCCGGGGAGTATAGACCTCAGTGTCTCCCATCCAATCGGCTAGGTGTCGGGCCTGACAAGCCAAGGCATATTTCCAAAGGTCGGGCACTCCCACCCCTCCTGATTTCCATCCCCCTTTCATCCGGGCTAGCGGAATACGTGCTCGAGCACCTTTCCAAAGAAACCTCCCAATTGCCTTTTCAATACGCCGCAAATCCCGTTTCAACAGCCAGACCGGGAGGGTCTGTAGCCAATAAAGCATCCTGGGGAGAACCACCATCCCCAAAGCCGCTACTCGCCCCAAAAGGGACAGTGGGAGGGGTGCCCACGCCTGCATCTGCGCTCCGATTTTAGAAAAGATACGCTCAAAATTCGCTTTGTAAATCTGGGATGGTGTTCGAGTCAGCAATATACCAAGATAAACGAAGGAATCCGTAGCCCAACGAAGCGGAAAGTTCCCATGCCAGCTATCTTTCAAGTTCCCGCCCACATCTAATGCCTCCGATTTAGCCAGGTTAAGTCTGAAGCCTGCAAATCTACCATAGAGGGAAAACTCCTCCAACAGCCGGGGCAACGTTTGTTGAGGCTTCGTAAGATGCACCAGTAGGTCGTCGGCAAAAGCCGCCACCTTGAACCCATATGAGCCAATGCACACCCCCGAGATATCCGGAGCCTCCTCTATGCTCCGTATCAGTGGGTCCAGGGACAACACAAAGAGCAGGGGGGAGAGAGGGCAGCCCTGACGCGTGCCTCTCTCCAGGTTAAATTTCTCTGAGACCTCCCCGTTACATAATATTCCCGCTGTTGGATCCGCATATAGTAATTCCACCATCTTACAAAAGGAATCGCCAAACCCGTAATACGGCAGGAGGCCTTGCAAATAGTCCCACTGCACTTGGTCAAACGCTTTTTCCGCGTCAAAGCTGACTAACAACGATGGCCACTCGCGCTCGTGCACCCATTCCAGGGATAACAAGATTTTGCGCAGGTTGCGCACGGCATATCTCCCCCTAACAAAGCCAACCTGGGAATCATGTACCAAATCCCCCAAGAGCGATGCCAACCTGTCCGCCAGAACTTTAGCCATCACCTTGAGGTCAAAATTCAACAAAGAAATCGGCCTATAGGACGACGCCTGAGTGGGGTCTTTTCCTGGTTTGGGTATTAAAGTAATATAGGCATGGTTAGGGCCCCATTTAAAGCTGCCCTGTGCCACCCGCAGGTGATACATTGCCACTAGGGTGGGGGGCACGAGGTCCCCCAAGATTTTGTAAAACTCTGCCCCAAATCCATCCGGGCCCGGCGCCTTACAGCAGGCGGCTGTCTGTATAACCCTACTAACTTCCTCCACAGTGATCGGGGCGTCCAAATAAGCCCGTTGGTCCACCCCCACCTGGGGCAGATCAAGTTTACTCAGGTAGTTCTGCATGGCAGCCGGAGACCCGTCCCGCCGCGCGTATAGCTGTTGAAAAAACGCACGGAACGTATGAGCTATAGCCCTCTTTCCCCGTTGCAGCCTTCCCTGCTCATCCCGGAGTGCCGGGATCAGCCTAGACGCCCGACTGCCGCGGAGGCAACGCGCTAATAGTTTCCCCGGCTTGTCTCCAAACCGGTGTAGCTGATAGCGGTAGTATTCGTAGGACTTCTTCGCCCTCTGATGCAACAATTCGTTGAGTGAGGTTTGCAATTCCCAAAGCCGGCGCTGATGTGTTCTACGGGGATCCCCCGCACATCGCCGTCGGGCACGGACTACCTGTTTCTCTAGCTGCACGATTTGCGCTGCAAGCAATTTACGCTTCCGCACGACATATTCAATAGTATTACCACGCAATACAACCTTGGCTGTCTCCCATAGCAATTCTGGTTCCGATTCATGTTGCTTATTGTACGTCATGAAATCCTGCCAACACTTCCCGAGGTGGGCGTGGAAATTAATATCATAATACAGGTCCATAGGGAACCGCCAGACACGCGTAGAGGTGGACAGATCTCCCCACCGGAGTTCCACCCAGACTGGGGCATGATCCGATATTACCGAGGGGGCTATTTGCGCATCCATTACCCTTTCAAAGAGCCTCTCCGAGACCAAAACATAGTCAATGCGCGCATTTGAGCCGTGCGCCCGCGACTGGTGCGTAAAATCCTTTTCGAGGGGGTGAAGTATACGCCAGGGGTCTATCGTCCCCAGACGACGACACAACTCTCGCAGCGTTTTAGTCGTCGGAACACGCGCTCTCTCACTCCCCCCTCCACACGTATCCAGGTCTATGTCCAACACCCCATTCAGGTCCCCAGCCAGAATTAATGGCGCGTCTGGCAACTGTACCACTCGAGAGGCCAGTCGGGCGTAAAACGGCCGATCCAATATGTTGGGTCCGTACACATTACCCAGCACAATAGGCCTGCCCTCTAAGTAGCCATACAGCAGGATAAATCTACCCTCTGGGTCCAAGCACTGCTGTTCCATCTCAAAGCGGACCCGGGCGCTGATCAGAATGACCACTCCACCCTTTTTCCCCTTAGCCGGGGCGCCCCAACTCTGCCCCACCCACATTTTCTGTAGTTTAGCATGCTCGTCGGCCGTCTGGTGGGTTTCTTGTAGCATGGCAACATCGCATTTCAGTTTGGCTAAATTCTGCAACACTTTATATCGCTTTATGGGATTCCCTATACCACACACATTCCAAGATACGACTTTCAGGGTGGGTCATATTCAAACAGGTTATATTTTTCCAGTATGTGATAGTAATGAGGTAGGACCCCCCCAGCCTGAGGTCTCCCCCCTGGTAAGGCAGTGCTCCTTCCGACTATTACTCTGAACAATCTAGGTGCACTCGGTGACCCTGGATCCCCACCCCCCCGATCACCCAACTCCCCCCCTCCCTCTCTTGTCCCACCCCCTCCATCCCGCCTCTCCCCTCCCATCCCACGTGTCCCTACCCCCCCCCCCTTAACTACACCAATACCCCCCTAGGTCCTTCTCCCCCTCCTCCCTAGGGAGCCTACAAGGTCCCACTGGGTGCCCTCCACCGCCTCCCCCCACCCCACCCCATTACTACCCGTGCGTCTGTCTCTAACCCCCTTCGCCTAGAGGCTAACCTCGCCGCAAGTCTACTATGATCCACTCCTCCCGTTCACTAGCAGCCATCCAACCCCCCAAATCGCAGCAACAGCACAAACATCAAGATAAAAGGAAAAGGTAGTAAAAGTACGAAGGGAAAAGAAAGAAGGGGGGAGGGGAAAAAACAAATTTGAAAGAAGAAAGGGAGAGAGGAGAAAAAGGGGGAAGAGAGAAAGAAAAACGAAGGGAAGAGAAAAAAAAGGAGAGAAGCAGGGGGAGCAACCCGCATCGGGCTGCCCCCTCTGCCTGCATCGCAGGTAAATATCCTGCCCGTAGGCCCACCGAGGCCGTAACGAGAGCCCATTAAACCTCCCACCCGGCGAGCGGCTAGCCGAGCTCCCCAGAGACAGAGCAAAACAGTATCACTGCAGGTAGCTGTTACAGTAACAAAATAATGAATGGGAAGGGAGCAGAGCCCCCCCTGCAGTGGAGAGCCCACCAACCCCCCCATCCAGGGAGCGGCTGGCCAAGCTCCCCAAAGAAAGCGAATACAAAAAAGAAAACAGTAACACAGCACGGCTATAAATGTAACAGAAGGAGCAACAATCTAGCAAAGTAGGGATATGCCAGTCTTAATCAGGCTTTCCTTCTCCGGCCACACTCCACACACTCGGGAAGCTGGCAGTTCGCTTCAAGTATCCAAATGGGGTACGCTACCAACCCAGAGTGTACAGAAAATACAGGCGACATCTCCCAGTCTTCAAATCGTTGAGGGAGATAGGCGGTCCGTCCGTTCCCGCGCAGCTATCTGCTCCACATACGTTTTTGCGGCCGCAGCAGACTCAAAGGCACGATGGACTCCCTCGTGTGTCACATGCAGGCGGGCAGGATACTGAACTGTGAAGCGGATCTTGGCCTTTATGAGTTGCTCGCAGAGCGGTGCATATTCCCTTCGTCTCTGGCTAAGAACAACAGAGTAATCCTGCGCGATCCGCAACTTAGCATTGTTGTGTACAATCTCTCCCATCTGTCGGGCCGCCCGCAGTAGCCGCTCTTTCTCCGGGAAGCGCAGGAACTTCACCAGCACTATCCGGGGTCGTCCATCTCGGGCCTGAACTCGGCCCACCCGGTGAGCCCGCTCAATCTGCATCGGCTCTGCCTGGCCCGAGTCCTTCAGCAGCAGCGCCATCAGGGATTCCAGGTAAATGTGAAGATCTTTGTCAGTCACCGACTCCGGAACCCCCATTATCCGAAGGTTCTTTCTTCTGGAGCGATTTTCGATATCATCAAGTTTTGCGTTCTGCGACTCAACTTGGGACTTCAGATCGGCCATCTCTCGGGACAGCGTCTCCACCCTATCCTCTGTCTGGCCCAGTCGGTCTTCCGCCTCTCTCAACCGACTCCCCAAGGCGTCAATAGAGCTCTGTAGCCCATCCATTTTATCATGGAGGGCTGAGAATTGGGGAGACAGGACTGCCGCTACAGCTGCTGACACCTCCTCGAGGTGCGCCGTGGTTTTCGGAGAGCTTGGCGCCCCAGCCGGCTCCGCCATCTTGCCGGTCCCCGCCATGCGTTCCCTGTCTCTGCGGGTGGCTTTTACCGCAGTCGCCATGCCCCTCACTTCCACTCGGAGGTCGGCTACCAAGGCAGTGAAAGCTCCGGTACAATCCTCGCTAGGGCAGGACTCGGACACGCTACTTTTTTCGGTTTAAATCGCCGGTTTGGGCTGGGGGGTTGCGGAGCGCACCCAGGATGCGACCACTACTCTGCCCGCATCACGTGACCTAGATAGTCATGGTTTAATGGGAGAAAGCCAACATGGCTTTAGCAAAGGAAGGTCTTGTCTTATTAATCAGTTATATATTTTTTGAAGATGTGAATAAACGGGTAGAGAAAGGTGAGCCAATCAATATAGTATATCTGGATTTTCAGAAAGCCTTTGACAAGGAACCTCATGAGAGATTCTTGGCAAAATTAAAAAGTTATGGGATAGGAGGCAGTGTACTATTGTGGATCAGGAACTGGTTAAAAGACAGAAAGCAGAGGGTAGGGCTAAATGGCCAATTTTCCCAATGAAGAAAGTTGAATAGTGGAGTATCGCAAGGAATCTGTGCTGAGTCTGCTGCTTTTTAATATATTTGTAAATGACATGGAAATGGGAATAACAAGTGAGGTAGTCAAATTTGCAGATGGCAAAAAATTATTCAAAAAAGTTAAAACCCAAGCAGATTGTGGGAAATTACAAGAGGACCTTGACAAACTGGAAGACTGGATGGTGAAATGGCAGATGAAATTTAATGTGGACAAGTGTAGAGTTATGCACCTAGGAAAGAACAACTCTAACTATGGTTACACGATGCAAGGTTTCACATTAGAAATCACCATCCAGGAAAATGATTTAGGCATCATTGTGATAACATGTTGAAACCCTCTGGCCCAGTCTTAAGCGTCAGCTGAGAAGACAAAATGCTTGGAATCATAAGGAAAGGAATGGAGAATAAGACAAATAAATTATAATGCCTCTATATCAATTTATGGTGCGACCGCCCTTGAATATTGTGTGCAATTCTGGTCGCCAAATATTACAAAGGATATGGTGGAATTAGAAAAGGGTACAGCCACCAAAATGGTAAAGGAGCTGGAAGAATATCCCAATGAGGAGAGGCTTAAAAGGTTAAGGCTTTTCAACCTGAAAAAGAGATGACCTGCTATTAGTAATCTGTGAACTATCATTAAAATCGTCTGTAATACCTGAAGATTGGAGGATGGTGAACGTAACGCCAATTTTTAAAAAGGGGTCCAGGGGTGATCCAGGAAACTACAGAGCGATGAGCCTGATGTCAGTACTGGGAAAAATGGTAGAAACCATCATAAAGAACAAAATTGCTGAATATGTAGATAGTCATGGCTTAATGGGAGACAGCCAACATGGCTGAATAGTGGTGTACCCCAGGGATCTATGCTGGGTCCGCTGCTTTTTGACATATTCATAAATGACCTGGAAAAGGGAATAGGGAGTGAGGTTATCAAATTTGCAGATGACACAAAACTATTTAAAGTTGTTAAAACCCATGAGAATTGTGGAAAATTGCAAGAGGATCTTGATAAATTGGAAGACTGGGCATCAAAATGGCAGATGAAATTTAATGTAGGCAAGTGCAAAGTTATGCACCTAGGGAAGAACAACCCAAACTATGGTTACACAATGCAAGGTTCCACATTAGGAACCACCACCCAGGAAAAAAGATTTAGGAGTCATTGTGGATAACATGTTAAAGCTCTCCACCCAGTGTGCGGCGGCGGTCAAGAGAGCAAATAGAATGCTAGGTATCATAAGGAAAGGAATGGAAAATAAAACAAAGGATATTATAATGCCTCTGTATCATTCCATGGTGCGACCGCACCTTGAATACTGTGTGCAATTCTGGTCGCCGTATCTTAAAAAGGATATAGTGTTATTAGAAAAGGTACAGAGAAAAGCCACCAAAATGGTAAAGGGGATGGAAGGATACCCCTATGAAGAAAGGCTAAAAAGGTTAGGGCTCTTTAACCTGGGAAAGAGATGGCTGAGGGGGAGATATGATAGAAGTCTATAAATTGATGAACGAAGTGGAATAGTTAAATGTAGATCGATTGTGTACGTTATCAGAATATAGAATGACTAGGGGACATGCATTGAAGTTACAGGGTAAACTATTTAAAACTAATAAGAGAAAATATTTTTTCACTCAACGTGTAATCAAACTCTGGAATTTGTTACCGGAGGATATAGTAAAGGCTGCTAGTGTAGCTGGGTTTAAAAAAAGGTTTGGACAAGTTCCTGGAGGAATGGTCCATAAACCATTATTAAGAAGGGACCCAGGATATCAATGCTTGACCCAGTACAAGCATTGTGGAACCTGTGTCTTTTGGGGAAACTGCTAGGTACATATGACCTAGATTGGCCACTGTGGGAAATAGGATACTGGGCTTGATGGACCTTGGTCTGACCCAGTATGATACATCTTATGTTCTTATGACCGAGGGGAGATATGAAAGAAGTATATAAATTAATGAATGTAGTGGAACAGGTAAATGTAGATCGATTTGTTTATGCCATCAAAAAGTAGAAAGACTAGGGGACATGCAATGAAGCTACAGTGTAATCCATTTAAGAGTAATAAAAGAAAATATTTTTTTCACTTAACGCGTAATCAGGAATTCGTTACCAGAGGATGTAGTAAAAACTGTTAGTGTAGCGGGGTTTAAAAACGGTTTGGACAGGTTCCTAGAGGAAAGGTCCATAAACCATTATTAAAGAAGACCTAGGTAATCCACCGCCTGCCCAAATACAAGTATTATGGAACCTGTGTGTCTTTTTGGGAAACTGCTAGGTACTTGTGACCTGCATTGGCCACTGTTGGAAACAGGATACTGGGCATGATGGACCTTGGTCTGACCCAGTATGGCATTTCTTATGTTATGTTTTTATGTTCGTGAGCTTTTTAGGAGTAATTATCTGCCACAGTTGAGGACTATTACACAGGGTTTGGGGAAATGGAAGGGGCTGTGTCGTGGGTGGGAAGGGTTGAGGTGGTTAAAATGAATGTATTACCCTGGATTTTGTTTTTTTTATGGCATTGCCTTGGTAGGTCTCTGTTCATTAAATAACAGACTGCAACTCCTTAATATTTGATTTTATTTGGGGAGGACAACCCCGGAGGGTGGCAAGGGTGGTATTTATGAGGAGGCAGGAAGGGGGGATGGGGGTACCAAATTTGCAGATGTATTGTGATGTTGCTTAACTTTGAGCACTGTTTGATTGGAGGATGGGAAAGGAGGAGAATAGTGGGTATGGCTTGAACAGTGTGCTCCAGAAGAAACTCCATTGTGTTGGGAAAGGAGGATGGGTCAGGTGGTGAGGGAGGAAGGTGGTGAGCCCTCTGACGAGAGCTATGCTGAAAGTTAGGGGAAGAATGTGGGTGCAGTTATTGGTGAGGAGGAGTGTGAAGTCTTATAAGATATATGCTTGTGTGTTATAATGAAGATTTCCCACCAAGCAGCCTATATATAGGGTATTTTGCAAATGGGCAGTGTGGGGGTGGATCAATGTTTGAATGCAGATGGGGGAATAAAAATGTTTGCTACTGTTTGTGAGTAATACAAGTTTGGGGAAGGACAGGTTCCATGTTTTGCAAGTGGTTCATTTCTTGAAACATACAGAATGTGGTAAGATATGTTTGCAGCCCAATGAGTTTGAGGGGGTGTATAAGAAGTGGGAGCATTCTAGGAGGTTACTATCCAAGTTGTATGGAAGCATGGGAGAGAGGTGGCTGGGGAGTGGGATGATTCCAGATGGGGGGAAGTATTAGAGGGTACAAGAAGATTGGCTGTCTCAGCAGGACTGTGGGAGAATTCCTTGAAAGTTAGATACGGGGTATATTGCAGCCGGATAGGCTACTCCTATGAAGAGAGGCTACAAAGGTTAGGGCTCTTCAACCTGGAAAAGAGACGGCTGAGGGGAGATATGATAGAAGTCTATAAATTAATGAACGGAGCGGAACGGGTAAACGTAGATCGATTGTTTACGCTATCAGAATATAGAAAGACTAGGGGACATGTAATGAAGCTACAGGGTAAACTATTTAAGACAAATAAGAGAAAATATTTTTTCACTCAACGTGTAATCAAACTCTGGAATTTGTTACCGGAGGATGTAGTAAGAGCTGTTAGTGTAGCTGGGTTTAAAAAAGGTTTGGACAAGTTCCTGGAGGAAAGGTCCATAAACCATTATTAAAAAGGGACCCAGGATATCAATGCTTGACCCAATACAAGCATTGTGGAACCTGTGTCTTTTGGGGATACTGCTAGGTACGTATGACCTAGATTGGCCACTGTTGGAAATAGGATACTGGGCTTGATGGACCTTGGTCTGACCCAGTATGGCATATCTTATGTTCTTAGTTTGGGAAAGGGTATTCTAGGGCTTGTTGGAAAGGGTGTGGGACAGATGGTGATTTTTTGCATTTGAGGGGGATATCCATGGGTGGCAGAATTTTGGGGGATGGTGGAGGAGTTGCTTAAAGAGATCTTGGGGTAGGTCTTTTGGGTGGGTCCTGTGGAGGCATTATTGAATGAGAGGGGAGGGGTTAGAGGAAGGAATGTGGCAGCCCAAAATTATTGTGCAATAACAGCTGGTGGAAGTGTGAGGAGGAGTGGATATGATTCACCATTATATTGCTAACACTTAATATTGTTAATGTATGGTGTTTTATCCTTGCCAAATGCTTTAAAAGATGTAAGATATTTGTAGTATTCCTCTTGAATGATGTAGCGTGGTACTAGAACCCGGGGGGGGGGGGGGGGAAGGATTGGTGTATGGACTGGTGGGATACAGGAGTAGCAGACTCTGGAGAATGGAGTCTATTCCCTGTATATGATTCCTCCCACCTTCCTGAGTGAGCTATGGAACTAAGGAAGGAGACTGAGGAGACGGCTGCACATGGGAAGGGATATGCATACTCAGAACGACTAATTCTGAGCTCGGGGAGAGCTCTTTATCCCATGATGTCATACCTGTGTGCCTGATCAATCTTGCTGTCTATGGATGACACAAGTTTAAAGTAAGCAACATATTGTAAAACAGATGCAACAGCTAATGTTTCTTTACTTCTTTTTTGGAATATGTAAAGTATTTAGGAAAGACTATCTCTTGCAGAAGGCTTTAGTATCTTTCATTGAACATATGGTGAGTTTGCTCCCAAAATGAAGATTTAAAATGTTAATGCATGTTTACAGCTACCCATTGTTCGAATGTGAGATTTTTAATGTTTCCTCTCATAAAAACAAAAAAGAAAATGGAAACTTTGGGATGGTTTCATACTCCCTTCAGGACAAGGTGTTTTAAGAGAATTGAATTGGCTCATTTGAGGATGATTTTGTTGTACTGGGACCGATTCTGCCTCTTGTCTCTTCGTGCCAGGGAAGCATAGCAAATCAGCCACTGGAAGTACAAAATAAAGCTAAAACGTAGCACAAGGAAACACATGTCTGCAAAGACTAGGGGAGGCACAGTGAAATTATTTAGTACATTTAAGACTAATTGGCAAAAATATTTTTTTCACTCAACAGATAATTAAGTTCTCAAATTTGCTGCTGGAGGATTTAGTAAAAGCTGTTAGTGTAGCTGTAGTGAGATTTGGACAAGTTCCTAGATGAAAAGTCCATAAACTGTTCTTAAAGTGGACTGGGAAAATCCACTGTTATCCCTTGGATGAACAGCATGGAATCTGTCTACCTTTTGGGATCATGCCAAGTACTTGGCCACTGTTAGAAACAGGATGGCAGACGTTTTTGGTCTGACTCAGTATGGCAAATCTTATATTCTTATCTCTGCAAATCATTTTGACACTATTCTTACCCGTTTTGGGGATTTTACCCTGTTTAAGAGGAAGTGGGTTCGGTGATGGAGAGAGTTAAATTGGAATAACTTTTCTTTTATATGTTACAGTCATTCCATTGCCCTTCTCCCAAAAAGATGCCCTTCAAAAAAATGGATCCTAGCTGCACTATTGGATTTTACTGTAGAGATGTGGAAGACTTTGAAAAGATTGCTGAAGAGCTAACTAAGGTAATGTTTAAAACAGTGATTGCTCATTCACCGTGCCTGCTCTCCAGTAATAGCAAGCAGAAAATAATACATGCATTTTCGTGTTTGGTCTAATGTATTGCTTTTCATGACTTTTAATCCTGAAGATTAGCTTTAGCACTATGTGTGTGTGTGGTTTTGTATACTGAAATGCAGTTAACATAGTATGCAGAAGATCCGCATGACGGAGGCAAATGGTAGCCAGGTAAACGATGTAGATGTGGTGAGAGAATGAAAGATTTACCTTTTTTGATTTGTGCTCTAATAAGTCAGTTACCATAAAAAAAAACAGACAACCCCCCCCCCCCCCCACACTTGTAAGAGGTTTTCACGTGGACAGTTAGGGTTGAGGTCTTCTTTCAATCTTAATTGAAGCTCTGCATGTACATGAAATTTGAAATGATTCCTGTGGGTGGCACTGTTGCAATGAAGATTTGTGAGTGGGAAAAGGTTTTCCTATAGTGAGCATGGTAAAGGATACTTCTCTGGCTGTAGATTGTATTTGCAGTCCAAATTATACATTGTAGCACAACTACAGTCTTTGGAAGAGTGCACTTCAGTAGAACTATTTTGTTATTTTGAAGCATGAAATGCTTCTTTATTAGGGTTAATTAGCATTGTCTCAGTAAGCCAGATGAAGTGCTTTTGCTCACTTATCTGCCTAAACATACAATTTATGCTTAAAGGAAAGTGGATTTTTGAAGTGTAGTTGGTGTGCATAGCGCATGGTTTTGCCATTCATTGGTTCTGTGTTTGCGCTGGTAAAACTAATGTTTGCATATCAAACATTTGTGCCTTTGCTGAAGAAGAACAAATATATATTTTTTTTCACAGAAAAGTAGTGGGTGCATGCAATACCTTTCCAAGGTAAGTAGCAGAGGTCAAGACAGTAATGCACTTTAGGAGGATATGACTTAAGCATAGAATATCCTGAGCCACCAAACAGTGAAGAGGGTGTATAAAAATTAGCAACTGGGCCTGTCTGGCAAGCTGCAGGGACGATAGTAGCTGTAATTAGATGATCTAGTGGAAACTCAAGAACTCGTATTTCTTGAAGTCCGGCAGGCTGTATGGAGAACCCAGGAGTTTGAATGTTGAAGCAGTGGCCTTGCTGGTACTGGTGGGATTACAGAATATTTTGTAGCCAGACATGGAAAAGGAGTGGTGCTGGAAAGGAACTAAGTGTGGATCCTGTATGCTCATCTACTTGAGATCTTGTTAAGGAGAGAGACCTTGCAGTCTGTCACACTCTGTGGCTGGCAGCTGGGATGCATCCTTAGCAGTGTGGACAGGAATAACTGGACAGACTAGATGTGTTGCTTGTCCTGTTTCTGCTATCACCTATTATATTATTTTACTATAATATTTGGAGCCACATTTGATAGAATTTGAGCAAATTTCTTTAAAGTAAGATCTGAGAACTATTTCTAGAGTGGTCAGGTCTGTGACTAAGCTAAAGTGGAGTTTCAGCATTTGAAAACAGGGGTAAATCCTGAAAAGGTGAGGGTGAATTGCTGTGGGGGCTTGTTTGGAGGATTATTGTAGTAGTAGTCTGTAAAAGTGAACAACGCTGCAAGATTACTTGCACTTCCCTTGTATGAGAAGGGGCCAGGATATTGCTTATTAAATATAGGCAGCCTTGTTAACCTCCTTCTGTTTGACTCTAAAGAGAAACTTTACACACTAAAAAAAAAAAGGAAATAAATATAGGTCAATTTATCCATTTGATTTATTGCAATAACATTTTGAACTCCTTTGGGTACCTTCCCCATAGAGTCTGCCTGCCAGTTTGAAGGTCCCTGCAGACCTACTACTACTACTATTTAGCACTTATATAGCGCCACGCACGCAGCGCTGTACAGACATACATATAAGAGACAGTCCCTGCTCGTCAGAGTCCCGCTCGTCCGAGCTTACAATCTAGTCGAGACAAAGCACAATATGGTCTTTTACAACTCAGTCATGAAAATTGACGGGAGTCAGGTTAAGATAAAGGATAGAAATCAGGATCTGAAAGCGACAGTGAAGAGGTGGGTCTTCAATCTGGATTTGAAGAGAGGGCCAGGGAGGGTTCTTGGCGTATAGACACAGGTAGGCTGTTCCAGGCGTAAGGTGCAGCAAGGTGAAAGGAGCGGAGTCGGGAGTTAGCGGTGCGAGTGAAAGGCCTAGATAGAAGTAATTTGTTAGCAGAGTGAAGTTCTCGAGAGGGGATGTAGGGAGAGATAAGAGATGAGAGGTATGGAGGGGCCGTAGAGTGAATGCATTTATAGGTCAATAGGAGAAGTTTGAATTGGATGCGGAATTGGATAGGGAGCCAGTGAAGCGACTTGAGAAGAGGAGTAATGTGGGCATGGTGAGACTGGTGGAAGATTAGTCGAGCAGCATAATTTTGTACAGATTGAAGGGGAAAGAGATGGCTCACGGGGAGACCAGCAAAGAGTTAGTTGCAGTAGTCGAGGTGAGAGGAGATTAAGGAGTGGATAAGCGTTTTGGTAGTGTGTTGTGGAGAAAGAAGCGGCAGGTCTTAGCTACGAGCTGGATATGTGTGGAGAAGGAGAGAGAGGTGTCGAAGATAACCCCTAGATTGCGGGCTGAGGGAACAGGAAGGATCGTAGATCCATCCACGGAGACTGAGAATGGGGGAAGAGGAGGGGAGAAGTTGGGGGGGGGAAAGACAAGGAGTCTATCTTTCATAATTGAACCTCTTAGTTTTAGCATCAAAATGGAAGGAGGTGAATGCTGTTGCGAGCTTTTTTTTTTATTCCAGTTAATTCTGCTAAATGCTTCCTTTCTTTAGCCTTTAAACAATCCCTGCAATTCAGAAAATATTCCTGCCATTTTCAGAGCCAGTGCAAGGATTATTACGTTTTTTTGAGTTTATTTTTTGTGAGTTGGGATTGGGAGCTGCAAAATTTGCACTTTCTGAAAAGAAATGCATAGGGGAATTGAACAAAGGTTATCAAAAATGTTATCTAAAAAGGAACTTTCAAGCTCCTTTCCCTTACCTCCTCATTCGACTTCCAGCTTTGCTGTACTGCCCCCACACACCAGCACAGCCACTGCTTCGACCTTGTATTCTTCTTTAATTGCTTACTCTCAAACTTCTGTGCCTCTGTTCTTCCCTTATTTGATCATTGCATGCTAACCTTCACTCTTCATCACTCACCGCCTCAACCTTGCCCTGTCTCCTCCAACCTCTTTAGACATCTTCATGCTCTTGACCCTTTGGCTCTCTCCTTCTCTGTCTCATCGCCTCTTTCCTCCACTATGCCATTTGAGTCTATTGATGAGGCAGTAGCTTCCTATAATGCTACACTCTCCTCTGTTCTGGATGCTTTTGCTCTGCCCATGCCATGTCTTGTGAGGCGTACTATACCCCAGCCCTGGCTGTCTTCCACTATCTACGTTCCTGTGTCCATTCAGCTGAGTGTGCTTGGCTCAAATCCCATGCCTTTGTGGACTTTCTGCACCTCTAATTCATACTTGTCACTTTCTAGTCAGCCATAGCACTCACCAAACAAGACTATTATGTCCATCTGACTAAATGTAGCTTCTGAGCCTCACTGTCCCTTTATAACTCTCAACTCTCTCTGCCTCCGACCCCTCCTTCCTTTTTGCCCAAACCCTGGCTGACTATTTCCATGACAAAATCCACAAGATTACCCTTCACTTCCCCACGAGATCAGTTATTTCCCACTCCTCCCCCTCTTCACTCCCAACTCCCCTCCCCCCCCCCTCTGCTATTCTGTCTTTCTTTTCTATGATCTCTGAGGAGGAAACCACTTATCTTATTTCCTCCTCCAAACTCACTACCTGCTCCTCTGACCTATCCCCACCCATCTCCTACGCTCTGTCTCTTCCACTGTGGTCCCTTCCATCCTTCATATGCTCAACCTATTACTCTCCACTGCAATTGTCCCTGCAGCCTTCAAGCATGCTGTGGTTGCACCTCTCCTCAAGAAACCCTCACTAGACCCTACCTGTCCTTCTAACTATCGACCCATCTCCCTCCGTCCCTTTGTTTCTAAACTACTTGAACATGCAGTTCACTGCCATTGTCTTGACTTTCTCTCCTCTCAAACCCTCCTGGATCCTTTACAGTCTGGCTTTTGTCCTTTACATTCTACTGAAACTATTCTTGCCAAAGTCTCCAGTGACCTGTTCCTGCCTAAATCCAAAGGCCTGTACTCAATCCTCATCCTTCTTGACCTTTTTGCTGCTTTTGACACTGTCGACCACAACCTTCTCCTAGATACCTTGTCCTCATTTGGTTTTAAGGGCTCTGTGCTATCCTGGTTCCCTTCTTATCTCTCCTATTGCTCTTTCAGTGTTCTGGTGGATCCTCCTCTACTGCAATCCCACTCTCAGTTGGTGTACCCCAAGGATCTGTCTTGGGTCCACTCCTTTTTTTCCCTTGCTGCATTTATCTCTTCCCATGCCTTTCAGTACCATCTTTACACTGTTGACTCCCAGATCTACCTCTCTACACCTGAAATCTCTCTGGCAATCCAGGCCAGGATCTCTGCCTGCCTTTCTGACATTGCTGCGTGGATGTCTCACTGCCACTTGAAATTGAACATGGCCAAAACTGAGCTGCTTATTTTCCCCCCTAAATCTTCCTCTCTCGTTCCTCCTTTCTCAGTCTAAGTGGATTGCCTTCTACTCTTTCCTGTCTCCTCAGCTCATAACCTTGTGGTTATTTTTGATTCCTCTCTCTACTTCTCCACACACATCCAACTGATAGCTAAAATCTGCTGTTTCTTTCTCTACAGCATCAACGAAATTAGCCCATTCCTTTCTGAGCACACTACTAAGACACCTATCTGCTCCTTAGTCACCTCCTGTCAAGACTATTGTAACCTACTCTTTGCAGGTTTCCCTCTGAATCATCTCTCTCCCCTTCAGTCTGTTCAATGCTCTGCTGCTAATCTTCCACCAGCTTCGTCATGCTCAATTACCCCTCTTCTCAAGTCACTTCATTGGCTTTCTATCCGTTTCCGCATCCAGTTCAAACTTCTCCTGCTGTCCTTATAAGTGCATTCACTCTGCAACTCCTCACTACTTTTCCTCTCTTATCTCACCCTATACCCCTTCTCAGGAGCTCCACTCTTCTGGCAAATCTGGAGTGGCCAGAAGTGGAGTGGAGGAGTGGCCTAGTGGTTGGGACAAGGTACTTCAGGCCGGAAGGTCAGGGGTTCAAATCCCACTAGAGGACAGCAACCTTGGGCCGGAAGGACTGGGGTTTCTAGTCCCACAAGTGCTCATTGTAGTCTTGGGCAAGCCACTTAACCCTCCATAGCCCATGTTCCCTGTAAAATAGTTATCTCCAAGTTATAATGCCCTGTTCAATGTAATTTCAGTTTGTTCAACGTAAACCGCACTGATGCAGAATAGCGTGGTATATAAGAGAATGTAAATAAATAAATAAATAAATCTGTGCCCTTCTCTTCTATTGCTAACCCCTTTCACTCCTTCGCTTCTTTCACCTTGCTACTCCTTATACCTGGGACAAACTACCTGAGTCTGTACGTCAGATGCCTTCTCTGACCCTTTTCAAATCCAGGCTGAAACTCACCTCCTCGCTACCCTTTCGGATCTTGACTCACCTGATCTCCTCTGTGTTTCCTTACTATTCCCCTTAGATGTATCCCATATCTACAGCTACTGTGTTATCTGTTGACTAGATTGTAAGCTCTTTTGAGCGGGAACAGTCTTTTACATGTGTCTGTGCAGCGCTGCTTACATCTTGTAGCACTATACAAATGTTCAGTGGTGGTAGTACATTATCTAGTTGTGTGGTACTTTTGCATTTTGGGAGCATAAAGATTCATCCCTTCATGGTAATCCAAGAGTGGTTGAAATGAAAACACTGTAATTAATTCAGATGCATAGAAGGAAAAAGCCTTTTTGACTCCAAATTTAGTGATCTAGCATTTTTCTTCATATTCTATTACTATTGGCCTGGATTTTCCACAAGGCAGAGTAGGAGCTACCTGGGATTGCATCCTCTATCGTGGTGGCAGTTTCCATTAAACACCACCTGGTTTCTTGTCACCAACCAAGTTTCCTGTCACTATCACTTAGCTTTCCATCACCTACCCTGTCAGCAAACAGTAGCTTCCTGTCACACCCATACCCTTGAAAGTTCATGGGCTGGTGGTGTTCAGAATCGCTGCCGATGCACTTGCATACTTTTAAGAGGGTAGGTGCGATAAGATGATCTTGGCTTGGGAGCTGCCTAGATATAAGAGGAGATTCCTCTTGTACAATGAAAGAAAAAAAAAGTAATATAACCTCAGAGAGGGCACCCTCCCCCTGCTCTTGCACTTAAGAGTATCCATGAAGTAAAACTGGCCAGGTCGCCATACTCGCCCGTCCATTGCTCTTCAAAAAAATATGTTCACTGTTGGATTAAAACTAATTTTTGCATGCCATTTACTACATAGAATTACAAGAAAAGAAAATTAGATAATGGAAATATGTAGTAACCTTTTCATAGTCTTCATGCTTCGTTTGGTTTTTATCAGTGATTTAACCCACAACAGACCATGATGTTTTTCAGAACTTTTCTTTACCATGTGCTTCTGAGTCATTCTTTAGCCTATATTGAGGCCATGTATTTTTGTATTGATTTGCTGGAAATCAGTAGTAAATTTAGTTTAATTAAAAGATGGATAAGTCACAAATACCAAAAATATTGTTCTTTCAGAAATTGTACATTTCATACACCAACAAGGGGCATGATGGAAAATTTGGAGAAAGGTAGACACAGTTTGGATGGTCAAAGAACAGCCAGCCATTGTATTTAATGGAGGGGAAAACTATAAAATTCAAAAAGTTGTGGGACAGGCACAGAGCAGAAGAGGTGCAGAATGCCAGAACCAAGCAGGGTTTGTGGGATTACAGTAAGATGGTGAAATAGGATGGGCAATCTCCAGGAACAAGCAGGAATAAGTCCTCACATATGGGTACGTCGGAACCGACGGAGCCTGCGCGGGAAAGCTCCCCAGCTTCCCTTAAAGGAAGCTTTTGGGGCCTCCCACTGCACATGCGCGCTGCCTTCCCGCCTTCCTGACCAGCTCTCCTCAGTTTCTCTTTTTCCGCGGAGCCAGCAGGTCGTGTTCCTGTCACCGCTGAAGAAATTATTGTTTTAGTTTGTTTCTTTAGACCGCGTACCTGCCTTCCCCATACCGAAACCGGTACCGCCGGTCTCTCTTTTCTTTTCTTTTTAAAAAAAAAAAAAATCTTTTCTGCACAACTTGGTGACTTCGGTTAGGCCTCAGGCCTACACAAATTCTCCTCATGGAGAAACCAGCCCCTGGTTTTAAGAAGTGTACCAAGTCTAGTGCTGTTATTTCAGTCACAGACACCCATGAATGGTGTCTTAAGTGTTTGGGACCTGACCACTCCATTCCGGACTGCCCATCCTGCTCCCAGATGTCTAAACGTGGGTTGCAGAACCGGGCCAACAAATTCCATGTGCTGTTTGCTTCTGATAATCCAGCATCACAGTCATCCAGGTCTTCCTCTCCGGATGGATCTCAGGTAACCAACCCTCTGTGGGCAGGTCCTCAAAGAGCAAATCTCCTTCAAAGCATCGAGAGGCTCTCTCTTTTGAGTCTGAGGATCCTGCCCCAGCCAAACAACCCCGGCGGGAAGCTCTGGCTTCCAAAGCACCATCTATGGGGTTACAGGTTGACATCGATGGCACGGCCTCGACTGATCACCTGTTGGACTGCTCTGGGGTACCGGCCCATACCGGTACCGACATCCAGGCAGCAGTGGCGTCTATGAGCAATACTGTTCAGACCATGCAGCAGGCCATGCTGGCTTTTATCAATGCTGCGACGCCCTCGGAATCGCGTTCAGCGATACCGGGTCCGGTTCCGGTATCGTCTCCCATACCGGAACCGAGACCATCGACTTCCAAACGCAGATCGGTTCCGCATGCTGGATCCAGGTTTTTACCCGATACCGATCCCATACCCGGTACGCCCGATGTCGATACCGATCAGTATGCGTATCGTGCGTTGGAAGCAAATAGAGAATACTCTGATTCCTCAGAGGTTTTCAACTCCTCTGAGAACTCTGATGAGCTGTCTCTAGTTCTTCATGAAGACCCCTCTTCCCCAAAGAGGAGAATGTCTCCACCAGAGGATTTGTCCTTTCAAGAATTCATTATTGAATTAGCTAAAGGACTTTCTATTACCACATCCTCAGAAAAAGAACCTAGATCAAAGAAATTGGATATTTTAGGATACCCCAAGGTTCCTAAAGAGGCAGTCACCCTGCCTATCCATGAAATCCTTCAAGAACACTTGATGGACTTATGGGAGGCTCCTCTAACGTTGTCTCCTTATTCTCGTAGGCTGGACACCAAGTACCGGGTCCCTCCCTCCTCCTGGTTTTCAAAAGACTCAGTTGCCTCACCATTCCATTGTGGTGAAGTCTGCACTGAAAAAGATTAAGAGTACCAAAAGGCACTCTTCTACCCCTCCAGGACGAGAATGTAAGACCCTAGACCAGTGATGGCTAACCTTTTTGAGCCCGAGTGCCCAAACTGCCGCACAAAACCAAAGAATTTCCTCAAAGTGCCAGCACGTCAATTTGCATAAATATTTGCATAATGCTAACATACACTAACTTTTAGTAAACATGTCTCTTAATGAGTGTATGGATAAAGACAGACTAAAAGATTTCTACATTACTATAATCCAGTGCCAACCGCCAGGCACATTAGGAACTACTACAAACACTGCCCATTTAGAACCAATAGCAAACCCGCCGTATCCTAACAGCACTACCAGGACTCACAAAGCACCACACCATACCTATCAAAAGGCAACACTGCAAATATTAAACCAATACATTTCAGACAATAACAATACATGACCTACTGGGGAAAGAGAACAAGTGGCAATGTCAAAAAGGAATTACATAAACAGAATACCTCAGCTCAGTTACACAGTTGCAATTGCTCCAGCCACTTTCTTCTGGTTTCTTCATGTTTTCTGCTAACTCACCATCATCTGCTGTCCATTTGTCCTTTCTTCTCTCTTCTAGTTTTTTTTTCCATTCTCTCTCTCTACATCCGCTTTAACATACTAATCTTTCTCCTTTTGCTCTTTCCTCATTCCTATTTCATTCACTCAAATTTTACCCCTCCATCCTCAATCCCCACTTACTCTCCCAATACCCGGCCAATTGTAGATTTTTTATCCCTCCCACACAAAATATTTTTCCCCTCTCCATTTTACTCTCCCAGCCCCATCCCATTCTAATCCTCCCCCAACATCAGCTCCCTTCTAGTTCCAGCCTCACCCAGCATCCATTCCCTTCTAGTCCCTGCATCAGCCCATTTCCAGTCCTAGCCCCCCATCAGCCCATTTCCAGTCCTAGCAACCCCCCAACCCAATACCAGTCCTAGCCCCCCCCATCAACCCACTTCCAGTCCTAAACCCCCATCACCCCATTTTCAGTTTAAGCCCCCCCTATAACCCATTACCAGTCCTAACCCCCATCACCCCATTTCCAGACAGCCCCCATCAGCCCACAGCCCATTAGCAGTCCTACCCCCCCAGCCCATTAGCAGTCCTACCCCCCCCCGCCCGCCCGCCCATTAGCAGTCCTAACCCCCCCGCCCGCCCGCCCATTAGCAGTCCTAACCCCCCCAGCCCATTAGCAGTCCTACCCCCCCGCCCGCCCGCCCATCCACCCATTAGCAGTCCTAACCCCCCCTGCCCGCCCGCCCGCCCACCCACCCATTAGCAGTCCTAACCCCCCCCCTGCCCATTAGCAGTCCTACTCCCCCCGCCCGCCCGCCCATTAGCAGTCCTAACCCCCCCTAGCCCATTAGCAGTCCTACTCCCCCCGCCCGCCCGCCCATTAGCAGTCCTAACCCCCCCTAGCCCATTAGCAGTCCTAACCCCCCCCTGCCCGCCCGCCCGCCCGCCCACCCACCCATTAGCAGTCCTAACCCCCCCCCTGCCCATTAGCAGTCCTACTCCCCCCGCCCGCCCGCCCGCCCATTAGCAGTCCTAACCCCCCCCCTAGCCCATTAGCAGTCCTAACCCCCCCCCCCTGGCAAATTTTTAAAAAAAAAAAGCAGGCTCTGGCTGCTGCCGCGGCAGATTGCAATGTCCCGCGGGGCCCCCTCCGCCCGCTAAGCCCCTCTGCAAGGGCTTTCAGATTCGCGAGGGAGAGCATCTCCCTCGCGTCTCTGTTAAGCCCGCAGGGGCTAATGGGAAATTTCCCATCAGTCCCTCGCGTCTAAAGGGGCTGATGGGAAATTTCCCATTAGCCCCTGCGGGCTTAACAGAGACGCGAGGGAGACGCTCTCCCTCGCGAATCTGAAAGCTCTTGCAGAGGGGCTTAGCGGGCGGAGGGGGCCCCGCGGGACGCTGCATTCTGCCCTTGCCGCGTCCGCGGCAGCAGTCAGAGCCAGCTTTTTCTTTTTTTGCGGACCTTCCCGCGTGCCAGCTGCAAGGCCTTCGCGTGCCACAGCTGGCACGCGTGCCATAGGTTCGCCATCGCTGCCCTAGACTCTTTTGGCAAGAAAATTTTCCAGGCTACTATGCTTATAGCCAGGATTAATTCTTACAGTCTGTATATGGGCATGTTTCTTAGAGAACTTGCCCTAAAGATACGACCTTTTGCCTCCTTTATCCCTGAGGATAGAAAAGAGGAGTTCATTTCTCTGGTGAAACAGCTTTTAGATGTTTCTAAGTTCTCCAACAGAGCAGCTTTTGATTCCTTTGAGGGTGCCGGTAGAGCTTCGGGCATTGCTATTGCAGCCCGACGACTTGCTTGGCTCCAGGCCTCTGACCTAGAACCCTGGGTCCTGGATGGCTTACGGAATCTGCCCTGTACAGGTGAGAACTTATTTGGTAAGGACTGGCAAATTAAAGCCACCCAAATGGATGCAGAAAATGCTACCTTGGATAGACTTTCTAAGTCTACCTCTGCTCCTGCCAAGAAAAAGTCTTTCAAGAGGCCTTACTACAAGAAGGCCAGATTTTTCACAAATACTGGCCAACAATCTTCTCAGCCTCGCTTTGCTACTAAACGTCAGCAACCTAAACAGGCAAAGTCAAAGCCTGCAGTGTCTACCACTCCTCAGCAGGCTCAACCCCCTCAGGGGTTTTGACTTGCCCCTAGAGAACTTAACATTTCTGGCTCTAGAACAACCAGAGCCCCTCACCATTCCCGGAAGGTTAGCTCACTTTGCTCCCAGATGGGAGCAAATCACATCAGAGCAATGGACCCTCTCTATCATCAGAGAGGGCTACAAACTTCATTTTTCCAACCTTCCTCCATATACCATGGTGAGGCACTTCAATTCTCCCCCATTTCTCCTGGACCTGTTGGATCAGGAGGTCTCTTCTCTCCTTGCCCAAGGGGCAATAGAAGAGGTTCCTCTTCGTCAACAAGGGACAGGATTCTACTCCCCTTATTTTCTCATAACAAAGAAGACAGGGGGATTCAGGCCTATCCTAGATCTGAGAGAATTGAACAGATTTCTGTACAAGGAGAAATTCAAAATGCTTTCTCTAGGCATTCTCCTTCCATACCTTCAGAGTCAGGATTGGCTTTGTTCTCTAGATCTCAAGGATGCGTACACACATATACTCATCCACCCATCCCACAGAAAATATCTAAGATTTCTGTTTCAGGGAAAACATTTCCAGTACAGAGTACTTCCCTTCGGTCTAGCCTCTGCTCCAAGAGTGTTCACCAAATGCATGGCAGTTGTTGCCGCATTTCTAAGAGGTCTGGGAATTTTTGTATTCCCATATCTGGATGACTGGCTCATCCGAGCTCCATCTCAGTCAGAGGCCCAGATTTCCCTGGACCGCACAAGGCACCTTCTGCAGTATCTGGGACTGGTGGTAAACCTTCCCAAGTCTCAACTTACCCCTACTCAGTCTCTAGAATTCATAGGGGCCCAGTTGGACACCACCACTGCAAGGACCTACCTGCCTCAAGTCCGGGGCCAACGTCTGCTGTGCTTGGCCTCCCAAGCTCAGTCCAGCAGTCACTTGACAGCCAGAGAAATGCTGCGACTTCTGGGCCACATGGCCTCCACGGTACACGTGGTGCCCTACGCTCGTCTTCATATGAGAGCAGCTCAATGGACCTTGGCCACCCAGTGGACTCAAGCATCAGGAGCGCTCTCCGACCAAATACTCACCTCAAAACGTCTGTTTTGGTCCCTCCAATGGTGGATGTCCACCAAGAATCTGTTGTTGGGGGCCCCCTTCCAACCTTTGTTGCCCCAAGCAACCCTCACAACAGATGCCTCCCAAACAGGGTGGGGAGCCCATCTACAATCCCTCTCCACTCAGGGTACTTGGTCTCCGCAGGAGACCGCCCTTCACATCAACCTCCTGGAACTGCGAGCAATCTTCTTTGCCCTCAGTGTCTTCCATACCCTCCTTGTCAACCTGACCGTCCTAGTTCAGACAGACAATCAGGTGGCCATGTTCTACGTAAACAAACAAGGAGGGACAGGCTCTCTGTCGCTTTGCAACGAAGCTCTCAGATTATGGGCCTTCGCCAGAGAGCATCAAATTCATCTTCTGGCAGTATATCTTCCAGGGGTTCAAAACTCTCGGGCAGACAGACTCAGTCGAGTTCTGCTCCCACACGAATGGTCCCTACATATGGACCAGATAGGCAAAATCTTTCAGGAATGGGGAACCCCGGACATAGACCTCTTTGCAAGTCCGTGGAATGCCAAACTTCCCCGGTTCTGTTCCAGGACTCCGTGTCAGGAAGCTCAGGCTAACGACGCCTTCCTCCTGCATTGGGGTCAGGAATTCCTATATGCCTTTCCACCCATTCCTTTGATTCCCAAGACTCTGTTCAAACTCCAGAGGGATCACGGATCCATGATCCTCATAGCTCCACGCTGGCCACGCCAAGTGTGGTTCCCTCTACTTCTGCATCTCTCCCAGGAACCCTCCCTGGATCTGGGAGCTGCGCCAGACCTTCTGTCTCAGGAGGAGGGGACTTTGTGGCACCCAAACCCCAAGTCCCTACACCTCAGAGCTTGGTTACTGAAGGCCTAAGCCTTCATGACTTCAATCTTTCTCAACCAGTGAAAGATATCCTGCATGCCTCTAGGAAACCCTCCACGAGGCGTTCCTATGCTTTCAAATGGAAATGCTTTTCCATTTGGTGTGCTCAACAGGGTCTTGACCCTCTAGCACTTCCTTTGAATTCTCTACTAGACTATCTCCTGCATCTTTCTAATGCAGGCCTTAAGACGAATTCAGTAAGAGTCCATTTGAGTGCTATCGCAGCATCCTTAAAACCTATAAATGGACAACCTGTCTCCTCTCATCCGCTTGTTGCAAGATTCATGAGAGGCCTGACTCTAACTAAGCCTCCCATCCGACCTCCTCCGGTTAGCATGGGACTTGAACCTAGTTCTAGGTCAGCTTATGAAGCCATCTTTTGAGCCTTTACACTCCACCTCCTTGAAATTTCGTTCATGGAAGGTAGTTTTCCTCATTGCAGTCACTTCAGCTCGCCACATCAGTGAACTGCAGGCTTTAGTGGCTAATCCACCTTATACTAGATTCCATCATGATAAGGTGGTCCTTAGGACGAACCCCCACTTTATGCCCAAAGTGGTTTCGCCTTTTCATCTTAATCAAGAGGTATATCTACCTGTCTTTTTTCCGGCTCCTCATGCATCCAGTGCAGAGAGGAACCTTCATACTTTAGATTGCAAAAGAGCTCTTGCCTTTTACCTCAACAGGACTCAGCCACATTGAAAGTCTTCCCAGCTTTTCGTGGCTTTTGATCCTTCTCATTTGGGACGTCCAGTCTCCAAACGTACACTTTCCAATTGGATTGCTCAGTGTATTTCCTTTGCTTACCAGAGTAAAAACGTTTCTCTGGAAGGCCATGTCACAGCTCACAATGTGAGAGCCATGGCCACTTCTATGGCTCATCTTCACTCTGTCTCCATAGATCAGATCTGTCGAGCCGCCACATGGGCCTCGGTTCATACCTTCACAGCCCATTACTGCTTGGACAAGGACTCCCGCCGGGATGCCTTGTTTGGTCAGGCTGTCCTCAAACACCTGTTCCATACTTGAACAACTCCTGCCCACCTTCCCAGGATGGATGCCTGAGATCCATACGAAGATGGCGAACCCTTGGAACGGGATCTCCCAGGCATCTTAGCTAGGGAGTCCCCATATGTGAGGACTTATTCCTGCTTGTTCCTGGAGATAGCACTGTTACTTACCTGTAACAGGTGATCTCTGGGAACAGCAGGAATTAGTCCTCACAACCCACCCACCTCCCCTAGGAGTTGTATCTTCTATCTATCTATCTTCCTTTCCTCTCTCTATTGTCTCAGCTATAAACTCGAACTGAGGAGAGCTGGTCAGGAAGGCGGGAAGGCAGCGCGCATGTGCAGTGGGAGGCCCCAAAAGCTTCCTTTCAGGGAAGCTGGGGAGCTTTCCCGCGCAGGCTCTGTCGGTTCCGACGTACCCATATGTGAGGACTAATTCCTGCTGTTCCCAGAGATCACCTGTTACAGGTAAGTAACTGTGCTTTACAGTCTGTTTTTGCATCTGTAATTTCCAGAGAATAGAATGCAGTGCAATGCATTACTGAGGCCTATGAGCAACCACCTTAAGTTGACAAACACTAGATACCACCCAAGTGGCCCAACATCTACTTACACCACTTGGCCCCAACTACCCATACCCATTTGGACCCATAAGCACATAGGAGGGGATACGACTCACAAACGTAAATACTGTTACATGTATACCTCCAATTGTGTTGTGACCACTTTTATTGAAGGATAAGGTGGTATACAAAACTGTCTAAATAAATGTGTGCCTTTGAGTCAATGCTGACTCCTGATGACCCAGCAGCTCCTGGGTTTTCTTGGTAGTGTAACCAGAAGGAGCTGGCCAGGCCTTTCTTCTGAGGCAGTGGAGGGTTAAGTGACTTGCCCAAGGTCACAAGGAGTGCTAGTGGGAATTGAACCCTGGTCTCTTGGTTACCAAGCCAATGTTCTAACCATTAACCTAGTCCTCCGCCGAGAATAGAAGTATAGAGAATATATTCTTATAAATAGTCTCATCCTACAAAAGAAGCTTAAAGTCACTTCTAAGGGAACATTTGTGGTTATGTAAATTTTATCAAGCAATCCTATTCTCAGTGCAGACAAATTTTATTCCATCTTTTCCAGCTTTGTGCCGATTCCGCCTGTAAGGTTATGTTTTCCTCTAGGACGTAAACAATTTCAACCCATTCTTGAGTTTAATGGGCTTGGTCACTTTGGCTATCACATTTATACAAGCTCTGCCTTTTCTCTTTCTCACATGTAGGACGATATTTCACTTTTATACCATAAGGAAGCTGATATAAATTTTTGAAAAAATGGATATAATTCCCTTATTGGGGAAAAAATCAGTAGGTGATTGACACATTCGGTTGTATGGAATGGATTTAAAAATTATTCATTAAAATAAAATATGTAACAAGATGCCTCCCACAATGAAATTTTGGAGTATTTTCCTCACATTCGAATCTGCTAGGCCAAGGATTGGTAGTTATGCATAACATATTAGCAGCTCTGCACATTCTGATGCTTTAATCCTCACACTGCCATGCGTTGACCTTACTTGTGGCCAGTAGTGTTCTTAATTTATACCAGTTATGACTTTTGGCTTTGTTCTGGTAAGGTGTATTTTTTTAAATTTGAGAGGAAAGGGGTAATCAAGCAGGAATGAGTCTTCACATATGGGTATGTCGATACCGACTTGAGCTTGCGCGGGAACGCTCCCCAGCGTCCAGAAAGAAAGCCTTTGGGAGCATCCCACATGCATGCGCGCTGCCTTCCCGCCCATTCACTTCCCTCTCATCAGTTGTCCATTTTCCGCTTTCCGTGGAGCCGGCAAGACGTATTCCTGTCACCGCAGAAAATTCTTCTTTTTTATTCTTGTTTTTTGTGGTCGCGTCTGCCTTCCTTCGACACCACCAGTACCGCTGGTGCTTTTCTTTCTTTTTACTAAAAATGTCTTCTTTTTTCTAAGGAATTTTTTCCTGTTAGTGCCTGACGGTTTCTTGGCCACTAGGCCTCTATCCTTTCCATTATGGAAAAGCCAGCCCCCATCCTTAAGAAATGCTCAAAGTGTGGCGGTACAAATATATTTTTAGACCCTCATACTTTGTATCTAAAATGTTTAGGTCCTGACCATTGCCCACTGGAGTGTCTCTTCTGCAGGAGCTTAAATAGAAGAAGTCTTCAGCATCGAGCACAGCTCGATACCCGGTTCACATCAGACTCGATGTCACCAGCCAGAATATTTTCTTCCTCACAGGATCAGGTAACCAAACAAAAGTCTGTTAAGACTAGCCAGTCCTCGAGTGGTAGATCTCCTTCTAAGCATCGAGATGCCTCTGGCGTTGCCCTCGAGGACATTTTGGCAATAAAGCCCCGGCGGGAGTCTTCGGGCTCCAAAGCATTAACCAGGGCTTCAGGTTGTTCCCGAGGTTCTTACCTCCATGGACATACCTGGACCATGTTTGGTGGTTGTGGCCGCTTCGGGCGGTACCGACACCCCGGCATCGGCTATGGTGATGGATGAGATATTTCTCACCGATGAACGTAGTCTAGCGAATCTCTCAGCTACTTCGGTACCGCTAGAGTCGCTGCAGACTGTTCCCCGACTATCGGTATCGGCTTCAGTACCGGTATCGACATCGGCACCGGTGTCGGTACCATTGATGCTTGCTTCAACAGACTCGCTTCCTTCGATGTCGAGCCTGGAATCGCTCTCTAGCATGGAGGATTAGGTACCGACTCGTCTCGGTACCGACCTCGGGCGGTACCGAAGACATCTCTTTAAAAAAAATCCGATGCTTCATCCTTTCAAGTCTTCCGATCCCAATGACTGGGATGAATCCATCGGTACCAAGGCTGAATTTTCAACAGTTTCAGCCTTTACCCCTCATTTCAGAGGGTCCTCCTCAGGAGAGATTTCTTTTCAAGCTTTTTTGCTTGATATGGCAAAGTTACTTGCCATTTCTATACCTGGTAAAGAATCTATACCAGGGGATTCAGAAACTCTGCAATTCCCCTGGATTCCAAAGGAGGTGATCATGCTTCCTTTGCATCAGATCTTACAGGATCTACTATTAAGAATGTGGGGAAACTCCTTTAATGGTATCCCCATATTCTAAGACACTTGACACTATGTACAAGGTGCCACCTTCTCCAGGTTTTCAAAAGACTCGACTTCCTCATCATTCTATTGTTGTAGAATCAGCAATGAGGCGTATTAAGAGTGCAAAGAAGCACTCCTCTTATCCGCCAGGTCGTGAGTCTAGGACTTTAGATGCCTTTGGACGTCGATGCTTCCAGGCATCCATGCTTTCAGCAAGAATTATCTCATATATTTTCTTTTTTTTTAAACTTTTATTTTCATTTTGCAACAAACAAAAGAAACAACACACCAAAAGAGACAAAACAAGTATACAATAAGGAAAAGTAAACCCATTACCCCCCACCCCGATGCTTCTTCTCTACCCGATTATATCAGCATGTGAGCGCTTCCAATTAACAGTGATTATACATCAAACGATCAAAAGAGTATCTACAACACAGCATGATCATGGGACAGAGATATATACAAAGTTAGACAGTCAGATGAGAGCATTTAGCAAAATGTACATAGTCATTGAGCATCTTCCATTGAGACCAATGAGAAGGAGTCTGAACGGAGGAAGCGAACAGACGAGGTATTTGTTCATATTTACTGTAAAGACAGGCATGATTCCACCATTCATTGGGGCTCAGATGGGAGCTAATTTTCCAGTATTACTTAATTAGGGAAATAGCAATGCCAAGCATAAAGTTCGAAAGGAGATAAGCCATTTTGGGAGAGAGGGGATCCCCGCAACTGGGCGAAGTCCCACTATCCTCCAAGAAAGGGACTCCTGAGAGTGCGAGATAGACTAAATACGACCCCAGACCCGACGCCAGTAATACTGTAGTGCGGGATATTCATGCATAACATAAGGCAATGAACCAATGGCCGCAGGACATGTCCAGCAACCATTGCCCTGAGTAGTGTTCCATTTGTCTAATCTGTGAGGGGTGTGAAAACACCGGTGGGCTAGAAAGAAGAGGGTCTGAGTGAGTGAGGCGGGTCGGGAACCCGTGTCCCTCCACTCCAGATAAGGCTCCATTGCTCCGAAGTCAAAGTCACCTGCGATTCTCTCTCCCATACTTTCTGCGCTATAGAGGTATCTCTAGTGATAGCATTACATAAGGTTTAGTAAAATTGGATGCTACACCCGGTGAACTACCGAGAGATCGGAAAGTCTCCAATCAACCTTATGTAGAGAATGCCGATGGCGGGAGTACGCTAGTGCTCCGAATGCGATGCTGAAGTTGCACTGACCAGAGTCGGGAGTCTAAAGATTGCATGAGAGTATTAAAGGCACCTAAAGTGTCTAAAAGCATTGGTGGATAGTGGGAGTCTGATGGGAGAGTCATACCAGGGAGAAAGGTAAGAGGAATCGGTTAGCAAAGGCCCGCTTCTATATCTAGCCACACAGGTCTACTCGGTACATCTCATATATTTTCTATATGGGATTATCTCTTGAAGAGGTCACAAAGAACTTAAAGCTTTTGAACCTTTTTCTTCAAGAACATAAAAGAGCAGACTATTTCTTATTAGTCAGTCATGCTCAAGATATCTCTAAGTTCCTTAATTGTGCTTCCCTGGACTGTTTTGAGTCTATTAGCAGAACGTCTGCTATAGCCATAGGGGCACGACGCATGGCCTGGCTCCAAGCTTCAGACTTGGACAAATGGGTACAAGAAAGGCTGGGAAATACTCCTTGTACTGGTGAAAATCTCTTTAACAAGAATGCTTTATTCCAAGCTAATCGGTTAAGCACTGATATTGTTGCTTTCAGAGGATTGTCAAAACTTTCCTCTATCCCAGCTAGTAAAAAATCTCCTAAGAAACTTTATCCCCCTAGGGGAAAAAAGTTTTATCCATCTTCTACCCATCATGCAGATGTTTCCAAAGAAGGGCAACATCAAACCAGGCTAAGAAAATCAAAACCTCAACAGGCTCAGCAAACCCAGCAGTCGCAGGGTTTCTGATATTTTATTCATTAAATCTCTTTTCCTGTTTGAGGTTTAAAACCGGTAACCTACTTCTTATCAACAGAAGCATCCTTACTGAGATATCAGTGATACACTGACTCAATCCTCGACTCTAGGCATGAATCTCTTGCCACAAGAGAAATCCATTCTTTTAGCTCCAAGAGCTATTGAGGACAATCATGCCCTACAGGTAACAGGTTTCTTCTCTCCTTTTGAAGGAAAAAAGAGGAGTAACAACTAACAACAAGGTAGGCTATGCCCCTCACCTTGACAATTTTCCTGTACGAGAATATCTCATAGTTTTGTCTGCAAGGGGGCTTTACCTCGTCAGGGATTTACCAAATTGTAAGTCTTCTCAACTCTGTATTACTTTCTATCCCTCTTAGTTGAGACATTCAGTCTCTAAGAGTGATACTATTCAACTGGAGGGCTTTTTTTTTTTAAGCCCATAGGATTTTCTTTAATACCTACTCCAGTAAGTAGTTTCCATACAGAGTTTTCTTCCCCCTTGCGATCTTCTTAAATATTTCTTTTAAGACAGCTTATCAGACAGTGATTGAGAGTTACCACTCCTAATTATGTCTGTCGGTCCTTTTCCAATCTTTAGGACCTAATTTTTTCTGCTGCCTTAATATCAGATAATTCCAAAAGAGGTTCCAAAACCCACTTGGACAATTTATCATTGCAGGCAACCGGCCTGTCTACTATTCTTAGCCATCTTCAATTCTTTTTGGCTCCAACAGAATAGATTAGGTTGCACACTGGCAATTAAACAGCCAGATCTCACCTAAGCAACCTACAACATGCTCTCTGCAATTATACAAAAAGCTCTGCAACTATGGGCCTTTGCCAGAGAGTGTCAGAGCCATTCCTAGTAGGTAACTTCCAGATGGTTAAAAAGGCTGGGCCCAGTCATGCCCCTACATGACTGTTTTTTTCCTTACCATCTTCCTTAAAATTTCCTTTTAAGAAAAAGGAACCAGGGCTTAGACCACGTGAAAGCATAAATAATTGCTCAATTCCCTAGGTTGTTCCACATCTCCAGTGGAACTCTTACAACAGGGATGCATTCCTTTTCACTGTAGTCGGTCCTTGTCTAGTGCATGCCTTCTAATTCCCAATACTTCATTGAAGCTTATGCTGAACAAAGAACGCATGATACTCATATTGCCCTCATAGAGGGGCAAACATGGTATCCTCTTTTATTGCGTCTTGTTCTCCAGCTACTACTCTGAAGTTATAGAAGGATCCAGACTTGCTGTCTTAAGAAGGATCTCCTCTGCACCCCTTCACGTAGGTCTCCATTCCTGGTTATTCAAGGGCTAGAATTTTTAAAGAAATCTAGACCTTTCTTTATAAGTAAGAACATTCCACCGGTTTCCATGAAACCTTCTCCATGGTTCTTCCACTTGTAACCAGAAAGAGATTCTCTTTCCATATTCTCAAGCAGGTCTTACCCCTTCTTGTTGTTAAGTGAATCTCTCTCTCTCTTTATTTATTTATATATATTTATTTATTTATATATATATATTCTCGTATATGACTCTGAAAGATTCGCTACTGTCCATATTAATGCTGTCCAGCATATACCATACGATGCTGTCCAGCATACCAATTTCTATGGTAATTAGACAATACCTTCTTTTACCGTAACCTTTCCGGTTACGTCACATCTGAAGCTCTCTATGTAAAGTCATTATCCTAAGTGACATCACTTAGGAAAGACATTACTGATCTTCAAGAAATTGGAGGCTACAGCGCCTACTACAAACTTTGGCCTTTACAGAAGCTTTAGCTTTTCCTCCAAAGTCCAGCCTCATTAAACTTCCCCAGTTTTTCTTCGGGGATTAGTTCTAGCCATTAAGGCTTCTGACCTCTACCTGTATTGCAAAATTTATTTCCTCTACTTCACAGTGAGGTAATTTCTTTTGAGGATAATGTACTGGCTCTTAGCAGCAGACCCATGTTAATCTCAACAAATACTTTCGCAATATTTTTGAGTAAGGTCCACATTGGAAAATTGGAATTCAGTATTTGCTAACAATTATGATCTACACAAGGACTCCCACGTGGACGCATTGTTTAGTCAAGCTGTTCCACAGCACCCCCTTTTTAATTCAACTCCCTTGGATGCCTGAGGTTCTGGTAAATAGCATGGCCCATCCATTAGATTTGCAACATGCTGGGACCTCCTCTAGGCATCTCTAGCTTGGGAGTCCCCATATGTGAAGACTCATTCCTGCTTGTTCCTGGAGATAGAACAGTTACTTACCTGTAACAGGTGATCTCTGGTAACAGCAGTAATAAGTCTTCACAACCCACCACCTCCCCTAGGAGTTGTTTTTTCTCTCTCTCTCTCTAATTTGTCTACTTCCCTCCTTCGGTCTCAGCTACAAACCCAACTGATGATAGGGAAGTGAATGGGCGGGAAGGCAGCGCGCATGCGTGTGGGATGCTCCCAAAGGCTTTCTTTCTGGACGCTGGGGAGCGTTCCCGCGCAGGCTCCGTTGGTACCGACGTACCCATATGTGAAGACTTATTCCTGCTGTTCCCAGAGATCACCTGTTACAGGTAAGTAACTGTGCTTTACAAGTCATGTACCACAGTGGCTGGTTGGTTGATCTCTTTCTTTTCAACATTTTCTTAAGTAACATTGTGAAAAGCTGTTGGGAAAATGTTTGCTGTTTTGCAGAGGATACCAAAATCTTCAGCAGGGTATTCGTACTGGAAGGTGAGGAAAACACGAGGAGACATCTAGCAAAGTGTGAGGAATGCAGGTCATGCATTTGGGCTGCCAAAATCAAAGAATCAATGCAGTATAGGGTGTGAACAAAACAAGAGTAGGCTTTTTGGTTGTGATCATATCTGATATTGAGAGGCCAGATAGGGTGACTGCAAAAACCAGAAGAATGCTTGGGTGCAGAGAGAATTGTCAGCAGGAAAAGAAGGATCAACCACATAATGTCTTCCTGGGTTATTAGACCATAAGAACATAAGAAATGCCATACTGGGTCACACCAAGACCTGTCAAGCCCAGTTTCCTGTTTCCAACAGTGGCCAATCCAGATCACAAGTACCTGGCAGGTTCCCAAAAAGTGTACAGATTTCACAGTGCTAGTCCTTGGGTAACCAGTGGATTTCCTGGGTTGTCCTTAATAATGGTTTATGGACCTTTCCTCCAGGGACTTTTCCAAACCTTTTTTAAACCCACCTACACTAACAATTTTTACCACATCCTCCTGTAACAAATTCCAGAGTTAGATCATGCGTTGAGTGAAAAAATATTTCTCTTATTAGTCTTAAAGGGGTTACATTGTAGCTTCATTGTGCATCCCCTAGTCTTCCTACTTCTTGATAGCATAAACAATTGATCTATGTTCCACTCCATTCATTAATTTATAGACCTCTATTGTATCTCCCCTCAGCCGTCTTTTTTCTAAGTTGAAGAGCCCTAACCTTTTAAGCCTTTCCTCATAGGAGTATCCTTCCATCCCCTTTACCATTTTGGTGGCTCTTCTCTGTACTTGGTCTAATTCTGCTATATCCTTTTTAAGATATGGCGACCAGAATTACACACAATATTCAACTTCGCATCATGGAACGATTTAGAGGCATTATAATATCCTCTGTTTTGTTCTCCATTCCCTTCCTTATGAGTCTTTGTATTCTATTTGCTTTCTTGGCCACCAGTGCACACTGGGCGGAGGGTTTCAATGTATTATCTATGATAATGCCTAAACCTTTTTTTCCTGGTTGGTTGGTTCTTAATGTGGAACATTACATTGTGTAACCATAGTTTGGGTTGTTCTTTCATAGGTGCTTAACTTTACACCTGTCAACATTTAAATTTAATCTGCCATTTGGATGTCCAGTCTTCCAATTTATCAAGGTCCTCTTGCACTTTTTCACAATCCTCTTAGGTTTTAACAACTTTGAATAATTTTGTGTCATCACTTCAAAAGCAGAAGTAAAGATGAGGTTGAAAACTACAGGCCAGTTGATCTGACCTCTGTGGTGAGTATATTATTGAAAACACTGCTAAAATAGAGAATAGTGAGGTTTCTGGAGTCCAATGGATTGCAGGATCTGAGACAGCATGGGTTTACCAGAGTCAGGTCTTGTCAGACAAATCTGATTGATTTCTTTGCCTGGGTGACCAGGGAGTTGGACTGAGGGAGAGCTATAGAAGTGTGGTGTACTTAGATTTCCATAAAACCTTTGACACCGTTCCAAATAGATGACTTATAAACAAATTGATCACCCTAGGGATGGACCCTAAAGTGACTGACTGCGATAGAAATTGATTGAGTGGGAGGCGACAAAGGATACAGGTAAATGGAGCTTACTCTGAGGAGAGGGATGTTACCGGTGATGTGCTGCAGGGATCTGTCCTTGATCTGATTCTTTTTAACATCTTTGTTCATGATATTGCAGAAGAGTTGTCGGGAAAGGCTTGCCTCTTTGCAGATGATACCAAAATCTGTAATAGAGTAGGAAGGAGTAGATAACATGAGGAGGGATCTAGCTAAACTTGAAGAATGGTCGAGAATTTGTCAGCTAAGATTTAGTGCTAAAAAATGCAGTCTCATGCATTTGGGCTGCAAAAATCCAAGGGAGCGGACAGTGTAGGGGGTGGAGTATTTCTGTCCATGAAAGAAGAGTGGGACCTGGGTGTGATTGTTTCTGCTGATAAGGTAGAAAAGGTGATAGCGAAAGCTAGAAGGATGCTTGGGTGCAAAGGGAGAGGAATGGCCAGCAGAAGAAAGGAGGTGATAGTGCCTCTGTATAAGTCTTTGGTGTGACCTCATTTGGAGTATTGTATCTCCCAATTGACCACTTTGACCCGGTGAAAAGCGGGATATAAATATAGCTAAATAAAAAAAATAAATAAGTATTGTGCGCAATTCTGGAGACCTCACCTTCAAAAAGATATAAACAGGCTGGAGTCAGTACAGAGGGTGGCTACAAAAATGGTTAGTGGTCTTCAATGTAAAGCAAATGAGGGCAGACTTAAGGATCTTAATATGTATACTTTAGAGGAAAGGTGGGATAGAAGTGATATAATTGAGACATTTAAATACCTCAGTGACATAAATGCACAGGAGGAGAACCTCTTTCGATTGAAACAAGTTCTGCTATGAGGGGACATGGGATGGGGGTGAAAGGGGATAGATTTAGGAGTGATATGCGGAAATAGTGCTGGATCCATGGAATAGTCTCCCAGTGGAGATGGTAGAGATGAGGACAGTATCTGAATTCAAAGAAGCATTGGACAAACGCAAAGGATCTCTAAAGGAAAAAAGGGCACTGTTGTAGTGGTTGATATGGAAGGACAGACTAGATAGGCCATGTGGTCTTTGTCTGCTGTCATGTTTCTCTGTTTCGTCGTTCCTATTTCTAGGTCATTTATGAATATGTCAAAAAGCAGCAGACCCAGCACAGATCCCTGGGGTACTCCACCGCTCACCTTTCTCCAATGAGAAAATTGGCCATTTAGTCCTGCTCTCTGCCTTCTATTTTTTAACCAGTCCTTGATGCACAATAGTACACTGCCTCCTATCCCATGACTTTTTTTTTTAATTTTTTTCCGTTTACATATCATCTAGTAACATACATAGATACTCTTGTATGTAAACATCAACATTCAACTGGTGTACAGTTTTCCCCCTCCTATTTTATATTATACACAACTTAACAATATTTCTAGGTAACCCCACAACCGTCCTTCAAACATTTGCATAGATACATACTTAAGCAGTTAACTCTTTAAAGCCATTCATTTACCGTACACATGCCCTTGAGTCAGTTTTAACCCACATTCCTACTTATCCACCCTACCCCAGTTCCCCCCATCCCCCCCGTCTCTCTTCCCTTAACCCTCTATGACTTTTTAATTTCTCCAAGTGTCTTCCATAAAGGACCATGTCAAAGGCTTTCTGAAAATCCAGATATACTATATCTACCGGCTTACCTTTGTCTGCCTGTTTATTCACACCTTCAAAATAATATAACAGATTAGTAAGAGAACACTTTCGTTTGCTAAACCCATGTTGGCTTTCTCACATTAAACCTTGACTATCTACATATTCGGTAATTTTATTCTTTCTAATGGTTTCTACCATTTTGCACAGTACTGACGTCAGACTCACTGGTCTGTAGTTTCCCGAATCACCCTGGAACTCTTTTTAGAAATTGGAGATACATTGGCCATTCTTCAATCTTCACGTACTACAGATGATTTTAATGATTGTTCACAGATTACTAATAGTAGGTCTGTAATCTCCTATTTCAGTTCTTTCAACACTCTGGGATGTATACCATCCGATCCAGGTGATTTGCTACTGAGCAATTGGTGTATTGGCACATTGGATAGGCCTTATGGTCTTTATTTGCTGTAATTTTCTGTGTATGTTCCACTTTGCAACTTACATTACTGAAGCACTGCCTTGCTAAGCACTTTACATGGTACATTTGGAAATTTCAAGGAATACTGGAGGTATGAAGAAATGAGCATAGGTAACCAGCTACTGAGCTTATCCTTGGCAAATCATCTTTCCTTAAGTTACGCAAAATGTAAAGACTGAGGCCTCATCAAAGAGATCTCCTTGATGAAAAACAAGATTATTCTATTTTGCATATGTTGTACAAGTTTGAAATGATGGGCCTGATGACAATCTTTTGGTTATTTTAAAGTAACTGCATAAATGCATAGGAGGAGAGCCTCGTTCAGTTGAAAGAAAGCTCTGCAATGAGGGACATAGAATGAAGGTGAAAGGAGATAGACTCGGGAGTAATTTGAGGAAATATTTCTTTATGGAAAGAGTGGTAGATGCATGGAATGGTCATCCCAACGGAGGTAGTAGAAATAAAAACTGTATCTTAATTCAAGAAAGCATTGGACAAACACAGAGGATCTCTAAGGGAATAAGGACTGTAGAGTTTGGTGGTTTATATGGAGGGGCAGACTAGATAGGCCATATCGTCTTTATCTGCCATCATGTTTGTGTTTCTGTCTAGATAACTGAAAATATAGAAGAAAAATACGCCACTAAAATTATTAAAACTTACAAATGGAAACAACTTTATTTTTGTTTGGCTGTGTTTTTTTTCCCCTTTGTTTTTTATGAGTATGATTCTAAAGTCTACTTCTCTGCTCGATTTCCTTTTGTTTAGCCATAAAGTCGAGGCTTTCCTCTGAAAGAGGATCCCCAGGCTGGGACTGTTGCAGTACTTGGTAGTTAGTGGTTTAGAAACTTTGACTAAATTTACCCAGCAACCAGCCCAGTCCAAGAGGACTGGCATCACCAGCAGTTGTTTCTTTATCAAGTTGATGATGCTTGGCAGCTGTAAACGATGACCTCTGTCATCACTGTTATCAGTTAGCTTTTTTCTTACCCTTTGGATGTTTTTTTTTTCTGTAGTTTTTGCACCATTTTGGCAGTCTTCGTCCTTCAGGGGCTTTTTCCCACCCAAGCCATTTTTCAATTTGATTTTGCTGAGGTGGTATTTTTTAGCATGTCTAAGCTAGTCTGAGGCTTTAAAAAAATACACCAAATGTGGCAAGACCATTTCTGCCACTGAGTGCCATAATTGGTGCTTGCAATGCCTTGGGCTCAACTACTGGATGGCGTCCTGCAAATTCTGTTTGCAGATGATTCGTCGAGGGCTGAAAGGTCGGGAAAAGCAGGAGGAGTCTCTCTTTGGCTCATCTAATTCAGTATCCTCAGCCCCAACCCCCTTGTTGACATTAGAGGTGGCAAAGGGAAAAGAGCAGAGGGCTCAGTGGGAGCAGAAGGGTTTGAGCAGTGAGGGGCGTCCTTCTACATAGACTCAGCCCACGTTGAAAGGGGAGCACAAGAAGAAAATCCATGTGCAGCGCCATCGCAGTCCTTCTAGACACAAGACAGACAGGGATGGCCGAGAACGGCTGACCAAGCTTCCCTGGTGGGAGGACCCAACACAAATGGCAGAGTCCATTCCCAGTGCCAAGGAGGGCTACTGGATGTCTCCCGATGCTCTTATCAACATGGAGTCCCCACCTGAGCTTTCACCGGCAATGGTCATGGCATGAATGTCCTCATCATCTGTGGTGGTTCTGGAGGAATGCCTACAAGCTTTAGCTCACCTGGCAGCAGTGGAAGCCCTGTGGCATGCAGACTTCACGGCATAGAACACGTCATCACTGCACTCCTTCCAGCCGATCCTGGAAACTCGTGCCCTGCCCACCAGATCTAGGACATCGGGTGGGAGACCGGTATTGATGCCGGTGGTTGAAGTCATCTCCTCCCTCTCCTGAGCCATGCAGTCAGCATTCGGAGGAGATTCAGCATTACTTTGACTTCTTCTCGGAATCTGAATTGGAATGGGAAACTGAGGCGTAATTGACTATGTCTGACCTTCGAGCCCAGGATCTCCTGGCTGACCCGTCGTCCCCTTCTTGTTTGGGACCTAGCCAAGGCCATCCCTTTTTCTCTGGAATCTGAAGAGGAACCAAAATTGGAGGAACTGGAACTCCTCCAGTACCCCTCGACCCCTTGTGAGGCAGTAATGGCTCCCATGAGAGGCTGTTTTATGGATAACATGTTAAAACCCTCGGCCCAGTGTGCAGCGGCAGCCAAGAGAGCAAATAGAATGCTAGGTATCATAAGGAAAGGAATGGAAAATAAAACAAAAGGTATTATAATGCCTCTATATCGTTTCATGGTGAGACCGCACCTTGAATATTGTGTGCAATTCTGGTCGCCGTATCTTAAAAAGGATATAGCGATATTAGAAAAGGTTCAGAGAAGAGCCACCAAAATGGTAAAGGGGATGGAAAGATACTCCTATGAAGAAAGGCTAAAAAGGTTAGGGCTCTTTAACCTGGAAAAGAGACGGCTGAGGGGAGATATAATAGAAGTCTATAAATTAATGAACGGAGTGGAATGGGTAAATGTAGATCAATTGTTTACATTATCGGAATATAGAAAGACTAGGGGACATGCAATGAAGCTACAGGGCAAACTATTTAAGACTAATAAAAGAAAATATTTTTTCACTCAACGTGTAATCAAACTCTGGAATTTGTTACCGGAGGATGTAGTAAAGGCTGTTAGTGTAGCTGGGTTTAAAAAAGGTTTGGACAAGTTCCTGGGGGAAACATTTATAAACCATTATTAAGAAGGGACCCATGATATCAATGCTTGACCCAGTACAAGCATTGTGGAACCTGTGTCTTTTGGGGAAACTGCTAGGTACGTATGACCTAGATTGGCCACTGTTGGAAACAGGATACTGGGCTTGATGGACCTTGGTCTGACCCAGTATGGCATATCTTATGTTCTTATGTTTTTGCCGCTGTGGGAGGTGCCATTCACACTCCCAGCCATTAGCCTCTGGCTTGGTTCCCTGTACCGGGTCCAGAAGGCCCCGAGGTTCGAGAGGCCTCAGTTATCCCTCGGTTCCGTTGTGGTAGAGTCTGCCTTGAAATGGGCAAACAGTGCCAAAACACACTCCTTGGTGCCGACCACCCGAAAAGCACAGACCCTGGACTCCTTCAAGAGGAGGTGCATCCAGGGTTTCATGCTGATAGCCTGGATCCTGGCCTAGCAAACATACATGGCCATGTTCCTTGAGGATGTTATGCTGGACATTGAGGACTTCACTTCCCTCGTCCCCAAGGACTGCCGCGAGTCCTTTTGAGGTCTCTTAGCTCACGGCAAAGATTGCTCGACATTTATGATCCAGGGCACTTAAGACGCCTTTGAATCCGTGGCAGATGATCTGGTTGCAGTCCTGTGAACTGGAGCAGTGCGTCTAGGACAAGATTACCAGCGTCCCTTGCTGGGGTGAAAATTTCTTTGGCAGGTCCATGGAGGAAAAGGCCGAAGAGCTGGAAAAGGAGCAGGTGACCTTTACCAGGCTCTCCAAAAAGACTGCTGATCCCATGCGGAAAAAAGCACCAACCAAAAAGGGACTTCCCATCCCAGCTGCAAGTGCAGCCTAAGGCCCAGGTTTCCCGCTCTCAGCAGAGGGAGAAGACCTTGAAAGCACAGCCTGTCCCCTAGCCCAAGCTGGGTAGGGGTTTTCAATGGAGTCTTCAGGAGCATGGCCAATCAACCATTGTTCAAGGTTCCCCTGGGGGGTGGGGTTAGTCCACTTTGCCCACTGGTGGTCTCTGGTCACCTCGGATATTTGGGTGCTACAGATCATCCAGAGCGGCTATCGGTTGCATTTCACCCCGCTGCTGCCTCCTTACAATCCCGGGGAGTACCCTATGGTCCCAGTGCACCAGAGCTTCCTGCAGACTGAGGTTGTGGCCCTGCTGGGTGACATCACCATTGAACCAGTTCCCCTGGCCCAGATCCGGTAGGGAGTTTTCTCCAGGTACTTTCTTGTCCCAAAAAAGACTGGAGGGTTCCACGCATTTTGAATCTGTGAAATCGCAACCGATTCTTGGTGTGCAAAAAGTTCAAAATGATCTCATTGATGATGCTGCTTCCATTCCTCCTGCAAGATATCTGGCTTTGCTCCTTGGATCTGAAGGATGAGTACGTGCATATTCTGATCCACCTGCATCACAGACGGTACCTTTTGGTTCGTGCTGGATGGCCAGCACTACTAGTACCAGGTACTACCCTTCAGGCTGACCGTAGCCTCCAGGGTCTTCATGAAGTACATGGCAGTTGTAGCAGTTTAATCCCAGATCGGGGGGGGGGGGGGAGAGAGTCTCTATCTTTCCTGTACCTGAACGACTGGCTCATAAAGGGTCAAATGCAGACCATGTACGGCGATTCACCGAGCTCATCATTCAGGTGCTCTAAAGCTTTGGCTTTGTGATCAATTATCCGAAGTCTCACCTCCAGCCAGTATAACAACTGGAGTTCATCGGGGCTCTCCTTCATACCACTCAGGCAGAGCTTCCCTGCCTGCTGCATCTCATCGAGGTCATGGGTGCGTGGCAGCACTAGTGCCATACCATGGCCTGTGGGCTGTTGAGAGCCCTTGGACACATAGCAGCCATGGTGCATATTATCCCTCAGGCCCGCCTCTGAATGTGGCAGGCTCATTGGACCTTTCTGGCACATCTGGCAAATCAGGTGGTCCTGATCCAGACGAACAAAAAAGTCATCATGTTTTATGTGAACAAGCAGGGAGGAACGGGCTCATACCTCCTGTGCTGGGAGGTGGTTCACCTCTGGAAGTTTGCCCTATTCCATGGCATGGATCTCAGGGCAATGTATTTGTCTGATGAGAGCAACAGCCTAGCGGATCGACTCAGCTTGTTCTTCATCCACGCGAGTGATTCCTCAAACGGGGGGAGGTGGTAGACCGGATCTTTCGGGATTGGGGCACTCCAAATGTGGACCTCTTTGCTACGGCACAGAATGCCCAGGTAGCTCTATTCTGCTTCCGGAGATCGGCCAGTGATTGCCTAGCTCTGGATGCTTTTCTGATCCTCTGGGGGAGAGGGCCTGCTTTATGCCTACACCCTGATTCCACTCATGTGAAGATGCTCTTGAAACTCCAGGCCGAGAGGGGATGCATGATTCCCTATCACTCCTTTCTTGCATCAACAGCCATGGTTTCCGTTATTGTTACAGCTCTCGCAGGAGGAACCCTTACTTCTGGACTCCGACCCTGACCTCATCTCACAAGAGGGAAGCTCCTTGTTGCATACCAATATCCACTCCCTAGCACTCACAGCATGGATACTGAGCGGGTAGTCCTCGCGGAGCTTGCCCTTCCCAAGGGTGTCACTAAGATCCTGCTAGCATCTCGCAAGGAGTCGACATGTAGAGCTTATGCGTTCAGTGGGGGTGTTTTGCCATCTGGTGCGCTGGTCGGGCGTTGGACCCCTTTGTCTGTCCCATGAACCAGTTGTTAGAGTACCTTTTTGAACCTTTCCAATTCTGGGTTAAATTCCAACTCTGTGCATGTTCATCTCAGCGCGATTGGTGCGTTCCATCATGGCTGCGATGGGAAGCCCATCTTGACTCATCCTCTGGTATGCTGAATCATGCGGGGCTCACATCTCTCGAAGTTTCTGGTTAAGCCCTCCATGGTTTCTTTGGTCCTGAATGTAGTCCTCAGTCAGCTCATGCGGGCTCCCTTTGAGTTGCTGAACACATGTCCACTGAAGTTCTTGACCTTGGAAGGTCCTCTTCCTGGTGGCCATCACATTGGCCCAGCGAGTGAACGAGCTCCATGCCCTGGTCACACACCCTCCATACACCAGGTTCCATCAGAACCAGGTGGTGCTCTGCACACACCTGCATTTTCTGCCAAAGGTGGCCTCTGCTGTCCACCTCTACCACTCTATTGTCCTTCCAATGTTTTATCCCCAGCCTCATACCGACCGTGGTGAGGCAGCGTTGTACACACTGGATTGAAAGCGTGCGTTGGCCTTCTACTTGGAGCGCACAAAGGCACACCATCAATCCCCTCAGTTGTTCATCTCCTTCAACCCCAACAGGCTGGGAATTGTCGTTTCGAAGCACACATTATCCCTCTGGCTCACTGGTGGCATCACCCATGCATATTCCTTGGCTGGTCTGAGCCTTAAGGGTCATGTCACGGCTCACAATGTCCGTGCGATGGCTAAATTGCTAGCCAACCTCTGTTCTGTCTCCACAGAGGAGATCTCCAGGGCTACAACATGGCCATCAGTCCATACCTTGCACCCACTACTATCTGGATGGGGATTCCTAATAGGGCAGCAATTTTGGCCAGGCTGTGCTCCGGCATCTCTTTGGATCTTGAGGATCAACTCCTGCCCACTGGCCCTTCTGTGCATCCAAGCTACCTACTCAAAATTCCCTTGGTTGATATCAACTGGATACTGCATCAAATGCGTCCATCGGCGGGACTACCTCTGTGGTCTTCCTGGCTTCTCCATTTCTCGATGCCGAGTTGGGCTATTCTTTCTCCTGTGGTTCTGGTAGCCTGGAGCTTGGGAGTCCCATGAGGATTTATTTCCTGCTTGTTCACAGAGAAAGTGTAGCTAATCACCTGTAGCAGGTGTTCTCCATGAATAGCAGGCATAAGTCCTCCTACCTACCTCCCTGGGGAGTTGCCTTTTGGCTCCTGCAATGTGATCATTCTGGAGAATATAATGCTGTGGTGGGTGGGGAAGGCAGGCACGCATGCACAGCATACCTCCCAAAAGCTTTCTTTGAAAGCTGGGCAGCATTCATTGCAGGGTTCTGTCGGTGATGTCACCCATATGTGTCACCTCATAGGAGTATCCTTCCATTCCCTTTACCATTTTGGTGGCTCTTCTCTGTACTTTTTGAAGTTTATGGATCCAGAAAACCAAAAAGGTTGGGAACCTCTGTATTGGACAGGAATTTTGAACTAAATGATACTAGGATATCCATTGGTTGGGGCACTGGCTTTTTGTGAAACATTGCAAAGTATTTTTAGAGCAAAATTGAAGCCAAGAATTTTCTAGCTTTCAGTTCTCTTGTACTGAAAGTGGACTTAGAAGAGTGTTTTAATTCTCTGCCATTCATTTGGACTATTGATTAAGTTATAAGAAAATAAGAAAGGTCATATCGGGTCAGACCAAGGTCCACCAAGCCCAGTATCCTGTTTCCAACAGTGGCCAATCCAGGTCACAAGTACAGTACCTTGCAAGCTCCCAAAAAGGCACATAGTTTCCACAGTGCTTGTCCTGGGGCAAGTAGTGGATTTTCCGGGTCCTCTTTAATAATGGTTTATGGACTTTTCCTCCAGGAACTTGTCCAAACCAATTTTAAACTTAGTTACACTTACAGCTTTCACTACATCCTCTGGTAACAAATTCCAGAGTTTGATTATGTGTTGAGTGAAAAATATTTTCTATTATAAATCTTAAATGGGTTACATTGTAGCTTTATTGTATGTCCCCCTAGTCTTTCTACTTTTTGATGGTGTAAATAAATAATCTATGTATTTCCAGGAACAAGCAGGGATGTAGTCTTCACATATGGGGACGTCGGCGCCGACAGCCCGCACAGGAACACTCCCCAGTGTCCTATAGAAAAGCTTTCGGGAGCATCCCACTGCACCTGCGCCGCTCCCTTCCCACCTTTCTAACTCTCCCTCCTCAGTTTTTAGTTTTCCGCGGAGCCGACAGGGAGCAATTCCTTTCACTGTAGAAAATCTTTTTCTTTTGTGGTGTGTCTGCCTTCCCGTCAACGCTAGCACCGTTTTCTTCGGTGTTCTTTTCTTCTATCTTGTTTTAAAAAAAACAAAAAGGTTTTTCTTGGAGGGTCTTTGCCATCTAGGTGCTTAGGTGCCATTTTGGGCCTTAGGCCCCTTTGTTCATCCAGAATGGAGAAACCAACTAGTGGTTTCAAAAAGTGTTCCAAATGTAGCAGTACCATTTCTGCTACCGACACCCATGACTGGTGTCTTAAATGTTTGAGACCAGACCATTCACCGTCGGAATGTCTCCTTTGCAGAAAGAGGGGCCTGCAGACTAGAACTGTGAAACTCGGCACCCTCTTTGCCTTGGATGCAACGTCTGTGGCATCGGCGTCGTCCAAGGCTTCATTTTCCTCCCATGGATCTCAGGTAACGAAACCCAGGTTTTCTTTGAAGACTGGTCGGTCCTCAAAGGGTAGATCTCCTTCTAAGCATCAAGATGCTTTAAGTGTTGCCCTAGAGGAGAATACACCGGCCAAACAGCCCCAGCGAGGAGGTCCTTGCCTCCAAAGCATTATCGGGGTCCCAAGATGTTCCCGAGGCGTCCACCTCTGGAGAGCTCTTGGTGCCGTGTTCTGGGGTCATGGCCTGCTGTTCGGGTACCGATACCCAGGCATCGGCTGGCTCCAAGGATCAATGTATCATAGCCGTTGAGCAGAATCTTGCGTCATTGCTGGTGGCCTCGGTACCGCTAAAGCCTCTGCAATCGGTTCCACAGCCATCAGTACTGGCACCGGTACCGGAGGTATCGGCATCAACCATTGCACCGCTCTCCATGCTACCACCCATGCTGGCCCTGGAGTCAGTCTCCAGCATCGAGGGTCCAGTACCGAGGCATTCCAATGCCAATTTCGATCGGTACCGTCGTCGGACCGGGTGTGAGCACCCGGCCCGTTGATACTTTGAGGAGTCTGATTCCGATTCTTCCGATGAATCACTCGGTACTGGAGAGGCTCTTCTGGAAGATCCTGCTCCTTCCCCACAACGCCGGATGTCTCCACCAGAAGACATGTCTTTTCAAGACTTTATACGGGATGTGGCTCGGAGCCTCTCAATTACTGTGACCTCCGAGAAGGAAATTGAAATGCTTTAGTATCCGGCAGTCCCTAAGGAGGCTGCTATCTTACCCATTCATCGGATATTGCATGACCTTATGCTTAGGATGTGGGAAACACCTTTAACGGTGTCTCCACATTCTCGAAGACTCTATACCATGTACCGGGTACCACAGTGTCCCGGTTTCCAGAAAATGCAGTTACCACACCATTCCATGGTTGTGGAATCGGCAATGCATTGAATTAAGTGCTAAGACACATTCATCTAATCCCCCGAGCCGTGAGGCGAGAACTCTTGATGCTTTTGGCTGTCGATGCTTTCAGCCAGGATAAGTTGTCAGCCAGGATAAGTTCATACATACTCTACATGGGTATGTTTCTTCGAGAGGTGTCTAAAGATTTGGAACTAATGACTCCTCTTCTCCCAGACGACAAGAGGGCTGATTTCCTGACACTTGTTAAACATGCCCAGAATGTTTCCAAGTTCATGAACAGGGCAATTTTTGATTGTTTCGAGTGTATTAGCAGGACTTTTGCTATTTCCATCGGTGCACGTTGGATTGCTTGGTTACAAACATCTGATTTAGAACAGTGGGTCCAAGACAAGCTGGGGAGTATTCCTTGCATGGGAGAAAACCTCTTTGGCAAGGATTGTCAAGACAAAGCTTCTCAGCTTGAGTCCGAGAATACCATCCTAAATAGGCTCTCTAGGACCACTGCCAACCCAGCTAAGAAAAAGACGGTTAAGAAACCCTTTTTCAACAAGAAGTAGTTTTATCCTTACACCCATGCGGTCCACTGTCTGATCCATGCTTCCCAGAAGGGACAGCAACAACCAAAGCAACAAAGGAAGGCTCAGGCTCCCAGAGCTCAACCAGCTCAGCAGACCCAGCCTCCACAAGGTCTTTGACTTCCTGCTAGAGAACTTAGCTATCCTACCCCTGGAAATTCCAGAGCCAGTCAACATCCCAGGCAGACTGTGTTACTTTGCCAGAAGATGGCATCAGATAACATCAGAACATTGGACTCTCTCCATAGTGATAGAGGGGTACAAACTTCACTTCCAAAGTATGCCCCCTCCCTCCACTCCAAGGGCGTTCAGCTCCCGGCCCCCTCTTACTACTCTCTTGTGCCAGGAGATCACCACTCTTCTCGCTCAGGGTGCAATAGAGGAAGTGCCACTTTCCCAACAAGGCCTGGGCTTCTACTCCCCCTACTTCTTTATACCAAAGAAAACAGGAGGATACAGGCCCATTCTGGACCTCCGAGAATTAAACAAGTATCTGCTCTGAGAGAAATTCAAAATGATCTCTCTCAGAACACTTCTCCCTTACATCCAGAGTCAGGATTGGCTATGTTCTCAAGACCTAAAGGATGCATATACACATCTTTATCCACAAAGAACACAGGAGGTTTCTTTGGTTCCTCTTTCAGGGAAGACATTACCAGTACAGGGTTCTACCCTTTGGCCTGGCTTCTGCCCCAAGAGTCTTCACAAAATGCATGGCAGTAGTAGCAGCATTTCTAATAACTCTAGGGATATTTGTCTTCCCGTACTTAGACGACTGGTTCATCCAAGCAGCGTCAGCTCCAGAGGCCAGCTCTGCTCTCTCCCGCACAATGCAGGTTCTTCAACATTTGGGTTTTGTAATAAATCTTCCAAAATCCCAACTCACCCCTTCTCAAACCTTAGAGTTCATAGGAGCTATTCTAGACACACAGCAGTCAAGGGCTTTTCTGCCACAGGTATGCTAGCTTCTCAAGCAGCTATGAAGATCTCCCTAACTGCTCGAGGAATGCTTCAGTTGCTCGGTCATATGGCTTCCACTGTACATGTGGTTCCCTATGCTCGTCCACACATGAGTGCAGCTCAGTGGACCTTAGCTTCGCAGTGGACTCAGGCATCAGGTCGTCTGGGGAACAAAATCAGGAACCCTGCATGCCTCATTTCGTCCCTCCAATGGTGACAATCGCCAAAAAATCTACTCGTAGGGTCACCTTTTCAGAAGCCCACCACACCAGTCCACCCTGACAATGGATGCGTCCAAATTGGGTTGGGGAACTCATCTGGACAATATCTCCACTCAGGGTCTTTGGACTCAGCAGGAGGCCCAGCTTCACATAAACCTGCTAGAACTCAGAGCCATCTTCAATGCTCTCAGAGTGTTCCAGGACTACCTCCGCTCCAAAACAGTTCTAGTCCAGACGGACAATCAGGGTGCCATGTTCTGTGTGAACAACCAGGGTGGAACAGGTTCTCAGGCGTTGTGCAATGAAGCCCTACACCTATGGTCCTTTGCCATACACCTTCAGATACACCTACTAGCGGTGTATCTTCCTGGCAAGCAGAATGTCCTGGCAGACAAACTCAGCTGAGTACTACTGCCACACGAATGGTCTCTCCAGAGCAAATTGCTCAAATATTTCAAATCTGGGGAACCCCAGATGTAGATCTGTTTGTAAGTCTTCAGAATGCCAAGCTTCCCTGCTTCTGTTCCAGAATTCCTGCTCAGAACAGTCAGGCGATGGATGCTTTCCACCTCCACTGGGGTCAGCACTTCCTATATGTCTACCTACCCATTCCCCTCATTCCCAAGACTCTGTTCAATCTTCAGAGAGACAGGGGCCATATGATCCTCATAGCCCCACGCTGGCCACGACAGATGTGGTATCCACTGCTTCTACGTCTCTCTCAAGCCAGACCTCTGGAGTTGGGTTGTATTCCAGATCTTCTATCCCAGGAGAACGGGACGCTTCTGCACCCGAATCCTCAGTCTTTGCACCTGATGGCGTGGCTGCTGAGAGCTTAGAACTCCAGGATGTCAACCTCTCTCAACAGGTTAAAGATATCCTTCTGGCCTCTAGGAAACCTTCCACAAGGTATGCTTACACTTTTAAATGGTGTTCAAAAAGGATCTTAATCCTTTTTCTGTTCCAGTAGAGGCATTACTTCAGTATCTCCTCCACCTTTCATCCTCTGGACTTAAAACTAATTCAGTAAGAGTTCACCTTAGTGCCATCGTGGCTTTTCACATGCCCTTTGATGGACAATCTATCTCCTCTCAACCGCTTGTAGCGCATTTTTATGAGAGGTCTACTCTTAACTAAGCCTCCCATTAAGCCACCACCTGTGGCATGGGATCTCAATCTTGTCCTTGGACAGCTCATAAAGCCGCCCTTCGAACCCCTAGCCACTACATCCCTGAAGTTTTTTTCTTGGAAAGTCAACTTCCTAATTGTCCTCACTTCTGCAAGACACATTAGTGAGCTCCAAGCTTTATTTATTTTTATTTATTTAACAGATTTTTTATACTGCTTTATCATTTCAATCAAAGCAGTTTACATTGTAACTTAAACTTGGTAAACATACATTGAACAGGGACATTGATAACTTGGATTTTTAGCTTTAGTGGCTGACCCGCCTTATACATGGTTCCACCATGATAAGGTAGTCCTTAGGACTCATCCCCACTTTATGGCGAAGGTGGTTTTGCCTTTTCATTCGAACTAGTCGGTTTACCTGCCTGTTTTCTTCCCTAGGCCTCATGCCTCTAGGGCAGAAACGAATCTACATACTCTGGATTGCAAGCGTGCTTTGGCCTTTTATCTTCAGAGAACTAGGCTGCACAGAAAGGCTTCACAGCTTTTGTTGCCTTTGATTCCAGTCACCTCGGTCTACCAGTTTATAAGAGAACACTCTCCAAGTGGATTGCAGACTGTATCTCTTTTACCTATGAGAGTAAAGGACTTTCTCTTGAAGGTCATGTCACAGCACACAATGTGCAAGCAATGGCTGCCTCTATGGTAAATCTACGCTTGGTGACGATTGATGAAATCTGCAAAGCAGCAACCTGGTCCTCTGTCCACACCTTTGTGGCCCATTATTGCTTGGACAAGGACTCCCGTCGGGATGCCTTGTTTGGCCAGGCTGTTCTCCAGCATCTCTTTCAGACTTAAAACAACTCCTATCCCCCATCCCGGGTTTCGATACAAGAGATTCTTGGGAAGAAACATGACCCACTTTAGCCTGTGTTTCACTGCTCTCTCTGGGGTCATCTCCTTGGCATCTCCAAGCTAGGGAGTCCCATATGTAAAGACGACATTCCTGCTTGTTCCTGGAGATAGTGTAGATCTCCAGGAACAAGCAGGAATGAGTCTTCACATATGGGTACGTCGGTACCGACGGAGCCTGCACAGGAATGCTGCCCAGCTTTCAATCGAAGCTTTTGGCAGCATCCCTCGCGCCTGCGCAGTGACTTCCCGCCTTCTCCACAGCCTCTCTTCAGTTTTCGTTTTTCCGCGGAGCCGGCAGGACGTTCTCCTGTCACCGCAGAAACTTTTCTTTTCAATTGCTTTAATTACTTTCTTTTTTTTTTTTTTTTTTCTTGTGGTCGCGGCTGTATTTCCCGCTACCACCCGTACCGCCGGTGGTTTTTTGACTAAATTCTGTAAAACTTTTCTTCAGTTTTTTTGCCTTAATTTCTTAGGCCTACTAGGCCTTTTCATTATGGAGCCGCCTTTTCCCAAGAAGTGCATCCGATGTGGAAACACCTGTTTCTTTTTAGACACCAATAGTTGGTGTCTCAACTGTGTGGGTCCTGACCCTTTTTCCCCTGACTTGTCAGGAGATAATTTTGTGAGGAAACCTTCAGTATTTAGAGTTTCCCTCCATACCGTTTTTTCTTCGGCATTGAGGGTACCCGATTTCTCTACTTCACAGGATCAGGTAACCCAAAAAAAGTCTGTTAAGACTAGTCAATGCTTGAGTAGTATGTCCCATGCCCAGCATGGTGACGGCTCCGGCCTTACCCTCAAAATTCCATTGGCATTACCCCTGCGGGAGTCTTCGGGCTCCAAAGCGTTAAAGGGGTTTCAGGATGTTCCTGGGGCTCACCCCTCACAGAACATGCCTGAGCCATGCGCGGGGGTAGTATCCGCTCCGAGCGGTACCGAACCTCTGGCATCGGCACCGGTGTCGAGTATTCCACTCTTCACCAGGGATCGTCATCGGGCATCCTCGGTACCTTCGGGACCGATCGATACGCACCGCATTGACTTCCCTCAATCTCAGCCATGCTCTGGGACGGTACCGGCGTCGATCGGTTCCGAAACCCTAGCATCGGGATGGATAGGTGCTCATCGGGTATCCTCGGTACCGTCGGTATCGATCGATGTCACCCAGGCTGCCTTAGTGGTATCGGCATCGCCGATACTGCCACCTGCGTCGGAACTCTCGAGACATGCATCGATAGTCTCGCTCTCTTCGATGCCGAGTCTTGAGTCGATATCGAGTCTCGAGGACTGCGTACCGACGCGTCCCGGAACCGACTCCTGTCGTTTCCAGATAGGTACTTCCAAAGATCCTAGCCATAACTCCCTCATGATCTCGGTACCACTACAGCAGTTCCCGATGGCTACTTCACCTGCTAGTCCTTTATCAGTATCGATGTTGATGCCTGTTCTTGCACCAATGCCTAGTTTGGAACCGATACCTGGCATTGGTGCAGTACCCTGTCCGTCCTCTGATGCTCAGGCTCTTTCTTTAGCCTTACCAGGGATAGTTCCCATTGGAGATCAGTCTTTCCAGGCTTTTCTCCGGGATATGGCAACCTTTCTTAATATTTCTATCCCTGCTTGTGATCCTACTCATGGCTCACTGGCACAAATGGAAAATATAAACTTTCCTTTACATCCTGCTCTGCAGGATCTCCTTCTCAGGGTCTGGATATCGCCCTTATGACTTCCTCAAGTTTCTCCAGACCTTGAGGTTCGGTACTGAGTGCCACCCTCTCCAGGGTTCCAAAAGCCTCAACTTTCTCATCGTTCCCTTGTAGTGGAATCGGCACTGAGGAAAGTTAAGAGCAAGAAGAAGCATTCTTCTTTTCCGCCAGGTCGTTCTTCAAGAACACTCGATGCTTTTGGCCGTCAGGCCTTCCAAAACTCTATGCTGGCTTCCAGAGTTCTCTCATATTTTTCACATGAGTCTAACACTCCAGGAAGTCACAGAGAAATTGTCTATTTTGACCCCTTTTTTACCAGAGCCCAAGGCTACTGATTATTCCTTGCTCCTCAATCACAGCCGGAATATATCCTGGTTCCTGTCTCGTGCTTCTATAGATTCTTTTGAATCCGTTAGCAGATCCTCTGCTATTGCCATTGCAGCACGTCGCAGAGCCTGGCTTGAGGCTTCAGACTTGAGCAAACGGGCACAAACTATACTAGCTCATTCTCCTTGTACAGGGGAAGGTCTTTTTAATAAGGAGGCTTTACGTCAGGTTGCTCAATGCTCCCCTGACTCTTCGTCCACTAGAAACCATTCTACGCCACCTCCTTCTTCAAATAGTAGGAAATGTCCTACCAAACCTTCTTTCCCTAAGAAAAGAAAGTTTCATTCATCTCCTGCCCATCATTCGGCTGTACCTAAACAAGGGACGCCTCAACCTAGTCTGAAGTCCTCCAATTCTGGCCAGTCTCCGCATTCCCAGCAACCATAGGGATCGGGGATTATAACTTACACTTTACTTCTACATCTTAGAAGTTTATTCACTGTGCTTTCTTTTTCAGTGTACTAACCTGTCGGAAAAATTTTTTGTTCAGGGACTACACACTTCTCCTCTTCTTACTCTCTAGAAGAGCAGTTGCAACTATCACCTGATAGTTTCTATCCCAACTGAACATTTTTTCCTTCAGTTGACTTAACCTATGGGTACGTCACCCTTCAACTACTTGAGGGCTACCATACTGAACTACTTCTCTGGCAAGCTCGTTCCCCAGACAGGGAGAAGAGATATCCCCTCTCTTTTCTTGTCTGTTTTTCTTTATTCAGCACAGGACAATCTCTCTGCTGTTTCTGTCAGCAGCTCTGCCTGCAGGAGTTACAGTAATTGTATTACTGGGACTTTTCCAGGTTCCAGTCCCTTGTTCAAAATTTGTCTAGCCTCAGTAGTGATTCCAAACTCTCTTGGATCCTCCTACTCGTTTAGGCTTTCTCACATTATTCTAACCATCTCCTTTTCTAGGATATGGCAACATACCTGACTTTCAGTCAGTTTATCTCATAGCTCTCCTGCACAATGCTCTCTGCAGTTTTCAGAGAAGCTTTCTACTATGAGGGCCTTGCTATAGAGCATTGACCTTGTCTCTGAAGTTCCTCTATTATTAGAGAAAAACTTATAAACCCTTCCTATACCTGTGAGGGTTCTCCACACCCCCTCTAGCCTGGGGTGTTAACACGAGATATCAGTTCTTCTGCGTGAAAATCCAAGGCATCTCCCATGTCAGTGTTCTGTAGAACTCCTGCCTTGTTCCTTACAGATTCATATCTTCATCTGTTCTCACGCGAACATCACGGTTAGCTCATGGGATTGCCTTCCTGCATCCCTCAACCCACGAAAATAGATTCTCTATACATATCCCAAGTGGGCTCACCCTCTTGTAGAACGCAGAATCTTTTTCTCTTATATACCCCATGTGCACTTATAGGAATGGGTGATAGACATGTATCTTCAATCTCTTGTCTTATATGTAGCATCTCCATATATGTCTACATACCTATATCATTACTCTGGTGGTGCTAAACCATGCCCCGCAAATTAACATATATCTAAATATATCATATCTTTATATAGATATATATTTGATATGTTTTTCACCACCCATATCCTAATATATCTGGACATATGTGTATTTATATATATATATATATATATATATATATATATCTTCCAGCCACGTATATATCCCTATGTATATGTGTTTGATGGGGGGCTTCTTAAGGGTTGGTCTGTCTTATACACTATCACCCTTACTGTCTCTACTACATGATTTACCTCCTAGAGGTTCTAGACAGTCTGTCGCCCTACCTCTCATACCATATTACGATACAGAATCTGTTAGGCACCAATAACCACTTTGGTGCTAACATCTTCCATTTTTTCTTTGTCCTTGAAGCATCAAGCTTCAATGTTTTTTCCTATCTCTCGCCAGCTAGGAAAAACAGTGTACATCTTTATCTTAGAGTACACAACTGTTTTCCGAGGGAATAGGGGTTTTCCAGTCCCCCTCTTCCTGCCAGGACTGGGCTAGTTCTCCAACTCCGTCAGTCTTCTTCCTTTAGTCCTCAATGTTAATGACCTTATACCTAAAGGAGTTTTCAGCTTTTCCCATAAAGCTTTCCACTGCAGACCTGACGTCTACTCCTACCCAGTTGACACCTGGATCATCTACTACCTCCATGTCTGGACCTTCATCCTCACTACTGAGAGGTCACCTTGAAGATTCCGCCACTGTTTATCCAGTAGACTCCATCATGCTTTCTACTTCCTACAGTACAGTAGGTAAGCTGCATTTTTTAAGTGTACATTAAATGTGTTTTAATGCTACTCATCTTATCTACCAAGGACTCCTGTATTCTGTAGAACCCTCTAGTCCTTGACTATGCTGTTTCTTTCCTCACAGCTCCTTTATTGTCAACTCCTACCCTCCATCCCACATTGGATGCCGGGGATTCCTGGAGACAAAATGCACCCCTATTCCAGGCACTTGCATTTTTATGGGATCTCCCCCTGGCATCTCCAGCTAGGGAGTCCCCATATGTGAAGACTCATTCCTGCTTGTTCCTGGAGATAGCACAGTTACTTACCTGTAACAGGTGATCTCCGGGAACAGCAGGAATTAGTCTTCACAACCCTCCCACCTCCCCTAGGAGTTGCATCTTTTTTATCTTTTTCCTTTTCTCTCCTCGCCTTTGTCTCAGCTCTGAAACCCAACTGAAGAGAGGCTGTGGAGAAGGCGGGAAGTCACTGCGCAGGCGCGAGGGATGCTGCCAAAAGCTTTCTGATTGAAAGCTGGGCAGCATTCCCGTGCAGGCTCCGTCGGTACCGACGTACCCATATGTGAAGACTAATTCCTGCTGTTCCCAGAGATCACCTGTTACAGGTAAGTAACTGTGCTTTACTCACCTGTAACAGGTGATCTCCGGGAATAGCAGGAATTGAGTCCTCACAACTCACTTTCCTCCCCTAGGAGTTGTATCTCTCTCTCTCTCTCTCTCTTGCTCTCTCCTTTTATCTCAGCTACAAACCCAACTGAGGAGGGGAGAGTTGGAAAGGTGGGTGGGTAGGTGTGGTGCAGGCACAGAGGGATGCTCTCATAAGCTTTCCTATAGGACGCTGGGGAGCGTTCCCGCGCGGGCTCTGTCGGTGCCGATGTAACCCATATGTGAAGACTCAATTCCTGCTGTACCCAGAGATCATCTGTTATAGATGAATAACTACACTTTACCCGTTCCATTCCATTCATTAATTTATAGACCTCTATCATATCCTCCCCTCAGCAGTCTCTTGTCCAAGTTGAAAAGCCCTAACCTTTTAAGCCTTTCCTCATAGGGGTATCCTTCCATCCCCTTTATCATTTTGGTGACTCTTTTCTGTATCTTTTCTGATTCCGCTATATGCTTTTTAAGATATGGCGACCAGAATTGCAGATAATATTCAAGGTTTTATTCTCCATTTCTTTCCTTATTATTCCTAGCATTTTATTTGCTTTCTTGGCTGCCACTGCATACCGAGCGAAGGGTTTCAACTTATTATCTATAATGACACCTGCATTTTTTATTGGGAGACCTTGCATCATGTAACTGTAGTTTGGGTTGTTCTTTCCTAGGTGCATAACTTTGCACTTGTCCACATTAAATTTCATCTGCCATTTGGATGTCCAGTCTTCCAATTTATCAAGGTCCTCTTGCAATTTTTCACAATCCTCTTGCGTTTTAACAGCTTTGAATAATTTTGTGTCATCTGCAGATTTGATCACCTCACTCATTATTCCAATTTCAAGGTGATTTATGAATATGTTTAAAAGCAAAGGGCTCAGCACAGATCCCTGGGATATTCCACTATTCGCCTTTCTCCATCTGAGAAAATTGGCCATTTAGCACTACCCTCTGCTTTCAATCTTTTAACCAGTTCTTGATCCACAATAGTACACTGCCTCCAATACCATGACTTTTTAATTTAGCCAGGAGTCTCTCATGAGGGATCTTGTAAAAGGATTTCTGAAAATCCAGATACACTGTATCAACTGGCTTACCTTGGTCAACGTGTTTATTCACACCTTCAAAAAATATGAGAGATTAGTAAGACAAGACTTTCCCTGGCTAAAGCCATGTTGGCTTTCTCTCATTAAACCATGACTATCTGCATGTTCAGTAATTTTATTCTTTTAAATGGTTGTTAGTTTTGCCCGGTACTGACATCAGGCTCACCGATCTGAAGTTTCTCAATCACTCCTGGAACTCTTTTTAAAAATTGGCGTTACATTGGCTATTCTCCAATCTTCAGGTACTACAGATGATTTTAATGATAGAGTTCACAGATTACTAATAGTAAATCTGCAATCTCATCTTTCCGTTCTTTCAACACTCTTGGATGTATACTATCTGGTCCAGGTGATTTACTATTCGTCAATTTATCAAATAGTTGTAATACATCTTCCTGGTTTATCAATATTTCTTTCAATTCTTCTGATATATCACCTTTAAATATAATTTCATGTATAGGGAACTTTGTTTACATCTTCAGTAAAGTCCGAAGCAAAGAATTTATTCAGTCTCTCCTCTATGGCCTTGTCCTTCTTTAGTGCTCCCTTTACCTCTATCATCCAGTGGTCCAACTGACTCTCACAGGATTTTTGCTATGGATGTATTTGAAAAAAACATTTATTATGCGTTTTTGCCTGCCCTATTAATGCCTTGCATCTAACTTACCAGTGCTTGTGTTTCCCATTTTCTTCATTTGACTCCTTTTTCCATTTCCTGAAAGATGCTTTTTTGGCTATAACAGCCTCTCTGACCTCGCTTTTAGACATTTCCTGTCTAGTACAGAGGTTCACAACCTTTTTTGTTTTCTGGATCCATTAGACTTCAAAAGGTTCATTGACTTTCAATTCTTCCCTATCATGCTTCCTGGATATCCTCCCCTCAGTGCTGAGCCTTTCCTTCCCTAGCCCTCTATATCAACCTTCCCTTCCCTCTCCCCCACCACTCTCCCTCACTTTCTCCAGCAGTCTGAGTCACTTTTTCTCCAGCCAGTTACCATCAATATATCTCTCTTCCCTCCCAGCCAAGCCTCACTAGCTTTTTTCTTCTTCTTAGTGTCCTGCAGAGACCCCCTGTGCAATGGTCACATTGATCCCCAGGGTCCGCCTACCAGGGATTGTGAATCTCTGGTCTAATACATGTGCATTGGATTCTTGCCTCACTTGGATACCTAAAAGCTCAAAGACCACTATGGCAAACAGTTTGACTCACTTGTTTAATCTTTCTTTGTTTAAAGGCATTCTACCTCCTCAACTAAAACAAGCTGAGATTCATTGAGCTCTAAAGAAAGAGAAATTACATTTCTCAGAACTGAATAATTATGGGCCTATCTTTTGCTTACCTTGGATAGTGAAATTGGTTGAATTGAATGCGTTGCAACTACTGCTAAGATTTTGTGGTCAGTCATGTCATTCTTAACTTCAAATTTTGGATTTAGGGCAGGTTATAGCACTAAGTCTTGGTTTCAGCTATTGATTTATGAATGTTAGAAATAGGAACTAAAACTACATTGATGGTTGCCTTTTTGGATATTTCTATGACTTTTGACTTTATTGAGCATTCCATATTACTCAAGAGGCTTAAGTTTTGGAATTGACTTGGTGGTGCTTGGATGGTTCACCTCCAACCTAGCCAATTGACAGCAACAAGTAAGGACAGGTGTTTCTACATCATCCAGGTTCAACTTGCAGACAGTTATACCCCAGGGATCTGCACTATCCATAGTTGTGTGTGATCTGGATTCTACATATGTTCTCGGTAGCAAGAGGTTTTATAAATTGACTTTATGCCTAACATATGTATGTTATACACTGTATAAAACAAAGAATCACTGTTGCCATTGAAAAGTTTTTAATATAAATTACATCAATGAGATATCGATAAAATCCTATTGGCCATGTTTCGGTATAGGTTTTCATCAGGAGAAAGGAATTCATATCTGAAACAAAACACAAATTTAAAAGTAGTATGTATAAAAAAAGTACTGTACTGATCTGGCCAATGTGGTACTATTAAGAATAATTAGACATAGACAAAAAGATGAATTTAACTCTGGGTAAAAATCTATATTCACAGGTCTTGAATAAACTAATCTCTTAATAGATTTTTATCTGGAAACAAATATGAATTAATTATAACAATTGCATTAGATGGTAGGCATTCCACAATTAAAAATAAAACTGTTCAGGACAGTATGCTATTTATCTTCACCACCTCAAAATTTAAATTGGCATACAATGAGATAAATAATGAAATAAAATCCTTTTTAATGCTCAATTCATTATATAATAATTAATTGATAACTGAACAGTGAGACTATATTTGAAAGATAGATTATAGGATACAGAATTGAGAACTTAAACATTTAGCACATTATACGCTCATTAATTATATAGATAATTTTTATAATAGATCTTTTTGAAGAGATTCCTTTCGTGCTTCTGGCACCACAGTAGTTGAGTATGCAGACCATGTGTACATTAGAGATGCATTATTAAAATTGCCCATACTTTATTACAGCACATAATTGTGTGATCTCGCTTGCAATAATAATGTTTTCCAGGAGAAATCATACATGCCTGCAAATAGCTCTGTCTTGAATATTGTTTAATAGTATTTAGTCATTTTATTATTTTGAACATGAGAATCATTTGACATATATTCTTTTAAAAGCCTAATATGACAAGCTCTATCACTTTGTTGTGACACTTACGCATACTGTATTCAATCTTATAAGTCTATAATCTTACTTTTAACAGGAGCCAGGAATATTAAAGCGGGTAATGCTGGCCTCTGACTTGTGTGGCTCTCTGCTGTTGTTGCTGGGCCCTCCTCTTCAGTGAAGATTACTCCTAAATCAAATCAAACAGTCTGAGAAGATGGGGGATTGATCATATTAAATATCAGTGTGTATTATCAATCCCAATCACCCAACACAAACAAAGCAAATACATTAAATTGTACGTTTTATATTAATAGGGATTTATTAGGGCTTTTATAGGTGTTTAATCTATTTCAGTGAAGATTACTGCATGATAACTTTCAGAAGGGCTGTGCATACATTGTCACTGTGGAAAAAGGTCTGAATTGCAATCATATGGTTAAGCTGGTTCTTGGCCTGTATAGACATTTAACAAATGGCTGTTAAATTGCTAATCTTTTCTTAAGCTAACAGGCTTCTAAAGGTGTCTTACAACATTAGAAATCCCATACTGGGTCATACTGATGCTTTGGCCTGAGAGGTATATCAAATGTAACTAAACATTAAGCATTAAACATCAAAGGTCTATCAAGCTCCACATGCTTTCTCTGTAGCGGCTAATTCAGTTCACAAGTACCTGCGGGATCTCTAAGAATGGATCCAGTGTTTCTTGCTCATTCCGAGGGGTAAGCAGTGGCTTTCCCAGATATAATAATGGCTAATAATGGTTTATGGACCGTTCTCCAGGAACTTTGTCTTTTAAATCTAGCTATGCTAATTGTTTTCACAACATCCTCTGGCAACAATTTCCACAGTTTAACTGTGTGCTAAGTGAAAAATATATTTTCTCCAGTTTATTTTAAAAGAGCTACCTGTTAGCTTCATTGAATGTCCCCCACTCCTTGATAGTGTTCAAAAGGGTAAATAACCATTCCCTATTTACCCATTCCACACCATCCATGATTTTATAGACCTCTATCATGTTTCCTCCCAGCTATCTCTTCTCTAGGCTGAAGAGCACCTAACCTGTTTCTTTTCCTCATTGGGAAGCCATTCCATCTACTTTTTTGTCTAGGTTCCCTATTTTGAATCTTTTCTAGTTTATATCCTTTGAGATGTATTGACCCGAACCATCATATTATGGATTTGTATGGAGGCATTATGATATCCTCTTTTTTTTTATTTTCCATTCCTTTCCTGATAATTCCTAACTATTTGATTTTTCTGACCACTGCCATACTCTGAGCTGAGGATTTCAACATATAGTCTGCAATGATCCCAAGGTTCCTTTCTTGGGTGGTGTACCTATAGTTGGTATTATTTTCCCATATATATATATATATATATATATATATATATCACCTTGCACATTTTCACATTAAATTTCATCTACCATTCAGACATCCCATCCCCCAGTCTTGCCAAATCTTCCATGAATTCTTCACAATTGGTTCATGATCTAATTATTTAAAAAAATTGTGCCATCAACAGATCTGATGACGTCACTCATCGTATTGTTTTCCAGATAATTTGTAAATATATTAAAAAGTACTGGTCCCAGTACAGATCCTTGGGGTATACCGCTATTTATTTTCTTCCATTGAGAGAAAGGACCATTAAGTTTTTATTTCCCTAGTTTTTGGCCAGATCCATAATATAACATTGCTTTCTATAGTCCATGATTTTTTTTTAAATTTTCTGACCAGTCTCTTGTGAAAGATTTTATCAAATGCTTACTGAACATTTAGACATACAGTAGCTCCCAACTCACCCTGGTTCACATGTGATTCAAAAACAAAATCTTAGCAGATTGGTAGGGCAAGATTTCCTTTTGCTAAATCCATGTTGGCTCTGCCCCATTTATCTGTAACTATCCAGATGGCTAGTAATTTTGCTGTTCGGAACTAGCTTCTACAATGTTGTCTGGCACAGATATGAAGTTCATCAGTCTGTAGTTTTCCTGGATCACCCCTGGAGCCCTCCTGAAAAAAGCATCGTGTTAGCTATCTTCCAATCCTCAGGTAGTGTAGCTGATTTAAATGAGAAATTAGATTTGTACTAATAAATCTGCAATTTAATTTTTGAGTGTACCTGTGATGAAGCCCACTTGATCTGTATGTACTAGTGACCCCATAACCCCTTTGCAGTTTAGCTGCCAAAACTTTAGCAAATATTTTACAGTCCATGTTCAACAGCGTGAAAGGCCTAGATTTCTGAACCAGAGCAGCATCATGCCCCAGGTTTTCAGTCATTCGTCGGAGCTTCTTTGAATCTCCCTAAGGCCACTTTTGGGGTTGGAAAAGACATAAACAACTTACGTGGCAGTGAGTATAGCTTATCTCAAGGAACAAGCAGGAATGAGTCTTCACATATGGGTACGTCGGTACCGACAGAGCCTGCGCAGGAACGCTCCCAGCGTCCAATCAGAAAGCTTTTGGGAGCATCCCACAGCACCTGTGTGCTGCCTTCCCAACTATCTCTCCTCAGTTGTTCTTTTTCCGCGGAGCCAGCAGGTCATGTTCCTGTCACCACAGAAAAATTTCCTTATTTTTTCTTTATTTCTTTTCTGTCGCGTCTGCCTTCCTCGACACTATACCGGTACCACCGGTTCTTATTCTTTTCTTTAAAAAAAAAAAAAAAAAAGACCTTTTTTCATTTATTTTTCTTCAGGTGTACTTCAGTTTTGGGCCTTAGGCCCAAAACCCTTTTCCTTAAATATGGAAAAGCCTGCCTCAGGATTTAAGAAGTGCACAAAATGTGGCGGTACTATATCCGTCACCGACACCCATGACTGGTGTCTAAAGTGTTTAGGCCCTGACCATTCCATTAAAGATTGTGTGTCCTGTTCCATGATGTCTAAGAGAGGTCGACAGAACCGAGCTGCCAAGCTCAATACCCTGTTTCCCTCTGATGCAGCTTCGGTGGCATCGACGTCTTCCAGGGCTGCTTCTTCCTCACATGGATCTCAGGTAACTAAACATAAATCCAGCCGGTCCTCGAAGGGCAAATCTCCTTCTAAGCATCGAGATGCCCCTGGCCTTGCCCTTGAGGATTCTGCACTGGCAAAATTACCCTGGCGGGAGGCTTCGGCCTCTAAAGCATCGTCATCGGGGTTCCAGGATGATCTAGATGGCATGGCCTCAACAGATCTCCTGGTGCCATGCTCTGGGGTACCGGTACCGACTTCCAGGCTTCCACCGGTACCGACTTCCAGGCATTGGCGGTGTCGATGGATCAGAGGATTCTGTCTATCGAACGCAGTCTGGCGGCTTTCCTTGTGGCATCGACGCCCGTGGTACCGCAACAGACTCCTCTGCCGGTACCGGCTCCGGTATCGCCATCGGCACCGATTCCGGTACCGGTGGCATCGGTGTCCGCTATGCCGGTACTCTGCCCTCTGCAGCCCTCCGGTACCGATACCCCGGTACCGGTGATTCCCGATACCGATCCCAGTCGGTACAGGTATCGGGCTTTGCAAGAGCATCACGACAGACGATACTTCGATTCCTCTGATGACTCTGAGGATTCTGAAGAGTCTGTCGATGCAGCGATGCTTCTTCCACAGGAGGAGTCCTCTCCTAAACGAAGGATGTCTCCTCTAGAGGACTTGTCTTTTCAAGACTTTATCAGAGAGGTGGCTCGGGGCCTCTCTATTACAGTAGCCCCAGAGTCAGAGCCTAGAGCTAAGGAGTTAGATATTCTACAATATCCTAAAACTCCTAAGGAGGCAGCTACCTTGCCTATTCATGAGATTCTGTATGATCTCATGTTAAGGATGTGGGAAGCACCTCTAACCACCTCTCCTCATTCTCGCAGGTTGGACACCATGTATCGTGTCCCTCCTTGTCCTGGTTTCCATAAAACTCAGCTTCCTCACCACTCTATTGTGGTTGAGTCTGCAATGAGAAAGATTAGAAGTGCCAGGAGACATGCCTCTAATCCTCCAGGACGTGAATGTAGAACCCTGGATGCTTTGGTAGAAGAGTCTTCCAAGCTTCCATGCTTGCTGCGAGAATTAATTCTTATAGTCTCTACATGGGAATGTTCTTAAAATAAGTCACTGACCATTTGCAGACTTTAAGTCCTTTTATGTCTGACAGTAAAAGGCAAGAATTTCTCACTGGGCTCAAACATGCCCAGGATATCTCCAAATTCTCCAATCGTGCAGCTTTCGACTCCTTTGAATGCGTAAGCAGAGCCTCAGCTATAGCTATAGGTGCACGTAGGATTGCTTGGCTTCACGCATCTGATTTGGAGACCTGGGTCCAAGATGAATTGGGAAATATCCCTTGTATAGGTGAGAATCTGTTTGGTAAAGATTGGCAAGCAAAAGCTGAAAATTCTGCTTTGGATAGACTATCCAAAATGCTGAAAATTCTGCTTTGGATAGACTATCCAAATCTACTGCTGCTCCTGCTAAGAAAAGGTTGTTCAAGAAAACACCTTTTTCTAAAAAGGGAAGATCCTATCCTGCTTATAGTCAGAGAGCATCTTCTGCAGCTCAGTTCCCTTCCAAACGTCAGCAATCCTCCAAACAGACCAAGGCAAAGGCTGTGAGGCCTGTTCCAGCCCAGCAATCTCAGCCCCCTCAGGGCCTTTGACTCTGCTAGAGAACTTAGCCTTCCTGGCTCTAGAAGGACCAGAGCCCTCCACCATTCCAGGAAGGTTATGTCACTTCGCTCCCAGATGGGAGCAAATCACAGCAGAGCATTGGACACTCTCCATCATAAGAGAGGGGTACAAACTTCATTTTTCAAGCTTGCCCCCTCTCACAAGAGTGCACCAGTTCAATTCTCCAACCTCCCTCCTCAGCCTGTTGGAGTAGGAGGTTGCCACTCTTTTTGCCCAAGGGGCATTAGAGGAAGTGCCTCTTCAACAACAGGGCACAGGGTTCTACTCCCCCTATTTTCTTATCCCAAAGAAAACAGGGGGCTTCAGACCCATTTTAGATCTCAGAGAGTTGAACAGATTCCTAGTCAAAGAGAAATTCAAAATGGTTTCTCTAGGAACTGTGCTGCCATACCTTCAGAGTCAGGATTGGCTTTGTTCTCTAGATCTCAAGAATGCGTACACCCATGTTCTCATCCACCCAACTCACAGAAGGTTCCTTCGGTTCCTTTTCCAGGAGAAGCACTATCAATACAGAGTGCTCCCCTTTGGCCTGGCCTCTGCACCAAGGGTGTTCACGAAATGCATGGCAGTGGTTGCTGCCTTTCTGCGCACCCTGGGAATATTTGTCTTCCCTTATCTGGACGACTGGCTCATTCGAGCTCCCACTCAATCAGAGGCCAAGACTGCTCTAACCTGCACAATGTGTATCCTTCAATATTTAGGGCTGGTAATAAACATCCCAAAATCCAATTTGATCCCTACTCAGTCCCTGGAGTTTATAGGGGTGTTGCTGGATACCACAAAGGCAAGGGCCTATCTTCCCCAGGCCCATTGCCTTCGCTTGATGCAGTTAGCTTCTCAAGCAGAGTCAAAACCCCTACTAACTGCTCGAGAAATGTTACAGTTGCTAGGCCACATGACATCCACCGTCCATGTGGTACCATACGCTCGCCTTCACATGAGAGCAGCTCAGTGGACTTTATCCACCCAATGGACCCAGGCATTAGGCTGCCTGTCAGACAAAATAGCAAACACAAGCCGCCTCATTTTGTCCCTCCAGTGGTGGAAGTCCCCTCAAAACCTGTTGCTGGGGTCTCCCTTTCAACAGCCTCTACCCCAGGCAACTCTTACAACAGATGCTTCTCCAATGGGCTGGGGAGCTCATCTTCAGGACCTCTCCACCCAGGGCATCTGGTCCCCACAGGAGACTTCTCTACATATCAGTCTCTTAGAACTCAGAGCAATCTTCCTTGCTCTGCGAGTTTTCCACTCCCTGCTCAGCCACAAGACAGTCCTTATCCACACGGACAATCAGGTAGCCATGTTCTGTATAAACAAGCAGGGAGGAACTGGCTCTCTGTCGCTTTGCAATGAAGCTCTGTGACTGAGCCCTCGCCAGAGAGCATCACATTCATCTTCTGGCAGTCTATCTTCCAGGGGTTCAAAACTCTTGGGCAGACAGACTCAGTCGAGTTCTGCTTCCACACGAATGGTCCCTACATATGGACCAGGTATCCAAGATTTTTCAACTTTGGGGAACCCCGGACATAGACCTCTTTGCAAGTCCGTGGAATGCCAAACTTTCCCGGTTCTGTTCCAGAACTCCGGCTCAGGGGACTCAGACACGGGATGCTTTCCTCCTTCATTGGGGTCAAGACTTCCTGTATGCCTTTCCACCCATTCCCCTATGGAGAATTCCCAAAACCCTGTTCAAGCTTCAGAGAGACAGAGGACACATGATTCTCATAGCTCCACATTGGCCACGGCAAGTGTGGTACCCTCTGCTTCTACATCTCTCTCGAGCTCCCTCCCTCCCTAGAGTTAGGGTCTGCTCCAGACCTCCTCTCTCAGGAGGATGGAAAGTTGTGGCATCCCAATCCCCAGTCTCTGCATCTCGGGGCTTGGTTGCTGAAGCCCTAGATCTCCAGGATCTTCCTCTTAACAGGTGAAAGATGTTCTTTATGCTTCCAGAAAACCTTCCACTAGACGTTCTTACACCTTCAAGTGGAAAAGGTTTACCATCTGGTGTTCTGGAAAGGGTCTTAACCCCCGTGCCTTACCTCTGGAATCATTGCTGGAGTATCTCCTGCATCTGTCTAATGCAGGCCTTAAGACAAATTCAGTAAGAGTCCATCTGAGTGCTATTGCAGCTTCCCTCAAGCCTCTAAATGGACAACCTGTTTCCTCTCATCCCCTTGTAGCAAGGTTCATGAGAGGCCTCCTTTTGACAAAGCCTCCCATTAGACCACCACCGGTGGCATGGGACTTAAATTTGGTTCTTGGTCAGCTTATGCAGCCGCCTTTTGAACCTTTAGCTACTACCTCCTTGAAATACCTTTCTTGGCAGGTTATCTTTCTCATCGCAATCACATCAGCACGCCGCATCAGTGAATTGCAAGCACTAGTAGCTAATCCACCTTACACAAGGTTCCATCATGACAAGGTGGTCCTTAGGACTAATCCACACTTTATGCCTAAGGTGGTCTCGCCTTTTCACCTCAACCAAGAGGTCTACCTACCTATTTTTTTCCAGGACCTCATGCCTCAAGTGCAGAGAGGAATCTTCATACCCTGGACTGTAAAAGAGCTCTAGCTTTTTATTTACAGAGGACACAGCAACATAGAAAGTCCTCTCAACTCTTTGTTGCTTTTGATCCTTCTCATTTGGGACAGCCAGTCTCCAAGAGAACTCTTTCCAACTTGATTGCCCAATGTATTTCTTTCGCCTATCAGAGCAAGAACATTTCTCTGGAGGGCCATGTCACAGCTTACAATGTGAGAGCCATGGCAGCCTCAATGGCTCATCTGTGTCTATCGACGACATGTGTCGAGCAGCCACTTGGGCCTCGGTTCATACCTTCACAGCCCATTACTGTTTGGACAAGGACTCCCGCAGGGATGCCTTGTTTGGTCAGGCTGTTCTCAGACACCTGTTCCATACTTAACTCCTACCCACCATCCCTCATGGGATGCCAGAGATCCAGGTGGGGAAGTACATCCCTGTCCCAGGGACACACAACTTATGGGCTCTCTCCCTGGTATCAAAAGCTGGGGAGTCCCCATATGTGAAGACTCCTTCCTGCTTGTTCCTGGAGATAGCACAGTTACTTACCTGTAACAGGTGATCTCTGGGAACAGCAGGAATAAGTCTTCACAACCAACCCACCTCCCCTAGGAGTTGTCTCTCTCTCTCTATCTCTCTTCCTTTCCCTTTCTCTCCCTCTTTGTCTCAGCTATAAAACTCAACTGAGGAGAGACAGTTGGAAAGGCAGGAAGGCAGCACGCAGGCGCTGTGGGATGCTTCCAAAAGCTTTCTGATTGGACGCTGGGGAGCGTTCCCGCGCAGGCTCCGTCGGTACCGACGTACCCATATGTGAAGACTTATTCCTGCTGTTCCCAGAGATCACCTGTTACAGGTAAGTAACTGTGCTTTCCTTAAACATCTATTTCTATATTGTATCATTGCCTGCCTGGATCAAGATCAAACGATGCAGTAAGACAAGCAATTATAAATAGTCTTTTTAGAAAGCATCAGATCTTCCACTTCTGTACAGATCTTGAGTACATTCATATGTGCCTACCCAAATGTGTTCTACCTCTAATAGAAAAAAAGCTTTTTGTTCTCCAAGGGTGCTATGTATCAAAGCAGCCCTTAGCTAGGGGAAACCTGCTTGTAGGCCTGATTCATATTGTTTTACAGGTGTTCTCCATAGACAGCAGGTTGAATCAGAGATACAAATCCTGCCAGAACACTGATGTTAAACTTGTTGAGATGCCTCTCCAGGGGCACAATCTGCAGAAAGGTGTGTATATTCTCAGACTTTTTCCTAGTAGTTTCTGAGCTCTGAGAAAGAGATTAGTGTCTCTGATTTAACGGGGTTATTACCTGTAACAGTAGTTCTCCGTGGACAACAGGATAAGTCAGCCACACCTGGTGACGTCCTCCGACGGTGCCGTATATGGAAGTGCTCTCTAGAGCTCAGAACCTTTCTGAGCATGAGCCAGAGGCCCAACCCACTAGCCCGCCCCTAGCTGGCCAGTGTGTTCCTAGCTGAGTGCTGGCACGTATGTGGCTAGGAGGTGGGCGGAGGCCAACCTCGGCCTGGGGAGGTGGGTGGGATTGTGTGCCTGACTTATCCTGCTGTCCACGGAGAACTACCATTACAGGTAAGTAACCCTGTTTTCTCCTTGGACAAGCAGGCTTCGTCAGCCACACCTGGTGCCTCCCAAGCTGCACGATAGCGCAATGTTGCAGTGGAGAGGGAGGCCGAGATGAATTGAGTTTTATCTTTTCTTTATTGTGTCATGCCGTAGCTTAACAGGGATGGTGCAGGGCATAAGTGACAGTGAAAGGTATTGAAACAACAGTGCAAAAGAGCATTGTGCAAGGTCGCAACGCAGTGCATGAGAGCCAACATGGCTCGATAACATAACAACTTTGAACTCAAAGGCCAACATGGCCGTACGTAGTGGTCGGGATGGCCGAATAACAGTCAACAGTCAAGCATAACAGTAAGCTTAACGGAGATTAGCGCAGTGTCCTGAAGGTTCTCACTCCTGAACTGGCCCCCAGCCCTACAGTGGTAGCTTTGGCAAGGATCACCTGGCCAAATGCTTGTTGCGTGTGGGTGTCTAGGTCCAAACAGTAGTGCTTCTGAAAGGTGTTGATTGAGTACCAAGTAGCGGCTCTGCAGATGTCCGTTAGAGGGACAGAGCGCAGGTTAGCAATGGTGGCCGCCAGGGCTCTGAGGCGGTGAGGCCCAGTCTTTTGCACAATCTGTGCGTCTTGGGCACCCGCCTGGTGGCAGAATGTGATGCAGTCTGAAATCCAGTGGGCCATTGTGCGTCTCATGACCGGCCAGTCGGGCCTGTTAGGATCGTATGAGACAAAAAGCTGGGAGTCCTTTCGAAGTGATTGGGTCTTCAGGAGGTAGATGCGGAGTGCTCTGGTGCAGTCCAGGGTTTGGAGCCTTTGCTCCTCCGGTGAGGAGTGTGGTTCCGGGTAGAAGATGGGGAGCTCGATGGTTTGGTTGATATGAAAAACCAATGCTACCTTGGGTATAAACTTGGGGTGTGTGCGCAGGGTGGCCCTGTCGTGGAGAAGCTGCGTGTATGGAGGGTGCGCCACGAGGGCTTGTAGCTCGCTGTCCTATGCGCAGATATGATGGCAATAAGGAACAGTGTTTTCCATGTCTGGTGTTTTAAGGAGGCTGAGAGCATGGGCTCGAATGGCGGCTGTGTCAGCTGTTATAGAACCAGGTTGAGGTCCCAAGATGGGGACGGGTGCCCGGACTGGAGGGTTCAGGTTGTTCAGCCCCTTCATGAAGCTGCCCATCAAGGGTAGAGAGGAGATGGGGTCCTTATCTATCCGGTCGTGAAGAGCTGCAATTGCAGAGAGATGCACTCGGATGGAGGTTGGTTTGAGCCCTTGGTTGGAGAGAGAAGTGAGGTACTGTAGGATGCATGGTACTGGACAGGTGGTTGGGTCTAATCCCTTCGAGGAGCACCACAGGCTGAAACGTTTCCATTTCAGGCCATAGGACTTTCTCGTGGAAGGGCGTCTGGCAGCAAGGATAATGTGTTGGACCTCGTCGGATATGTTGAGAGAGGAGAGGTTCATCCGCTCAATTTCCAAGCTGTTAAAGCAAGCGCCTTCAGATTGGGGTGTAGGGTGCGCCTGTCGTCCTTTGAGAGCAGATATGGGTGGAGGGCAAGGCGGAGAAGCTGATCTTGCGCCAGGCATGTGAGGGTTGGGAACCACATCTGCCTGGGCCAGTGTGGAACCACCAGGATTATGTGGGCCTTGTCCTGGACACTACCTTCTGCAGCATTTTGGAGATCAGTGGAGTGGGTGGGAATGTGTACACCAAAAACCACTCCCCCTACCACATGTCGAAGGCATCTGAGGCTATGCTGAGGGCTGATGGGCGTTTTGAGCAGAAGAGGTTGCACTTCTTGTTCTGTTCTGTGGCAAAGAGGTCGACCTGTGGCTGGCCCCAGCGGAGAAAGACATTGTTGGCGATCCGGGGATCCAGCGTCCATTCGTGGGGGCTCAATTTTCGGCTTAATCTGTACGCTAGTGCGTTCTCCTTGCCCGGAAGGTAAGACGCTTGCAGCCAGGCATGGTGAGCAAGGGCTATGGACCAGATGGTGAGAGCTTCCTTACACAAGGGTCGCGAGCCCATTCCCCCTTGCTTGTTGATATAGAACATGGCCACTTAGTTGTCCGTCTGGATGAGGATGGACTTGTTCTTGATGTGTAACTGGAAGGCTTGTAGGGCATATCTGATGGCCCTGAGTTCCAGGAGGTTTATGTGGCAAGATGTCTCTGACTTCGTCCAGGCGCCCTGTGTGCAAAGGGGGAGCATGTGGGCTCTCTATCCTGTAGGTGATGCATCTGTGGTGATAGTGATCTCGTGGCTGGGTTGCTGGAGGCACCTCCCCACTGTGAGGTTTTGCTTGTTCATCCACCAGCGGAGGATCAGCTTGGTATGTGCGTTCAGCGTTATGCGCGTGGACAGAGGCTGTGTGTGTTGGTTCCAGCAGGATCTCAGGTGCCATTGAAGAGTGCGCATGTTCAGCCGTGCAAGGGGCAGAACTTGAGTGGTGGCGGCCATGTGGCCCAGGAGCCGTAAGAGATTCCGGGCCGAGGTTGTTGTCTGTGAGGTGATCTCCTGGGCTACAGCAGATATCTTCTCTGCGCGGTGAGTAGGGAGGAAAGCCTTCAACTCCACAGTGTCCATGTAGGCCCCAATGAACTCCAGCTGTTGCGTTGGGGAGAGGTGTGACTTCTGGTAATTGATTAGGAACTTGAGGGAGCTGAGCAGGTGGATTGTCTTTTCAACTGCTGCTTGGGTTCTGTGTGCCGAAGGTGATGATATGAGCCAGTTGTCCAGGTACGGGAAGACATGGATGCCCTGTTTGCGTAGGTGTGCAGCTGCCACAGCTACGCATTTGGTGAACACCCGAGGGGCCGGAGATAGGCCGAAGGGCAGGGCTCTGTACTGGTAGTGGCCTTCGAGGGCCCGAAAACGTAGGTATTTCTATCCCCTGGATGGATTAGAATATGGGTGTAGGCGTCCTGGAGATCCAATGACGCTATCCAATCGCCAGATTGTAAGAGGGGTAGGACTGAGCCCAGTGAACATACGGAATCTCTCTGTTTGGATGAACTTGTTGAGGTTCCTGAGGTCGAGGATGGGGCGTATCCCTCCCGACTTCTTGGGGACCAGGAAGAATCTGGAGTAGAAGCCTTGGTTGATCTGGTTGTCTGTGACGGGCTCAATCGCCTGTGACCCCAGAAGACGTGTCAATTCTTCGTGCATCTGCCGGGTTCCCTCTGTCAGATTGGCTTGTGCTGGAGGGGCCCTCTGGAAAGGAGGGGACAGGAAGCGTAAGTGGTAGCCTTTTTGAATGATCTGTAGGACCCATCTGTCTGTGGAGATATGTTGCCAGTGTTCAGAGAAGGCGGACAATCTGCCCCCCACTGGGAGCGTGGATTGCGCCCCCTGCAGTTGACTGTCAAAAGGAAGGGCCACTTTTCCCTTTTCTTTTGCTTCCTGTCCCTTTGGTTTTTTTGGTGATGTGATGAGGCATACGAAGGCTGAAACGGCGTCTGTTTGTAACGTTGAGGTTGCCATTCCCGGTAGGAGTTGTACTTCTTGTGTGACGAGTAGTGTTTGTGGTTGAAGTTGCGTTTTGCATTGGAAGTGCATTTCAGGCCGTCTTCAGCGAGGGTCTGGAGAGTGGTGCAATGGTCTTTCATGTCATTGACCGTATCCGTGACTTTTTCCACGAAAAGGGACTCGCCATTGCAGGGGGCATCAGTTATGTGCTCGTGTGTACCTTGCGGAGGCCCAATGCATGCAGCCACACTAGTCTTCTGGTGGAGATGGTGGAACCCTGCGGTGCAAGTGGCTGTCTCGAAATCATCATAGACGGTACTTATTAGGTGTTTGATGCATTCCTTGAGGTCACCGAGGGTGGAAGCCGCTGTTGCTTGGGCTTCCGATGGTAGGGAGGCAATGGACACTCTAAGGGTTCCCAGTAGCGAGTCCTGGAACAGGATGTGCTGGAATTGGTGCGCAGCAAAAATGCAATGTGTGCCTTCGAGTCAGTCCTGACTCCTGGCGACCCAGAAGCTCCTGGGTTTTCTTGGCAGTGTCACCGGAAGTAGATTGCCAGGCCTTTCTTCCGAAGCAATGGAGGGTTAAGTGACTTGCCCAACGCCACAAGGAGTGCTAGGTGCGCAGCAATCCTCATGTTTAGCATGGCTCCTTGAAAGACCACCTTTCCCACGTCATCCAAGAGCTTTGGGTCTTTCCCTGGAGGGGAATTTGCATGGTTGCGTGATGATTTTATGTGCTTCAAAGCGGAGGATACCACAATGGAATGGTGGGGAAGTTGACTCTTCCCAAAGCCTGGTGCCTGTCTGACCTGGTATTTGGTGTCCAGCTTGCGTGGGCAGGCAAGTGAGGAGGCTGGGTTCTGCCAGAGTCTTGTCTGTGTGTCCAACAGGCATTGATGTATCGGAAGGGAGACTGGCAGCTTTGGCGCATTAATGTACATGAGAACCTCTAGCCTGGCTTGATCTGGTGGCTCAGATGGTGCAAGGGCTAGGGTGGATGCTACCTTTTGCAGGAATCTGTGATAAGTGGGGTCCTCTGTGGGTGGCGCTGCCGAGGGTGCGTTCGTGCCTGAGCTGGACGCCACGGTGGACCCTTCCTTTGAGGTTGCAGTGGTGGCAGGGCCCTTGCCGAGGACATCAGAGCCCAGGGGGACCGCTTCGTCTTCGTCCTCCTCCTCCCCCGAACTGAGAAAAGATGGGGGTTCGGAGTAATCCATGTGATCGTTGTGCTGCGCGTCGTTATGCGTTGCGTCGTCCCGTTCGAGGCTCATGGCTTGGTTGTTGGGAGATGCAGACGTGGTGGACTGGATACCCTCTTGTAGGAGACTGGTGAGGTTAGATAGTAGCTTTAAAATTGCCCCTTGGTTGGGCAGAGCTTGCTTGAGGTGGTCAGAGGGATCAGTTTTTGTCTGTGTAGAGGTGCTGATAGAAAAAACAGTCCCACAGCTGGTCCCAGCATCGCCTGGTGTGACATTGGCCTCCAAGACTGCAGAGCGGCCTTCTTTGCAGTGGTGCCAGTGTCTCCTGTTGCTTTCGCTGGCTTTGGGGCTATCAGAAGGTTTTTGTGGTGCTGTTTCTTAGAAGATCGCTGGTCTCTGCACCAATTGCGGCTCCGGTCCCAGCTCTGATGTTTTCCTGAGCAGCGGGTTGAGGGGGAACTCCTAGAATGCCTTGGCACCGACAGGGATTCCCTGTGGTGGGAGTGTCTGGCATTGGTGTCGGGAGTGGGAGGAGCCTCTCGATGACGCTGGCCAATCGTGGGCTGGTGGGTGGACTGATTATCTTCAAGATGGCTGCCCCAATGAACAACATGGCTCGTGGAGCCCAGAGGAGACTTGGCATGGCGGCTGGAGGCAGCAGAAGTCCCCGGGATGGCACAGGAAGCAGTGGAAGTCCCAGGGACAGCGCGATCGGGGATGGAGGCCTCGGAGGGTGCATCCCGGATCAGTGGCAGAGCAGCAGCCGTAGGAGAGGGGAGAGAGTTCTCCGGAGACGGTCTGGAGGCAAGGAAGGTCCTGTAGAGCGTGGTCTCTTGATCATCAGGCTCTGGGGGACATGCTGGCACAATGAGGACAGTCGGATACCTGGTGGCTGGCCCCGAGGCAGCACAGGCAGACCTCGTGGGAATCAGTGCTGCTCATTTTCCGGTTGCACCGAGTGTATTTCTTGAATCCCGGTTTTGCAGATTTCAGCATTTTAAATGACTTGCCCATGGTGGGAAGCAAACCCTTGATCTTCTGAGTATTAGGCAGTTGCTTTAACCACTGGGCTACTCCTCCACTGGGATATTTTCAAGGTAAGTGTCCTTCCAAATGTTGTTTTGAATCTCTGGCTGTAGAGAGAGCAGGAAAAGCATGCTGTAGGCACGGTGGAAGAAAAAAGACTGGCCAGCTAGGGGCGGGCTAGTGGGTTGGGCCTCTGGCTCATGCTCAGAAAGGTTCTGAGCTCTAGAGAGCACTTCCGTGTATGGCGCCATCGGAGGACGTCACCAAGTGTGGCTGACGAATCCTGCTTGTCCAAGGAGAAACCTTGCTACAGCACATGTTACAAATAAACAACTTTACTTTTATGAAGAAAGGCATGAAATTTCTTGATTGCAGTGTCCAAACAAAGAGAACCTCTTAGTTAAGCTTTGGTTACAGTTTCTATAACTGTGTGTACTCAGAATTTTATTTTATTTTATTGTGTTTGTATTTGTATTTATTTTGTAATTTGTTCAGTTTTATTTTTGGATTCTGGTTGCTGTCTTAACTGCTGTTTTTGCTTTCATTTTGGTTTAATGCTGCGTCTACTAATCTCTCTGAGTTTATATCTCTCTTGTTCACTAAGGAAGAAACTTAACCTTTGACACTGTCTATCACTAAAATTACTATTTTCTTTCTAACCTGCTGACTTTTATTTCCTTCCCCCAAATTCCCTACCCCATGGTCTAAATTTCTTATATAGCTGTCCTCAGACTCTTAATAATAATGTTATTAACAGGTGTATCCTGAGTCACTGAGGCTTCTGCTACTACCTTATCATATCATTTGCAATATATTATCACGGGCAGTCCAAGGGGGGTTGCGGGGCCATATGTGGAGATTCATTGTGAGCCTTATTTGCATAAATATTTGCATAATGTTAACATGCACTAACTTTTAGTAACCATGCCTCTTCATGAGTGTCTGAATAAAGAAAGACTATCAGATTTCTACATTACTATACTTTAGTGTCCAACTGCCAGGCACATTAGGAAGTACTATAAACACTGCCCATTGAGAACCAATATAAGCCTGCTGTATCATAACAGTGCTACCAGGACTCAAAGTACCATCCCTATCAAAAGGCAACATTACAAATATTAAACCAATACATCTCCTACTGGGGAAAGAGAACAAGTGGCATTGTCACATAGAAACTACATGAACAGAATACCTCATCTCGGTTACACATGGAGAACATAGACCAGAAGTACTCAAATCCAGTCCTAGAGGGCCACAAACCAGTCAGGTTTTTGGGATGTCCCTAATGAATATGCATGAGATATATTTGCATGCACTGCCTCCATTGTATTTGAATCTATCTCATGCATATTCATTAGGGATATCCCGAAAACCTGGCTGGTTTGCGGCCCTCCAGGACTGGATTTGAGTACCTCTGACATAGACTGTCACCAAACAAAGAACAAGGGATCACATTTTAGAAATAGGAAGACAATAATTAAACTGGGAACCCCAAAAGCAGAACTTGGAATGTACAACACTTTAGAAATAAAAACTATAAATTAATTTCCTCTTGTACTAAACAAAAACTCAGACGTTAGCGATGCACATTTCCCATAGGACATATTCCAGTTAATAAATTCAGAATAATAAAGTATTTTTCTACCATTTTGTTTGGGCATTTTATTTTTCAGTTGCAGTTGCTCCTGTCGTTTTTGTGTCTTCTTCTAACTCTGCATTGTCTGCTGTCCATTTGTCCTTTCTTCTCTCTTCTAATTTTTTTTCATTCTCTCTCTACATCTGTTTTAACATACAGTCAAACCTCGGTTTTCGTATGCCCTGGTTTTCGTCCGATTCGGTTTTCGTTGACTTTTTTCATCAAGATTTTGTTTCGGTTTTCGTACGTTGTCTCGGTTTTCGTACAGTTGAAAATGGAGCACCATCTTGTGGCCAGAAGTGGGATGCATTTATACGCTAACTACAGCATTTTACCCCCCCCCCCCCCCCGTACCTGCCATGGATTAGCGTGAGCCAGCGATCTCCCACGGAGCTTGAGCCAGCGATTCTGCGGGACCTCTGGGGAGCCGAGGAGTTCAACGCTCCAGCGTGGCCTGCCCGAAACTGCTTCCTGCCCCGGACTCTCCCCCGATTGACGCTGCTGCCAGCCGCGGTATCCGGCACAGAAGAAAGCTGCCTGATAGGCTCCTACGGGGCCTGCGGGCTGAGCCCTCACTATTGCCTGCGGTCTGAGCAGCGGTCTGATAAACGGGAGGAGGAACCTATTACAAACGTCTGGAGCTTGGCTGTCGCGCTGCAGAACTGAAGGGGAGATTTATCGGGACCAAGCGACATCCACGTGGCAGCCGCCGGCGCTTGTCACCATCCCTCACCAATACGATCTATCCTGAGAGGGGTACGTCTGCCTGCTGCCTCTTCCCCTGCACATCCCTTGAACCGGGACAGGAGCTGGTGACCGAATCTGCTTCTCCTTGGCGGCCCAGTCTCCCGCCGGGGCCCCTGCCCTCCCGATTGGATTCTGGGTGTCCTGCAGGCCTGCACACGCAGCCTCTCCTTGAAACCTTGCAGTCTGCAGCTGCAGGCTCCTGCTGGCACAGCCCCACGCTGTTCTCTGACTCTCACCTGTGTCAGGCTACTACCTTAGGGGGGCCGGAGGCAGCCTAAGACTCTCTGTCCCACTGTTTCTCAACTGCCTGCTGCTTGGCTGACACTGCCTCTCCACCTCTCCCGACACTGTGTAGGAGTGGCTGCCCTACAGGCTGGTGTGACTTCGGGCACTGTCCTCTTTCTGGTGCCCTTACTTTTGCTGACATTGGCACTACCTCTCCTGACACTGTGAGCTTGGTAACTGGGTGTGATGGCTGCTAAGTTAAAAGGCAGGCTGGAGCCCCGATTGTGCAGACGGCCAAGATGGCTGTTCCCACCTCCGCTGCTGGTGGTGATTGCTCGATCCCCAGAGGGGAGAGCAGCTGGAGCTGGCTGGAGTGCGTCCCATATGCCAACAAAAGTCTTCAATAAAGGTAAAAGTGATGTTACATGCTCATTTATCCATTTCATTAGTCATTTATATGTATTTCTCATTGTTTTCTGTATGTAAAAAGATAGTTATTCTCTATAAAATGTATTTTTTGTCAATATTTTTGGGTGTCTGGAACGGATTAATTGAATTTACATTATTTCTTATGGGAAATCTTGCTTCGGTTTTAGTCCGTTTCGGTTTTAGTCAGACTTTTTTGAACGGATTAATCATGAAAACCGAGGTTTGACTGTACTGATCTTTCCCCTTTTGCTTGATCCTCCATTTCTTTTTTTATTCCTTTCTTCATACACTCAAATTTCACCCTTCCATTCTCAATACCCACTTCTCTCCCAATACCTGGCCAATTGTAGATTTTTCTTTCCTCCCACAAAAAATATTTTTCCCCTCTCCATCCTCATTCCCCCAGCCCCAGCCCCAGCCCCATCCCCTTCTCCTTCTAATCCTCCCCCAGCATTAGCTCTCTTCTAGTTCCAGCCCCACCCAGCATCTGCTCCCTTCTAGTCCCATTCTCCCATGCCTCCCCATCAGCCAATTTCCAGTCCTAGCCACCCCTACCAGCCCATTTACAGTCCTAGCTCCCATAACAGCCCATTTCAAATCCTATTCCAGCTTCCATCAGCCCATTTCCAGTCCAAGCCCCTCAATCAGCTATTTCCCGTCCAAGCTCCCTAATCAGCTATTTCCCGTCCAAGCTCCCCCCATCAGCCATTTCCAGTCCAATCCTAGATGTGGTGTATTTAGATTTCAGTAAAGCATTTGACACTGTTCACACAGGCGACTTATAAACACCCTAGGGATGGACCCTAAAGTTACTATTTGGGTTAGAAACTGGTTGAGTGGGAGGCGACAAAGGGTACAGGTAAATGGAGCTCCTCTGAGGAGAAGGAGTTTACCAGTGGAGTGCCGCAGGGATCGGTCCATGGTCCGATTCTTTTTAACATCTTTGTTAGTGATATTGCAGAAGGGCTGTCGGGTAAGTTTTGCCTCTTTGCAGATGATACCAAAATCTGCAACAGAGTAGACACCAAGGAAGGTGTAAATAGCATGAGGAGGGATCTAGCTAAGCTTAAAGAATGGTCTAGAATTTGGCAGCTGAGATTTAATGCTAAAAAATGCAGGGTCATGCATTTGGGCTGCAACAATCCAATAGAGTAGTAAAGTATAGGGTGTGGTGTACGTCTGTCCACGAAAGAATGGGACCTAGGCGTGATTGTGCCTGACTATCTCAAAGCAGCTAAACAGGTAGAAAAGGTGATGGCGAAAGCTGGAAGAATGCTTGGGTGCATAGGGAGAGGAATGGCCAGCAGAAGAAAGGAGATGATAGTGCCTCTTTATAAATCTTTGGTGCGACCTCATTTGTAGTATTGTGTGTAATTCTGGAGACCATACCTTCAAAAGAATATAAACAGGCTGGAGTTGGTGCAGAGGGTGGCTACTAAAATGGTTAGTGGTCTTCATTATAAAGCATATGAGGACACACCTAAGGATCATAATATGTATACTTTAGAGGAAAGGTGGAGGAGAGGTGATATGATTGAGATGTTTAAATACCTCCATGGCATAAATGCACAAGAGGAGAGCCTCTTTCGATTGAAGACAAGCTCTGCTACGACATAGGATGAGGGTGAAAGGGGATGGACTCAAGAATAATATTCAGAAATATTTCTTTACAGAAAGAGTGGTAGATGTGTGGAAAAATCTCCCTGTGGAGGTGGTAGAGATAAGGGCAGTATCTAAATTAAAAAAGCATGGGACAAACACAGAGGCTCTCTAAAGGAACAAAGGGGACTCTTATAATGGTTGATATGGAAGGGCAGACTAGATAGAGCATGCGGTCTTTTTCTGGCGTCGTGTTACTATGTTTCTATCTTAGCCCCCCTATCAGATCATTTCCAGTCTAAGCACTCCATCAGCCCATTTTCAGTCCTAGCCCCTCATCAGTCATTTTCTGTCCTATCTTAGCCCCCCCTCCCATCATAAAAACATAAGATATGCCATATTGGGTCAGACCAAGGTCCATCAAGCCCAGTATCCTGTTTCCAACAGTGGCCAATCTAGGTCACAAATACGTAGCAGTAACCCCAAAAGACACAGGTTCCACACTGCTTGTATTGGGGCAAGCAGTGGATTGCCCAGGTCCCCTTTAATAATGGTTTATGGACCTTTCCTCCAGGAACTTGTCCAACCCTTTTTTAAACTCCGCTACACTAACAGCTTTTACTACATCCTCCGATAACGAATTCCAGAATTTGATTAGTTGAGTGAAAAAATATTTTCTCTTATTAGCCTTAAATAGGTTACACTGTAGCTTCATTATATGTCTCCCTAGTCTTTCTATATTTTGATGGTGTAAACAATTGATCTACGTTTACCCGTTCCACTCCATTCATTAATTTATAGACCTCTATCATTTCTTCCCTCAGTCGTCTCTCTTCTAGGTTGAAGAGGCCTAAGCTTTTTAGCCTCTTTTCATAGGCGTATCCTTCCATCCCCTTTATCATTTTGGTGCTCTTTTCTGTACCTTTTCTAATAATGCTATATCCTTTTTAAGATACGGCTATCAGAATTGCACACAATATTCAAGGTGCGGTCGCACCATGGAACGATACAGAGGCATTATAATATTGTTTGTTTTATTCTCCATTCCTTATGATTCCTAGCATTTTATTTGCTTTCTTGGCTGCCACTGCACACTTGGCGGAGGGTTTCAACATATCCATGATGACTCCTAAATCTTTTTCCTGGGTCGTGGTTCCTAATGTGGAACCGTGCTTTGTGTAACCATAGTTTGGGTTGTTCTTTCTTGGTGCTAACTTTGCACTTGTTCACATTTTATTTTTATTTATTTAACAACCATTTTTATACCGCGCTTTCCACATGATCAAGCGTGGTTTACAAATAACAGATTCTGAATAGGACAGTGAACATATTGTTGTTCAGTTACATGGAACTGTTTTAACTCTTTACATAGCAAAGTGTACATTTAACAGTGATCTCATACAAACGTATAGACTTTAACTATATACATTTTCAGTGCTGTTCCAAAGCTAGGGGTATTTCTATCTCTGCATTGCTACTGTAATCTGATTATGTGTTTGGGTCTCCATTTGTTCTGTTATGTATGTGAGCTGCATTGAAGATGGTTTGTGTGACATAGTTTAGTTGAGTGCCATAGTGAGAAGTGAGTAGGTAGGTTTTAAGTTTTTTTTCGAAATGATTTTAGGTCGTTTAGTGCTCTGTCATCAGGGAGCTCATTCCAGAGTACTGGAGCTACGTGTGAGAGAGCTTTTCTATTTGTTAGTTTTATGGCGTTTCTGAAGTCTTTTGGGAATTCCAGTTTGTGTTTATTCTGGCTTCTTTGGCTTCTCTTTGAAGTTTCAATGGAGATTAGGGTGTCGAGGTAGATTGGGGCTAAGTTATTTATTATTTTGAATGTGGTGACAAGTATTTTATGTGTAATACGGCTATTAATTGGTAGCCAGTGGAGATCATACAATATGGGCGTAATGTATTCTATTGATCTAATGTTTAAGATTGAGCGGGCTGCCACATTTTTGGCTAACTGCAACCGTCTGAGGGTTTGTTTTAATAGACCCTGTAAAATGGTGTACGCGAAGTCAAAGTGTGGTGTGATAATTGATTGTATAACTGATTTGAAATCTTGTTGGTGGATTAATAGTTTCAGTTTATAATGTATTTTTGTCACAGTATTTTTGACATGGGATTCCATACTTAGGGTCTGGTCTAGAATGACTCCTAAATATTTGACCTTCTTTTTTACAGCTATGTTGGTGTTCAGGAGCGATATTGAATTAGGTGGAACAAAATTATTGTTTCTGGTGATGTATAGGACTTCCGTTATGGAGAAATTGATGTGAAGGTTATGGTTTTTAAGCCACTGTGATGCTTCGCAGAAGCACTCAGATAGTAATTGAATTGGTGAGTTCAGTATCGTGAACGGGAGGTATAACATAATATCATCCGCGTATATATGGTAGTATATGCGGAATTTCCTGAATATATGGCAGATGGGTTGAAGGTAAATGTTAAAAAGGAGGGGAGATGTGGGAGGCCTTGTTCCTGTTTGAAATTTGTTGAAGTTTCTTGATTGATTCTGACTGTTTGCGTTCTATCTTGGAGGTACGATGTAAACCAGTTGAGGATAGTGTCTTTGATGCCAGTTTGTTGTATTCTTTTAAGCATCAATAGGTGGTTCATGCTGTCAAAAGCTGCAGTAATGTAGAGGAATAGAAGAATAAATGCTTGTTTAGTGCTATCTGTGCCTCTTGACAGCTTGTCCATTAATACTGTGAGGAGTGTTTCCACTCCGTGATGTGGGCGAAAGCCGTATTTTTGCTCATCTAGAGGGGCTGATGTATCTATGTGCTCTTGAAGTTGCATTTACACAACTTTTTCTGTTAGTTTAGCTGGTAGTGGTATACTTGATATTGGCCTGTACGAGTTGGGTGAGCTTTTATCTAGTTTGCTATTTTTCAAGATTGGGTGTATTTGGGCGTGTTTGAGTGAGGGTGGTAAGTACCCGGTGTTGAGTGATAGGTTGAGTATTGGGAGGATAAAATTTGAGAGTTCTGGTAAAGATGTTTTTAACCATTGGACTGGGCATGGGTCTAGGTATGAGGTTGTGGTGTTTAATTTTGCAACTATATTCTTAAGGTTGTCTTTTGAGATGTGATGGAAGTTGGACCATGTGTCAGGTTTGTTTGCTGACATTAAATTTCATCTGCCATTTGGATGCCCAGTCTTCCAATTTATCAAGGTCCTCTTGCAATTTTTCACAATCCTCATGGGTTTTAACAACTTTGAATAATTTTGTGTCATCTGCAAATTTGATTACCTCACTCGTTATTCCCTTTTCCAGGTCATTTACGAATATGTTCAGCCAATTTCCAGTTCTAGCCCCCCCCCCCCATCAGCCATTTTCAGTCCTATCCTAGTCCCCCATCAGCCCATTTCCAGTCATAGCATCCCCATCAGCCCATTTCCAGTCCTATCCCATCCCCCATCAGCCCATTTCCAGTCCTATCCTAGCCCCCCGATCAGCTCATTTTCAGTCCTAACCCCCCATCATCCGATTTCCAGTCCAAGGCCCCCATCAGCCCATTTCCAATTCTATCCAAGCACCCCCATCAGCCCATTTCCATTCCTAGCCCCCCGTCAGCCTATTTATAGTCAAAGCCCCCCATCAGCCTATTTCCAGTCCTATCCCAACCCCCCATCAGCCTATTTCCAGTCCTATCCCAACCCCCCCATCAGCCCATTTCCAGTCCTAGCCCCCTATCAGCCCATTTCCAGTCCAAGCCCCTCCATCAGCCCATTTCCAATCCTATCTAAGCTCCCCCATCAGCCCATTTCCATTCCTAGCCCCCCGTCAGCCTATTTCCAGTCCTATCCTAGCCTCCATCAGCTCATTTCCATTTCTAGTCCCCTGTCAGCCTATTTCCAGTCCTAGCCCAACCCCCATCAGCCCATTTCAAGTCCTAGCCCCCCATCAGACGATTTCCAGTCCAAGCCCCCCCATCAGCCCATTCCAGTCCTATCCAAGTCCCCCGTCAGCCTATTTCCAGTCCTAGCCCCCCGTCAGCCTATTTCCAGTCCTATCCCAACCCCCATCAGCCTATTTCCAGTCCTATCCTAGCCCCCCCCCCCTTGAGGAGCCCTGCACCTGTCTGAGCTAGCTGCTTCAGAGAGAGACGGAAAGCCCCGGCTCACCTCTGCACAGTGTTGGATTGAGAGAGCAGCGTGTTCCTTCACTCCTGCTATGTTCTCATGAAGCGCGCTGAGTGTCTGGAAAGGTTAAAGGGCATTTCCTGTTTCCTAGCATTCAGCACCCATCACAAGAGCACAGCAGGAGTGAAAGGAACATGCTGCCCTTCACTCCAGCGCTGTGCAGATGTGAGCCGGGGCTCCCCGGCTCTCTCTGAAGCCAGCCCTGCAAACTGAGCGGAATTAAGTTTGTGCGGGTCCCCCTGAAGTGCGAGGCCTTATGCAAACATCATTCTCACACAATGGACAAGCCGGTCCTGTGTATTATGTGTATATTGTCACAAGGTAGACCTAGGGCAGCCCGAGAAAATGGAGATCAGCACGAATGATCAGAGGAAAAATGACAGGGTAAACAAAATAATGTCAGATGGTTGCTACAGACAACCCAGGCACACGTGCACAAGGGCCAGGAAGACACACCCAGGTAGTGAAGAAAGGGAATTTGCTTTGCCTGATAGGGATCAGCTGGGTAGAGGTGGAGCCCAAAGACACGAGGATAAAATATGCTCCCAAACAGATAGAAAGGGAGAGGTGTTGAAGCAACAAGGGTCACAACCAGAGAGACCGCGGCGAACACAGCTGAAGCCGTGGAGAGAATGGACTTGGAATGAACGAGAGAGAGAGAGTGAGAATGAGCTATTGGAACAGCAAGGGAGTCAACGTAAAGGTCTGAAAGAATCCAGAGACCTGTATGAAACATTGGAAAGTCAGCAGCCTGATAGCGTGTATGTGCATGGAAGGCACGAGAAACATGGGAAGACTGCCATAGCAGGTACCAGTGCAAGGAATGAAAGTAAAGGCTATTTGCTACCTAAGTGGGTAAAACCCCAGAGTAATAGAAATAGCCACACAAAGACAAGCTGTAGAGAAGCTGAGAATAACTTTTCCCCTTGTCACAGAAACCCTAGGAGAAGAGAGGTTTCCTTACCTGAAGAAGCTGAAGATTTTCCTAGTAATTGTGAGCTCCCAGCTTTTGGTAAAGTTCCGTCTAAACCTTTGCAATCTAGGTCAGCTGAGTTACGAGAGCTAGACCTGAGCAGGCTCAGAGCCTACCATAATTACCCTACTAACAGAGCAAGTAAGGATTTGAGTTATCTACTGGGCTACCAGCAGGGGCAGAGTTTTGGCAAGCTCAACTCAAAGCCATACGGTATTTCCCAGAAAGGCATTAGTTCAGAGGGAGAAAGAAACTTCCTGTGTGACGGAGCAAGCCAGCCGTACTCTTATCCAACAGCTGATACTAAGAATATAAATGCATGTGAGCCTGAATTAATGGAATGTGAGAATTCAGAGATATCTATAGTTCCTGCACCGATGGATTGTTCTTTAACTGTGATTGAACCGGAGTTCTCTCTAAGATAAATGCTTGATTGTGACCAGAGTTCCAGTGCTGTAACCTGTGTGCTAATTACACTTACTCTCCAACAAACAGCAGACGTGAGCTGTGCTATCAGCAACAAAAGGGGAAGCCTGTATGTGACAGTAAGGCTGTTTATTCTTTTCTTTTGTTTGATGTTTGGAAGCTGAAGTAAGCTATTTGTGTTATCCATTTGACTTTTGTTATATGCCAAAGTTGGCTCTTATTTGTGTTGCCAAAAAGGAAAGAAACCTCAGGGACGGGGAATAAAGCCCTAAACTTGGAATGAAACTTGTTATGTGATTTATACGAAAGAAGGCACAACTATCACCCTCAGAGAGCCAGGCAATACCGGTTCCTACCGATAGGGCTACGGGGGTGTGACAATATATAAATATATATCCTTAGATCTGTAGTTTCCCATATAGTCCTATGTCTCCACATCACTTTTTCTTCTTGATGCTGACTCTCCCTTCTCTTTTTCCTTCAGTCAAACAACTTCTGACACCAAATTCATATCGCCTATTCCCTGCTTTCATTGCCTTTTCAGCCATTTTATCTTCTACTGAATTGTCTTATTTTGAGCTTCAATGTTTTTTCTTCCTCTTAGCCATCTTCACTCGTCTGAGAGCATCTCACCCTTACTGCAGTTGTGCCTCCTCATCTCTTCCCTGTACTCTCCTGCTCTTCCTCCTCCTCTTATCTGGGGATATCATTTCTAATCCAATCCCCCCCCCCCACCCCAGGCATCTCTCGCTCCCTGTACTGATCCATCTGCAGCCCTTCAAAAGATATTCATATCCCTCTCCTCTCCTTTTCTTATGCATCACATGAAATGTCCACTTTCTGCCTCCAACAAACTTACATTCATGACCTTTTGTTTTCTTGCTCTGAGACTTTGCTTGTACCTGAAGGTTTTACTTCAGTTGCTGCCCTCTGTCATGGAGGTTACCTTTTCTCCAATATATATTGCTCAGTTGGCCACGATGGTGGTCTTGAGTTGCTATTCTCTCCTTCCTCCCAATTTCAACCCCTTCCTCCACTTCAGTCTCGCTCCACTCCTTGTGGCCTATAGGCACTCCTTGTGGTCTTGGGCAAGCCACTTAATTCTCCATTGTCCATGTTCCCTGTAAGTATTAGTGTATGTCTCTCATATCCCCTCGTGTTAAATGTATCCCCCAATTGACCGCTTTGACCCGGTGAAAAGCGGGATATAAATACAGCTAAATAAATACAGCTAAATAAATAAATAAATTTTCTTCCTTTTGAATTCTACTCCATCTGCCTATTTACTCCACTGCTTCTCTGGGTAGTTATTTATTGACCCCTTGACAAGTCCACCTCCTTCCTTTCTTGCTGACTTTGATTCTTGGCTTTCCTTCTTTCTTGAGCAATCGCTTTCTCTCATTCATGGGGATTTTAACATTCATGTGGATGACCCCTCTGACTCATGCATCAGAGATCTTTGCCTTAATCTCATTCAGACTCCAGCTGTGTTCTGCTACCCTGTTCACCAACATGGCCACTGCCATGACCATGTCTATTTTTCTCCAACTGCTTGCCCTCAAATGTCTCCACCTTAGTTCTTCTCCTGACCATCATCTGCTAACTTTCACTGTTAACCATCCCACCACAGTTTTGTTCAGTTTTCACCAACATGTTTAGGTATCTTCAGACTACTGACCTTTCAATTTTCTCCACTGTTGTCTCCTCTCCTCTTTCATCTACTGTGTCATCTGAGTCTGTTAATGAGGCACACTCTTCCTTCAGCACTATACTCTCCCCTGCTTTGATGCTCTTGCTCCTTCCATACCACGTCTTGTGGGACATACTGTACCTCAGCCTTGGCTGACCTAAAGAAAATCTGCTTCCTACTTTCATATGAAATGTGTGGTTCACTGCTGTTGTCTTCATTTTGTTCTGAAGCTATCCCGCATCCACTAAAATCTGGCCTACGTTCTCTACATTCTAGAGAAACATCCATTGCCAAAAAATGTCCAGTGACCTGTTCTGGCCAAATCCAAAGACCTTCTTTCGATCCTCATTTTTCTTGACCTCTCTGCTGCTTTAGACACTGTTGATCACCACCAACTCCTCGATACCCTGTTCCCACTTGGATTTTGGGGCTCTGTTCTGTCAGTTTTCTTCTTGTCTCTCCCATTGCACTTTTAGTATATGCTCTGGTAGCTTTCTGTGCTGCTATCCTTTTTTCAGTCTGTAGCTCAGGGCTCTTTCTTGCAACCCCCCCCCCCCCTTCTCTTTTCTCTCTATACCTGTTCTCTTGGTTCCCTGATCTTCTCCCATGGTTTTCATTACCATCTCTACACTGACAACTCTCAGATCTCTCTCTCTCCACCAGAAATCTCCAGTAATCCAGGTCTGAATCTCAGCCTGTTCATCTGACATTGCTGCCTGGATGCCACACTGCCATCTTGGCCATATTCAGTTTCAGATGGTAGCATGACATGCAGGCAGCAATGTCAGACAAGCAGGCTGAGATTTAGGCCTGGATTTTCAGAGAGATTTCTGGTGTGAAGAGGTAAATCTGAGGGTCTTATCTTTCCTCCTAACATCTCCCTCCCTTCCTCCATTCTCTGTTTCTTTAGATAACACAGTCATCCTTCCTATTTCCTCAGCTTGCAACCATGGGTTCATCTTTGACTCTTCTCTTTCTGCACATAACCAACAGTTAAAATCTGTCGTTTCTTTCTCTGTAACATCAGTAAAATTCATCCCTTCTTTTGAGGACACACTTCCCAAGACCCTTACCCACTTTCATCACCTCCTGTTTAGACTAATAGAACCTGCTCCTTGCTGGTCTGAATCACCTCTTTTTCCGTTCAATCTATAGAACCTGCTCCTTGCTGGTCTGAATCACCTCTTTTTCCGTTCAATCTGTTCAAAACTCAGCTGCACGGCTCAATCAGCCAGTGTTGCTATGCACACTTAACCTCTCCTCTCCTCTTCTCAAGTTACTACTTTGGCTCGCTATGTTGTTTCCACATCCAGTTCACACTTCCCCTACTGACCTACTGAATTCACTCTGCAGCTCCTCATTACTTCTCCCTTTTCTCTCCATCAGGAACTCCACCCATCAGGCAGATTGCTTTATTTTTTTGTACCCTTCTCTTTACTGCCAACTCCATGCTCTGTTCATTCTGACTTGCTGCGCCTTATGCCTAGAATTGAGTACGTGAGTCAGTACATGATGCTCCATATTTGGTCCTTTTCAAATCCAGACTGAAAACCCACCTCTTTGAGGCTGCTTTTGAATCCTGATCCCCTCATTCTCCTATTCTACACCCATATGCGTTTTAATCATCTCCTTTAAAGAATTTCCCTAGTACCCTGTTTGTTCAAAAAGGCATGGGACAGATGCAGAGGATCACTGCATAACAAGAGGATGGAATCAAAGCAAACATAAATAACCTCAGAAATAGAGAGTAGTAACCTGCCTGGAATGGCAGGTACAACCTTAAGCAAAGGCATTGGGGGGGGGGGGGGAGTAAGGGGTAATGTGGATGGGGTGGCAGGTACAGCTCTAAAACTCTAGCCACCTTACTGGGAAGACTAGATTGAACCATGCCGGTCTTTATCTGCCTTCATTTACTATGTTAGTATATCTTGACTAGATTGTAAACTGTGTGGAGAAGGGACTGTCTCTTACATGTATATGTGCAACACTGTGTATGCCTTGTAGTAAGAACATGCCATACTGTGTCAGACCAAGGTCCATCAAGCCCAGTATCCTGTTTCCAACAGTGGCTAATCTAGGTTACAAGTACCTAGCAGTTTCCCCAAAAGACACAGATTCCACAATGCTTTTATTGGGTCAAGCAGTGGATATCCCGGGTCCCCTTTAAACATGGTTTATGGACCTTTCCTCCAGGAACTTGTCCAAACCTTTTTAAAACCCGGCTACACTAGTACTATATAAATTAGTAGTAGCCACAATTTTTCCTGATATTTCAAGAAATACAGAAGCTGAGAGGAAAGATTTAAAGCGCTCACCAAGGTTTTTTTTATATGGGAGATACATTTTCCTTGTATTATTCCGTAGCTAGAAAGCATTAAACAATTCAAATTCAGACCAGCTTTCATGTTGTCTGTCTACCCAGACATATGATGCAAATATAGAGAAGGGTTTGTTCCTTTTTTCTTTTTTTATTTACTCCTTTATCTTAATCATTGAGACCTGTGTGTTTTTGTGAGCTTAAAAATTCATATTCCATGTGTTTAAATATGCTGTTATATTTTTGGTCAGCAAATATTTTATTTTGTATTTTGATAATTAGGCAGATTTATTTATGATGATGATTTTTTCTCTATGAATTGACTTAGATTTAAGCAGGGGAAGAACATTTTTATTTTAATTACAAGATGATTTTATTTCTATACAACTGAGTTCTCTTTTTTTCTGTTTTTACATTTTTTGCCCCTTTAAAAATGCTAACTTTGCTGTTAGGAGCATGAGATCAGTTTATTAATATTTGTTAAATTAAATCAAAGTATCTGCATGTACATTATTCCATGACCATGGCTCTTGTCATATTAATTATATATTCTACTTGGCTTAAATTCTCCCCTTAACTAGGCTATAATTTATTAAATGCTGTGAAGGAAGAGAAGAAACCAGGTTATCAGTTGCAGTTAATAGTCCATAATGTCTGACTAACCTATTTACAGGATATGAGAATTAACTGTATTACAATTTCTGATTTCAAATTGGACCAGATTGTTCCCCATTGGATGCAGTTTAGAACAGAGATGCCTCTCAGACCAACTGTCAAGGCCACAATGATTTCTTTGGTTCACGTCTTTTATTAAGTTAACAAGCAATGCACAAACATTTAGTTGTGTTTAACACTACAGGGATTATCACAGCATTAAAGACTGATCCAACAACTTCCATTTCCACGTACACAAGAACCATTCCTTTCAGCAAAGACCATTTCATATTTATGCACATTACAGACTAGGTTCCACCATACATTCAACTCTCCATCGTGTTTGCACTTTTTTCAAAGCAAAACTCTGTACCATTACTATCAGGACTGAGACTGCATACATCTTTTTTTTTTTTCATGTTCACTCCCTCATTTGCTCTCAAAATAGGGTGACAATAGGGCAAAAAAATACCATATGAGAGAAGGGTATCTAAGGCCAGATTACAGGACCAACAGACCTCTTACGAGGTTCCAAAAATTTTTGCTTCCCAAAATTGGGGTCCAAAGTGCTTTGTGTGCCAAAAAATATATGACTTTTGTATAATGGATGCTGATTTCAAGATCCTAACAATCGTCTTCTAGAAAGAATCCCATTGTTTTGATTCCAGACCTTCTCAACACCTAGGCTAAGATATGAAGACCATTGTAAAATCTTATAAAATTTAGAACCCACCTTCCCAGATCTTGAGATACCTTTCATCATGTCCTCTAATTCCCAGTCATCAGTCAAATCAGTGAGATCACCCCATTGGTTCTGATACAGTGTTGTAATTGTAGGTACCAAAAATAAAAGGATGGAGGGAGAGCAAACTCAGTTTGTAATTCCTTAAATGTCTTTAACTTAGAGCCTCTAAGAAGGTGAGCAAGTGTCCAAATAACCTTATCCTGCCACCCATTTCAGTTCGTCACTTGCTCCTGGACCTGGAACAGGCTATTGCAACATTTTAGAATTACTCTCCCCAAACCTTCTTTATTGTCAAGGCCTCCTAGGGTACAGTTAATATTAAGATATCGACCAGTAAGAGGAAGTTACGTACCTGGGGCCAACTCCATTGGTAGGGGTCTAGTAACATCCTTTCAACATGTAGCCAGAGGGGAGTTTCCCAGTCATTCCATATGTGCAAACACTGACTGCCCTAGTGCAATATTGTGGCGTAATAGTGCAAATGAAAATCAGGAAAATTGACTCCCCCAGCTGCCTTAGACTCTTTTTTTCCACTGTGATTCTTGGGGGCTTCTTCCACCATAAGAATTTAACTAAAGTCAATTCCAACTCTTTATAAAAGCATGCTAGGAAGGCCATCCTCAATAAATAAACTTGGGAGCGATGACCATTTTTATAGATTCTAAGCATCCACACCAGGACAGAAACACAAGAGACCTTCTTAAGAATATTCTCCCAATTTTTAATCAGTGTCTCCTCCAGATTACTCCTATACCAACCCACAAGATACTTGAGGCCTTCCGGGCTCCACTGCATGGGATAATCTGCTAGATTTGCTTTGGTTATGCTGACATTTAAGGGGTACCATGACCAATTTTGTCCAGTTAATCTGAAACCCAAATACACCTCCAAATTATATAATGAGATTCAATAATTTCAGTATAGAACCAAGTGTGGGAGTGATAACTGAGAGTCCTGGGCAAGGTGCCTTTCTATTGGAGGAGAATCTGTCTCTAAAGAACCTGTGATTGGCGTGATGCTCAGCGAGTGACATCATTGATGTCAATAGAAGGCTATCGTGAAAATGAAGGCTTTACCATGGTATATAGCTGCGGGCATGTGACTGAAGAGGTGTGGCCAAAAGTGAACATCTCTTTGGAGTCACCGAGGAGGCATAAGTTGGTGGAACACTCCATTTGACCTTGGAGAACTGGCTATGAAGAGGAAAGTTAAAAAGGGGAAAAAAGGAGGTGGTACTAAAAGTTTTAGTAAAGCTGTGCATGGTCCAATGGTTCATCATGTCAAGCCCATGAGTAAAACTGCCTTTTGACAGAGGTGTGCTTGATATCTCCTCTAATGGTGCCACTTTGAGTTTGAATGGTAGGGCCCCATCTCTGTAGCTTAATGTCAGAGATTCTGTACAGTCTTAAGCAGGTGTGCAGCAGTCTACTCTTAATGCTGTCCCAGAGGGGAGTTTAATCCAGGTTCCTTCAATTTCTTTGAGGATACCGGTAATATTTTGCTTCTCTGGGTGGTGTTATCCTGCCCCTCCCCTAGGATGTTGGTGTCCAGTCTTCTGTGGGACTAGAGGATATTTCTTTAAAGGAAGTATGGCTGATGCTGAATTGGGTTTGTGCCTCCCTGAAGGGGGCTTTGATGCATTTGTGTGACTTTACCAAAGAGAGATAATGTTTCTGAGCAAGAGGAGAAGTGGACTGGAATTGAAGCACAACTTCGGAAAGTAGAGAAACGAGTATCTATGCAGGCAGTGGGCTTGACACACATCAAGGACAGTACAGCATTTAACAACAGCAACAACATAGCTATACATACTAAGCTGGAGCTGCACTTTAATTCCAGTACAGACTATCTAAGGACCCAAAGGGCCCAATATATGATCCGATGGACCACAGTTGAGGAGATGTATGATGCCAGTAAACAAACCCTGTCCTATACATGGAACTCGGACAGCAATCCAGGAATGGCGCCACTCTGCCATCCAGCCACTGGGAGCGCAGGGGTAAAAACAGATGCTTTTATAGGTAAAGGTTACCTGCGCCATAACTTCCGAATAGAGATTAAAAAACCCCAAACCTTCATATATGGGAACAAAAAAGCACTCCATCGTAGTACCAATGCCTCCTGCAAGAAACGCTCCAGGTCCACTGTGTCCTGGAAATGGCGTGTGGCTCTCAGCGAGGGAAAGTAAAGGCTGCATTGTGCATTTAGTGCCTCCCAGCTTCAGCTGGATCACTGGAAAACTCTTCCACCGATTCGTCATCTTGTAGGCCTGGAAAAAACAAGTGTTTTCCTCTCATACTTTACAGGAGCTCTGAACCTTGCTTTCTGCAAGGTTTCTAACACTTGCTGATATGTGGAAATTTAGCAATGGGTGATTTCTGGGCTGGAGATGTGTGTGCACGTTCTAGCTCAAAAAGTAGTTAGAATTTCATGTCCAACACAGTGAGCAATAATTGCTGTGGGAACACCACCAGATTGGCGCACTCGACTCCTTCAGACAGCATCAGAATTCTAAGGTGGTTGTGGCATGTTCTGTTGCTCATGTACTCCTGTTATCTGCTCCATGGCAGCCCAGCTCTCTGCTATAAAACTTCTGTCTTGTGAGAGAAGGTTTCTAACTGTTCTCTCTTTCTGGTGATGTCTGCTTCTACTTCCCCAGGGCTGCACGACTCTGAGGAGCTCTTTGATCTGCAGTATCTCTTGCATCGACTATCAGCCAGCATCTGATTCCTTAGCGGCTGCCAGGGAAGGTGGATCACATTTTCACCTCTTTACAGCTAGATTACCTGCATTGAGGAAATCTGTTTTCATTGGTTTAATATCAGCAAAACTTGATGATTTTCTGTAGGTTTATTTTTTTTTACTGGATTATCCAGTAATAAGATGGTGTATAAAGAGTCTTCATGGGAGCAAATCTTATGCAGCCATCCGGCAAACAGCCCCCTAGGCCCCGGCCACCATGATTTCAGAGTGAAAATCTCCTTAGCTGTGAACTGCTTTCATTTCTGTTAACAAAACACTGGTCCTTAAGATTTTATCGTTTCACAGTGTTAAACTCTTTGTAGCTCCAACTTAACAAGAGAGCAGAAGGTTTCTGCTGTACAAAATATCTGGACTTTGGAGTCCTTTTATTAATGTGTGCTGAAGAGTACATGAATTAGCACATGGAAACTGTTATTGCATGGTCGTGGCAACTCTTAACTTGCTGGCTTGACAGTGCAAGCTAATTAACATGCTAACTGCATACTCTGTTACAGGATGTGGAATGGGTGGTGTATGGACTGCACCTTGCAGTTAGCTTATGGTGCTTCACTGCGCACTACTTGTGCAGCTAGTATAGATAACTTTGTATACTTTTCTCTGTGGTAGTTTCGCATTTAATGTACGGTAAGTGCAAAACCTTTACTACACTAGTAAAGAGCTCCTTTGTCTTGCTTTTTAAGTGCAAAAAGAATATATTTCCTTGCATGCAGGAGATACTAGGCAGTTACCACTTGAGTGTATTTACTTAACGCTATGGTATTCTCTGTCTTACCTAAGGGCTGATATTTAGAAAACTCTCTGGACATTTCTAACTAGCTTGGAAAGCAATGAATGTTTAATTCTCCGAAGCTGTAGAAGATACAATATCTTGATTACTTCCAATTATTAGTAGATCATTTTCTTTAATAGAAAGTATAGTTGGGAGGTAGGAATTCAATTTGAAATAGTGTTTACAGTTTTCAAGTTATATATTACATAAAGTATTGTATAATATGGAATATTATATGTTTTGCTTTTTTTGTTGTACATATTCCAGTATGTGTGATTTTTAAGGTGTGTCTCTAATGGTCTGTATAAAGCACTATATGAAATTAAAAAAAAAATTCAATGCAGTATTTGATTCACATTTATTAATATTCCTTTTTTTGTATTTTAGATTCTAAAATCCTCATCTAAGGAAAAATATCCTCTCTTTACTTTTGTGAAAGGTCATTCCAAAGACTTTGACTGTGCTTCCATTCCAGTATGTGAACCAGATGACCTTTTTTTGACAGATGAAAATAAAAGATTAAAAAGATTCAGCGCAGAGGAGTTTGTCTTGCTATAAAGGCATTTTATACAAAAACACTTGCAATTGTCATGCTGAACACGTCACATTTAAAACATCAGCAACATAAATTTTTATTAAGTATTTTATTGTATCTAAATGTGTTGGGTATTAATGTCACACACAGCTCACAGTTGTCATTTTCAAAATCCTGTTTGTTTCTTTTTGTTTGATCAGTCTAGGCCATTGAAATTTTGAAGAGCATGCATTTTCAAAGCAAATTATGGTGATTATATCACCACAATTGTAACTTACGATTTGTAGCGGTGTGATTTTTTTTTTTAATTAAAATAATGGCTGCCCATTAAGATTACTATTAGAACTTAAATGATCAAATATGTGTGCGCCCCATTATTGATAATTTTAACTGTTTTAAAGCAATTAATAGATGGAAGTAGTACTTACAGTTTGAACAATATGGTTTTATGAGAATGGTATGCATTTGCATCTTTTAAATTGATATATGGAAACCAAACTAGAGGCAGACCTAATAAAATTCTCATCTATACTTTATAAGAATATGCTATTACTGTGTATCATCTAATGTTAATGTACATCTCTGTAGAAACTGTTACAATAAAAAAGGTACTGTAAAATGTTTCTGAGATAACGTTTAAGCCATAATAGAGATGAATCAATCTAAAACCTCTGGTCAGGTTCTCTGTATTTAGATCCTATGTTGGAATTTCGTTGTGTGCATGTTTATTGTGTAATATGATCTTGCTTTCCCTGGACACAATGGGCAAAAACTATGACAGAGTTCAGCCTATTTTTTAAAATATTGTATTCTAAAAGTGTGTCTAGGTTAAAGAATCAAAAGAACTTGGAACCAAAAACAGTGAGCCTACCATAGCAGTTCAGCAGTTATTTTGTCATACATAGAGAACTCAAGTTAAATAAGGCAAATCTCTCCACCACTAAATAGTTCACAGTCTCAAGTGAGCACCCAGAGTAAGTGGTGGTAGTGACTTGCTGAGGTCACAAGGTGTGTCAGTTGAAGTGAGATTGAACTCTGGTTCCATCCCGTTAGTCTAAACACAAGGCCACACGCTTTTCCGCACAATGAGCAGATTTCAATACATTGTCTATGATGACTCCTACTGTAGATTCTTTTCCTGGGTGGTAATTCCTTTTTCAAATGCATCCTGCTAGACCAGTCCAGACTAGTGGGTTGTGTCCCCCTGCCAGCAGATAGACAGAAAAATTTCCGAAGCTTTGTGACATCACCCTTTGTATAAAAAACCATCCCCAAGGGGAGTTTCAGTACTTAATCTGTCTCAGCAGATGGTGGACTTCTCCTAGCTCTTGGCGTTCTCTGAGAAGAGATTTGATGTCAATCTAGCTATCTTTGGCAGTTGTGCACACTCTGGTGCCTCTTCTTTGCCAATACTTTTCCTTTCTTCACTTTCCAGAGCTGCCCCTGGTTAAGAGGATCAGTGGAGCACCTCTGAAAGGAAGTGCCCCTGCTCATGAGGGGCAGTTTCAGCCTTCCCTTTTGACTGTTCTGCAGGGCGAGACTTCCATCAGCTAAGTTGGCGGTCACCTTTTGTTATTTTTCTAACTCCTTAAAGTTAGGGGGGGGGGGGAATGTATTCAAGGACCCAGTTGCTGAGGAAGTTGTCGGGCAGTTTTTTTCTTCTCCGAACCCTTCCTTTATCTGTTTTCTTTTTTCCTCTTTCGAGAACAGTGAGTGTTTTATTTCTTTTGCAGTTCTCTTTTAAAGCAGCATTCCGATCTGTTTTTTGGTGGTATCTTCTTCTAACTACGTGCGCCTCCCTTCTTTTTTTTTTTTTGGTGTGCTTTATTTTCTGCAGTTGTTTTTTTCCTGCTTCTCGTCACGCGGTCAGTTGGTGGCTGCTTCCTAGCTCTGTTTTGCCGCTTCCTGCCACAATTTTTGTGCTTCGGCTTCCATTTTTTCTTCAGTCTGTTGATTATTGGCTTCCTGGCTCTTCCTGCGACTTTTTCTTTTATCCTGTTGTGAAAATGCCTTCCCTACAGCGCTGCTTGGGCTGTGGGAAGAAATGTAAGACATTGACAGGTAGTTTCTGTTCCTCCCTGTGGTTCTGATCAAAGGGGTCCTTCTGCATCTGCAGGTCCTGGTTCCAGTAGCCCTTCCAGGTCTCTTGCTTTAGCTCCTTCTGGGTTACCTCAGGGTGATGCTAGATCTCAAGATGCCCTTCCTCCAGTTTTGTTCCCTGAGCAGGCTGCTAACCCTCTACAGCTCTATTCCGCTTATGCAGACTTCAGCTGATGGCTCTAATCTCCAGTTTATGCAGCTATTCTGTCAGGCCTTTGATATGTGGCACTTGGGGACTTCGGCTACTCCGACTCACTGATCCACTGTCTATAAAGCGTGCCTGCTGAAGTTTGGCTGGAGCTTCTTAGATCTGGCCAAGAATACCTCCTCTCCTCCAAGGGACTGGCACTCTGCAGGGGAAGGCAGTGACAGTCCTTCAGATGAACATTCTATCACATCTGAGTCCAGCCAGGCAGAAGGAGAGCTCTTGCCATTGGAAGATGACCAGAAAAAGACCACATGGCCTATCAGTCTGTCCTTCCATATCAACCACTACAACATTCCCCTTTTTTCCTTTAGAGATCCTCTGTGTTTGTCCCATGCTTCTTTGAATTCAGATACTTTCCTCATTTCTACTACCTCCACTGGAAGACTATTCCATCGATCTACCACCCTTTCCATAAAGAAATATTTCCGCATATCACTCCTGAATCTATCCCCTTTCACCCTCATCCCATGTCCCCTCATAGCAGAGCTTGCTTTCAATTGAAAGAGGCTCTCCTCCTGTGCATTCATGCCATGGAGGTATTTAAACGTCTCAATCATATCACCTATATCCCGCATTTCCTCTAAAGTGTACATATTAAGATCCTTAAGTTTGTCCTCATATGCTTTATAATGAAGACCACTAACCATTTTAGTAGCCACCCTCTGTACGGACTCCAACCTGTTTATATCCTTTTGAAGGTGTGGTCTCCAGAATTGCACACAATACTCCAAATGAGGTCGCACCAAAGACTTACACAGAGGCACTATCACCTTTCTTCTTCTGGCCATTCCTCTCCCTATGCACCCAAGCATCCTCCTAGCTTTTGCCATCACCTTTTCTATCTGTTTAGCTATATTAAGATCATCAGACACAATCATGCCTAGGTCCCGCTCTTCTTTAGTGGACAGAAGTACTTCACCCCTATACTATATTGCTCCCTTTGATTGCTGCAGCCCAAATGCATAACCTTGCATTTTTTAACATTAAATCACAGCTGCCAAATTCTAGACCATTCTTCAAGCTTAGCTAGATCCTTCCTCATGTTATCTATACCTACCTTGGTGTCAACTCTATTGCAGATTTTGGTATCATCCGCAAAGAGGCAAACCTTACCCGACAGCCCTTCCGCTATATCACTAACAAAGATGTTAAAAAGAATCGGACCAAGGACAGATCTCTGGGGCACACCACTGGTAACCACCTCCTCCTCAGAGTGAGCTCCATTTACCTGTACCCTATGTCGCTTCCCACTCAACCAATTTCTAACCAAAGCAGTAGCTTTAGGGTCCATCCCTAGGGTGCTCAGTTTGTTTATAAGTCGCCTGTGAGGAACGGTGTCAAAGACTTTGCTTAAATCTAAATACACCACATCTAGGGCTCTCCCTTGGTCTAACTCCCTGGTCACCCAGTCAAAGAAATCAATCAGATTTGTCTGACAAGACCTGACTCAGGTGAATCCATGCTGCCTCGGATCCTGTAATCTGCTGGACTCAAGAAACCTCACTATCTTCTCTTTCAGCAGCGCTTCCAGTAATTTTACTCACCACCGAATTTAAACTAACCGGCCTGTAATTTTCAACCACATCCTTCTGCTTTTGTGTAAAGGGATCACATGTGCCTCTCTCCAGTCCTTTGGCACTACTCCCGACTCCAACGAGGCATTGAAAAGGTCAGTCAGTGGAGTTGCTAGAACGTCCCCAAGTTCCCTCAGTATTCTAGGGTGTATCCCATCCAGTCCCATCACTTTGTCTGCTTTAAGTTTAACTAGTTTCTCACAAACAGTCTTCTGAAAATTGTTCAAAATGCCCCTCGCTTCTGTTCCTGTTTGTGGGTGTTTTCTGAGGTCCTGCTCCTGGTTCTTCATCTGTTAACACAGAACAGAAATATTTGTTAAGCAATTCCGCTTTTTCCTCATCAGCTTCTACATATTCCTCCCCTTCACCCTTGAGTCTGAAAATACCACTTTTGCCCTTCCTCTTCTCACTATCATATCTGAAAAATGTTTTATCCCCGCCATTTAACTGCATTGGCTATTTCCTCCTCTTTTTGAATCTTTGCTTTCCTGACTACTTTGCTAGCTTCTCCAAGTTTTTCCAAATATAGATGCCTGTCTTCCTATCTCTGTGATCTCTTGTATTTTATGAAGACCTCCCTCTTTTTCTTCACTTTTTCAGCAACTTCTTTCGAACACCATAGCGGTCTCCTTTTCCTTTTACCTTTATTTACCATTTTAAGAAAAAGGTTGGTTGCCCTTAAAATATCCCCTTTCAGTTTTGCCCACTGTTTTTCTATATCCCCCAGCTGTTTCCATTCCGCTAACGACTCCCTGAGGTATTGGCCCATCTTGGCAAAGTTAGTTTTCCTAAAGTCTAAGACCCTTGCTTTTGAATGGATTTTATCAGCCCTAGTCCTCATACTGAACCACACCATCTGGTGATCACTGGATGCAAAATGATCTCCCACTATAACATCAGAAACACTTTCACCATTGGTAAGTACCAAGTCCAATATGGCCCCTTCACCTGTGGGTTCTGTTACTAGTTGCCTGAATAGGTCTCCCTGTAGAGAGTCCAGGATGTGCCAATCAACATCTGGCATGTTGAAATCCCCTATTAGTAGCACTTCCCTTTTCCTAGCAATGCCTTTACAATCTATGCTCCCAGAGCATGGAATGCTCTCCCCACCTCTATTCGAAACATCACTCACCTAACCCAATTCAGGAAGGCATTAAAGCAGCACCTGTTCACCACATACTACCCTGAATCCAGCCTTAGTAAGCATACTTATTGCCCCTCAGACAATCACTCACCCCAACTAAACAAGCAGACTCAGCATGAAAAAGGATAACCAACCGATCTCTAAGAAGTACCCACTGAACTAGAATTCAGACTCCCAGTGTAAATAAGATGTAGATATGTTCTGCCTGAAATCAGGTACCAGTGTAATACAATGTTAATAATTACACAATATACATAGTTTCCCCCAGTTATTTCCAAGTTGATCTCCCTGTTTATTGTAAATACAACTCAAAGTGCCTGTGTTGTATAGTTGATGTTAAATGTAAACCGCTCTGATCTAAAATAGAGCGGTATAGAAGAACTGTTAAATAAAATAAATAAATAAATAAATGCTGCATATGTCTTCAGTTAACTCTCTGTCCACCTCTTCCTCCTGTGAGCGAGGTCTGTATATCACACCAATGCAAATAGATTTCTCTTTCCTCCTTTCTAGTTTAACTCACAGTGCCTCCTCTCTCCCTTTTAAGCTCTGTAGTTCCAAACCTTTAATATTATTTTTTACATAAAGTGCCACTCCTCATCCCCTTCTTCCTACCCTGTTCTTTCTGAATAAAGTATAGCCTGGTTACATCCCAGTCGTGGTTTTCTGTGAACCATGCTTCTGTAACTGCCACTAAATCCAAGTCATCCTCTCCCATTAAAGCTTAAACATCTGGGATCTTATTTCCCATGCTACAGGCATTTATACACACCACTTTCCGTATGTTGTCCGTTCTTCACCCATACTCAACGAATCTAGTTTAAAGCCCTCTCCAGTAGATTAGCCAGTCTGCTACTGAAGACACATCGACCTTTCTTGAACAGATGGACGCCATCTCTGCTCTGCAACCCTTGGAACAGCATCCCATGGTCCAGGAAACCAAAATGCTCTCTGACACCATCCACACAGCCCTGCATTCATCTCCAGGATGCAAGCTTCTCTGCCTTGGCCTTAACCCTCAACAAGGAGGATTGAAGAGAACACCACCTGTGCACCTATCTGCCTCACCCTCTGTCCCAGAGCCATGAAGTCACTTTTGATATGCTCAGAGGGATACCTGGCAGTATCATTTGTGCCGACTTGGATTAGCAACATTGGGTAATAGTGAGCTTGATGAGTCTCGGCAAACTCTCTATAACATCTCGGATTTTGGCACCTGGCAGACAGCATACCTTTCTGGACATCAAGTCTGGTCGGCAGATGGATGCCTTAGTACCCCTCAGAACAAAGTCATCAACCACCACTACCCTTCGCTTCTTTGTGGTCACTGATTCTGCAACTTTGGGGTGCTTGAGCTCTGGTTTTTCCCTTTCCAGGGATGTTTTCACCTCCTTCACTTCCAGGGCTGCATAATGGTTCTTCAATTCAAGGGCTGGAGAAGTTGGGTTGGTGATTCTGCAGGCCCTGGTGACTTGTGTCCAACCTTCGTCATTCTGTAGGCCCCCATCTTCTCCTCTGCTGGAGAGCTTGGATGTTGCAAGAAGCATCTCATCAATGTACTTCTCACTCTCTTGAATGCTCCTCACCCTTGCTACCTCCTCTGAGTTCCTCAACTTGTTTCCTGAGAACCTTTGCCTGCAGACCTCCTGCACATGGAACTGGTCCTCCAACTGGCATTGGGACCTCTGTCTGGACAGATGCAGAAGCTGTAATGGGGACAATAGCTTTGGTGATACAATTTTTCCCAGCCATTGTTCAGTCGATGAAGCTTAGGTATCTGTTAAAGCAAAAGAGAGAGACCTACCAAAGTATCAGCTGGTTTCCTAACTGTCCTTTCAGAGAAAAAGCAGTTAAATCTTTTTAAGTGTGTTCAAAATGTGCTGTTCCAAGTCCGTGTGTAGTTAATTGGGGAGGTGCCCTATAAAGCAAGACTGCTCGCTAGGGGTGGGTGGGAGTGGGGGGGTGGTGGTGGTAGGGAGGGAACTAACACCTGATGAGATGTCAGTAGCTTCAAAGAGCTGAGAAAGATACTAAAGCAGAGTTTTAAACCTACTCCACTAAATAAAATATTTCCCCTTTTAAACTAAAGCTCCAAAATGAATGTAACTTTGTTTTAAAAATGTACTAAAACCCTTTTAAGAGCTCCCAGGCAGAGAGCTATAATTTAAAGAGCCACAAACTCTTACCTTTGCTTGAAATGTATAGCCCCTGTTAGGAATGCCTCAACAGTGCAAGGCTCTGAAGCCATTTATGCAGGCCTAAGCTGCTCTCAGTTCCTTCACAGGCTAATCAGACCCACTAATTCCTAATGAGGTGTCAGTGGCTTCAGAGAACTGAGAAAGATACTAAAGCAGAGTTTTAAACCTACTCCACTAAGGAAAATATTTCCCCCTTTTAAACTAAAGCACCAAAAAGAATGTAACTTTATTTTAAAAATGTACTAAAATCTCTTAAAGAGCACCCAGGCAGAGAGCTGCAATTTAAAAAGCCACAAACGCTTGAAATGTATAGCCCCTCTTAGGAATGGTCTCCTTAGAATGAGATTCTCATGATGTGTGTGTATGCTCTGCGCATCGCTTGGGGTGTGTTTTCATTTTGTCTTTGGATGATCTTAAAATAGTAAAATAGTTATCTCCAAGTTATAATGCCCTGTTCAATGTAATTTCAGTTTGTTCAATGTAAACCGCACTGATGCAGAATAGCGCGGTATATAAGAGAATGTAAATAAATAAATAAATCTTGACAAGTGGTTGAGTTTCCCTAAAGTAGACACCCTGGTCACTGCAGTTACTAAACACACAACCATTCCTGTGGAGGGGTGGCACTGACCTCCATGATCAGACAGATTGCAAGATAGAGGGCCTCTTAAAAACCACTTTCTCATCATCGACCATTGCAGGCCTCTGTTTGCAGACATCTCGCTGCACATGCTCTGCTCCAATGGCTTCAGTAAAATCTGGATGATCCAGCTTTACCTCATTTAGAGTCAGTCACTGCCTTTCTTGCAGATGCCTTTTATGATCTGCTGTGCTTATCTGCTTGGTCTGTGGCTGCTGCTACAGTGGCTCAGCATTGGCTGTGGATCTAGCATTGGAATGTGGATGCTGCTTCAAGTCCTGTCTTGCCAAACTTCCTTTCAAGGGCTGCCTTCTTTTTGGCGAGGATTTGGAAAAACTTGTGAAGGATTTGGGGGCATTCAAGCCTCAATGTTTGCCAGAAGATAAGCTCAAATCCAATTTTCATCATCCTGCCACATCATCGTCCATGTCCTCATCTTTTAGAGTCCGCTGCAGAGACATTCATCTCTACTGCCTGGCAAATCTGTTGGTTCTTCGAATAGGGCTGCTTCTAAGCCTCAGTCCTTTAGGAGTATCCGTTGCAACCAGGACAATTTCTCTTCATTGAACAATTTTTTAGCTCTGCCAAATCTTCCAGTTGATAGTTTCCAGATCCATTCTGGGTTTCCTCCTGTGGGCAGACACTTAAGGTATTTTTTTTTTATTTATTTTATTTAGTATACATTTGTATACCGCTACTTCCAGCAATCAGCAGCGGTTTTGATTACAGATTGGAAATTGTCAAATCATGACAGGAAATGTTTGAGGTATAAACACATTGATTAGATAGGAAAGCACAGCACACAGAGAACTATTTTACAGGGAACATGGGCTATGGAGGGTTAAGTGGCTTGCCCAAGACCACAAGGAGCACCTGTGGGACTAGAAACCCCAGTCCTTCCGGCCCAAGGTTGCTGTCCTCTAGTGGGAATTTGAACCCCCGACCTTCCGGCCCGAAGTACCTTGCCCCAACCACTAGGCCACTCCTCCACTCCATTTTCTCCAGGAACAAGCAGGAAGTCAGTCCTGACTTATAAGTGATGTTGGCACTGACAGAGCCCATGCAGAGCAATTCCCCAGCTTTCAAAGAAAGCCTTTGGGATTGCTGCCATGTGTGGTCCTCTTTCCGCCCAAGGGTGCCATCTTGCTCAGTCTCCCTTTTTCTGCAGAGCTCTTCGGACGCACATCCTCGCCCCTCGGAAAAAGTTTTCGTTTTTGGCCTAGAGGCCTTTTGTTTTCTGGTTGCACCGGTTCTCTACCCGTCCTTCCCATGCTCTATCTTTTTAGAGCTGTTGGGGCTAGTTCTTTTTTTCATTTTTTGTCATGGGCTTTGCACCCTTTTTCTTTCCCTAACCGCTGGCCGCGTGGGTCTTCGACCTCACAGGGGCCATTATTGACCCCATGGCCACCAGCTTAAAAAATGCGATAGATGCTCTAGGAACATGTCTCTTATAGACATTCATGACTGTTGTCTGCATTGACTTGGAGCTGACAATGATCCGTAGCTCTGTTCGCTCTGCAAGAAAATGTCCTCTAAGGCACTTCTCAGTCGTAAGCAGAAGTCTGAAGACATTTTCTGAAAGGCCACCTCGGAATCCCAGGTGGCACCCTCTATCGTCTTCCCCCCTGGTGGGGTCCCCCCCTTCGGCCCTATGCTCTCGGCAGCACTTTGACCAGGGATCCCCTGAGGTGGAGCGGCGCAAAAAGAAGGCCTCAAAGTTGCTGTCAGGGGCTCCTGACAAACGCGAGCGTTCCCATGCTCGGTCGCTTAGCGCTCTTCGGTGTTCCTGAGAGTCAGACAGGGAGCGGCCCTACAAGGTACCCTGCACAGAAGTGGAGGCCTCTGGTGAAGGCGCCCGGTCTCCTGAGGGCTGTCCCATGAGGACCTCCTCTCCTCCTCGACATCCAACCCGGTGACCCTGGGGTTGGCGTCACAGGGCCCCACGTCCACGTGGGAGCCCCACATGCTGGCGCTAGAATGCAGCATTTCTGCGTTCACGCTTCCCAGCAGGCACTCACAGCCAGCTTTGCTGACTCGTGCTCAGAGACCTGGGTCCCTCGCAAGGAACACCGAAATCTGTCCAGGAAACCCCCGAGAGCCACGGGCCTCGTGAGGGTCCTCAACGTCTGTCTCACTCGCCCTTCCGTTCCTCAGAGGTGAGATCTTCCAGGGCCTTTGGCCCCAAGCAGGCACTGGCCGTTGGACCGGGCGATCTGCCCAGCTCGGACTCCTCAACCGATTTCATGGAGTGGGAGTCTGATGGGGACACCTCCCCAGAAACCTGTACCCACTGGGATCTTCTGTCAGACCCCCTGCCTGCGTTCCAGCGGCGCTCGCCACCCGAGGACACCTCCTTCTTGGTGTTCGTTTGGGACATGGCATGGGCCCTTAACCTGGTCATTCAGGCCGAGGAGGACCCTCGTGCTGAAGAACTCGATATTCTTCAGTACGAGTCCCTGCCCAGGGAATCTCTCACTGTGCCAGTTCCTCCTATTCTATCTCGACTGCTGCTCCTCATGTGGGAGGCCCCCGCCTCAGTCCCCATCATGAACAAGCGCCTGGATACTATGTACAAAGTACAATGTGGGCTGGGGTTCAGGAAGACCCAACTTCCCCACACCTCTATGGTGGTTGAGTCGGCTATGAGGAAGCAGAAGAGCCCAAAATTGCACTCGTCGGTACCTCCAGGCTGAGAGTCGAGAGCCCTTGATGCCCTGGGCCACAAGGCCTACCAAGACTCTATGCTCTTGTCGCATTCAAACATACCAACTACATATGGGTATGTTCTTGCACGATTTAGCCAAGGAGCTCAGAGGGTTCTCCACGGGCCTCGAGGGCACTCTGTTGAAGTCAGTCACAGACTGCTTGAAATACCTCTCCCGAGCCGCCTACGATGGATTTGAGTCATTGGCTCAGGTTTCGGCTGCGGGCATCGGGGCCCACTGCCATGTATGGCTCCAATCCTCAGATTTGGAGCAGTGGGTGCAGGAAAAGCTCCTGGACGTGCCCTGCCTCAGTAAGCAGCTGTTCAGCAAGCCGATGGAGGATAAAGCTGCGGAGATAGAAACGGAGTGTCACCAGAACCCATCTCTCAGGCAAGACCTCCACTCTGCCCCAGAAAAAGCAACCAGCCAAGAAGCCCTTCTTCCCTCGGAAGGGCCTCCAGTACTGGGGCTACCCGCCATACCCAGCTACCCCCACATCGACTTCCCCGGCGCAGGGTAAACCCTGCCAAGGGCATTGAAAGCCGAAAGGGTCGAAAGCCCAAATTCTGGCTCCTCCACAACTCGCACAGGGGTTTTGATGCCATCGGCATAGCCCCTCACCCTCCGACGACGCAGCAGCCAGTAGGGGGACGCCTGTCTTATTTCGCTCCACTGTGGACTTCCATCACCTCAGACACCTGGGTTCTCCAGGTCGTCCGAGACAACTATCGCCTTCGTTTCGACAGGCTTCCACCTCCCTTCTCCCTGGCAGAGCCTCCTCGACTCCCCGCATACCAGGTTTTACTGCAGCAAGAACTACTCTCTCTCCTTGCCCAACGGGCAGTCAAGAAGGTCCTTTGAGGTCGGGGCTTCTATTCCCGGTACTTTCTCATCCCGAAAAAGATGGGGGGTTTGCGGCCCATCCTCAACCTACACAAGTTGAACAAGTTCTTGGTGCGGGAGAAGTTCAAAATGTTATCCCTTGGCGTTCTGCTGCCTTCCTCCGGCAGGGCGACTGGCTATGCTCCTTGGATCTAAAGGATGACTTACACCCGTATCGTAATCCATCCCCAGCACAGGCAGTATCTGCGCTTCAGGGTCCGGGGAGAGCACTTCCAGTACAGGGTGCTCCCCTTCAGCCTCGCGTCCGCCCCACGAGTCTTTACGAAATGCCTCATCATGGTCGCCGCCCACCTCAGGCGTCAGGGCATGACAGTCTTTCCCTACCTTGACGACTGACTCATCACAGGGTCCTCGGTCGAGGAAACCTGGCGAGCAATGTCGCGCACAATCCTTCTGTTGGAGGGCTTGGGGTTCTGGGTCAACTACCCAAAGTCTCACCTCGAGCCGGTGCAGGCACTCGAGTTCATTGGGGCGTGCCTTGATACTCAGTGGGCTCCTGCCTTCCTATCAGCGGCGCACTACAATCTGGTGGCTGGCAAGCCCCTCTCAGTCCAACCTTAAGTGACCCATTTTCTTCGGGGTCTGCTCTTATTGAGGCTCCTGGTTCACCCTCCGGCAACCGAATTGGCCCTCAACATAGTGTTGGGGCAGCTCACTCACCCACCCCTCAAGCCTCTGGCTACCTGCCACCTTTGCTACCTCTCTTGGAAAGTGGCTTTCCTGGTTGTGCTCACCGCTGCTCGCAGAGTTAGTGAATTCCAGGCCCTTGTGGCAGAGGCGTCTTATACCAGGTTTTATAAGAACAGGGTGGTGCTGTGCACGCACTCCAAATTCCTGCCAAAAGTAGTATCACCCTTCCATCTCAGACAGGAAGTGGTGCTCCCTACCTTCTTTCCAAAACCTCACTCTAGTCAGGCGGAGACGGTCCTTCACACCTTGGACTGTAAGAGGGCTTTGCCTTCTATATCCAATGCACTTGGAGCCACCGCAAAGCTTCTCAGCTTTTCATCTCCTATGACCCCAGTAGGCTGGGTGAAGTGGTGACCAAGCATACGCTGTCCACATGGGTGGTGGACTGTACCGCTCTCGCTTATGAGCAGGCGAGGCTCCTGCTGGAAGCCTGGAGCTCTTGTTGTTTTGCTGATGTGTGATGTGAAGCTTAAATTTTGATCTAGTGTTATGCCTAGTTATCGTACTTCTTTTTTGATCTTCAGCTCTATATTATTTGCTATGAGGGTTTTTGGTGATATGTACGGTTTTGTTTTTGGTATGTCGATCATCTTGAGGTTGATTTTGAACATGTGATCTGTTAGCCATAGTACTATTTCATTGAAGCAATTTATTATTTTGCTCTGGTCTGGGTTGGATAGGTTGTGTGTGTGTATAGCATAATGTCATCTGCATATAAGTGGTACTTTATCTTATGTTATTGGAATATGCTACATATGGGTTTGTATGTAAATATTAAAAATTTCTGCTTATCCTTGTGGTACTCCTTGGTTTTGCTTGTATGGCATTGATTTTTTTTTGTTCCTAGTTTAACTTGTTGATAGCGCTCAGACAGGTATGATTGGAACTATTTGAGGGGTATTTCTCTGATTCCAATTGAGCTGAGTCTTTCCAGTAGAAGATTGTGTGGGATGGAGTCAAACGCAGATGTTATATCAATGAATATTAGAATAAATCCTTGGTTGGGTCTAGCTGTTCCTTTTATGAGTGTGTCCATGAGTGAGATCACTAGTGTTTCATCTCCATGCAGTTGTTTGAATCCATGTTGTTGGAGGTCAAGTGGGACATGTTTGTTGAGGTAGTTTTGTAGTTGTTGTAGTATTATCTTTTCAATGATTTTTGATATGAATGGTAGACTGTATATTGGTTTGTGAGAAGCAGGGTTTCTTTTGCCTTTTAGGGTTGGGTGTACGGGTGCTATTTTTTAATTGTTCAGGTATGTATCCTTGCTCAAGGGATATTTGTGTTAGTTTGTGGATTAAGGGGGCTAGTTCAGATCTGGTTAGCTTTATTCAGGATACCAGACGGGTCAAGTGGAGATGTGGTGATGTTCAAGCTGTTTGTTATGTATTCTATATTCTCCCTTGATATGGAGTCAAAAGTATTCCATTGTTTATTTATTTATTTTTATTTATTTAGAAGGATTTAGTATACCACCTTATTAAATCAAGGTGGTTTGGCACATCAATCAAAATCAATAATAATGTGTGGTCTGTAGCATGCAGTGGGAGAACTGAGAAGAGTGGTGTGTGGAGCAGTGTGTTAGATTATATCGGTGAACTATTTACATAATGAGCTATATACATATATACAATAATGGGGCTGTTTGAGAGGCGTGCTAGGATCAAGATCATGTAATGTCTTGAAGGTAGAAAATAACATTTCAAGGGCCTCACATAAATGGCTATGTAAATAGAGCAGTCTTAAGAAGTTTTCTGAAGTCCTTGAGGTTCTTGGTTGATCTTATGTGGTCTGGGAGGGAGGTCCATATAGCGGGTGCTGCCAGGGAGAGTGCACTCCTTGATGTGGCCAGCCTTGTTTTAGCAAATTCCTTTGGTGTTCTGATGGTGTCTGAGGTTCCTTTTCTTCTTGGTCTCTTGTTGTCATCGGTTTTTATGAGAGGACGTAGGCTGTCTGCTGAGAGGTTGTGTATTATTTTAAATAATGTGTAGAAGTACTTTGAATTGGATTCTAGAGCTGATTGGGAGCCAGTGTAGGTGGTACAGTATGGGAGTGATGTGGTCGTGAATCGCGTGATCTGTCGTGAATCGTGCGGCTGTGTTTTGTGCTAGCTGTAGTGGTTTTATTGTCTTTTGGTAGCCCTTGGTATATGTGATTACAATAGTCTAGAGTTGGAGTGATGATGGCTTGACAGACTGTTTGGAAATGTTCATGGGCGAGGATGGGTTTGAGCCTTCTGACTGTCCTCATTTTGATGTAAGCGCTCTTTGTTGTTTTTGGAATGTGGGACTGGAGGTTGAGGTCCTTGTCGAGCATTACTCCCAGGTATTTTATTTCTTGTCTTACCGGTATGATGGTGGTGTTTAGGTTGATGGTGGCCGATGGTGAGAAAGTCCGGTTTCTTGTGATGAATAGAGCTTCAGTTTTGTTGTAATTTATTGATAGGTTATTTTCCTGCAGCCAGGTTGCCATTTGTTGGAAGCAGTTGGCTATGTTGGAGTAGTCCGGGTTGTCCAGATTGATTGGTGTGTATATCATTATATCATCTGCGTATATGGTGTATTGAATCTTGTGGTGCTTGATGATGGTGCAGATAGGTTGTACGTAGATGTTAAATAGCAGGGCAGAGAGAGCTGAGCCTTGTGGGACTCCCTGAGTGGCTCTGAACGGTTGAGAGGTCTTTGTTCCACACTTGACTTGTAGTTGTCGGTGAGGTAAGATGTAAACCAGCTCAGGGTGGTGCTGTGTAGGCCTGCCTCCTGTAGTCTGTTTAGTAGGGTTGTGTGGCAGACAGTGTCGAATGCTGAGGAGATGTCTAGGAATATCATGATGATGCCCATTCTGGTGGTGTTGATTGTCCTCAATAGGCTGTCGAATAGCTGAATCAGTATGGTTTCGACCCCATGTCTGGGTCGGAAACCGTGTTGATTGGGGTCCAGTAGATTGTGGATGTCGATGTGTTGTTGGTGTTGGACTGTTTTCTTGATGATCTTGGACAGGAATGGTAAGCTTGATATGGGTCTGTAGGTGGCGAGATCAGTTTTAGCCAAGGTGGTTTTCTTGGGGATTGGACGTATTGTGGCTAGCTTCAGGGAGTTGGGCATTGTTCCCTTGGAGAGAGAGTTATCTACTATTTTCCGTATGACTTGTGTCAGGTCCTTTTTCTTTGCTTTGATCCAGGATACTGGGCAGGGATCTGTAGGGGCGGTGCTGGTGTTGAGGTCAGTGATGATCTTGGAGAGTTGTTCATTTGAGGGGATGTTGAATGTGCCCCAGCTCCGTTTAGGTTAGGATGTCTTGTATTTCACAGACGCGCTGCTGTTCTTGGGTGTTGCAGTGAATTTGTTCTTGAGGTGGTCAGCGAAGATCTGTGGGTCTATTTGTTGTTCGTTTCTGTTGGAGGGTTCTTTGGTGAGGGTCTTTACGATTTCGTAGAGTTCACGGAGTTTGTTAGTGGACTTCATGATAAGGTTAGTATGGTATTCCTTCTTCTGCTGGTTGATGAGGTTGTTGTATTCCTTTTGTTTTGTCTGGTATTGTTCGTGTAGGGAGGTTGATTTGTTGCATCTCCAGCGGCATTCAAGTCATCTTAGTGCTCTCTTTACTATGCGTATATCCTTGGAGTACCATGGAGTGGAGCAGGGTCTTGTGCTGCGTGATTGCTGTGTTCTGCGGGTGGGTGGTCTGGCGGCATTGTGTGTTTTGTGTGTCGGTTTTGTTTGCTGAGGTTTTGTTTGTTGAGGTGTAGTTGTTTGATAGTTGAATTTGCTCTGAAAAACGTTTGCTAGGGTTTGTGGCATGATGTGATGTCTATATTTTTATTATTGTCTGTTCACTCACAAAGGACTACATCGAATAATTCCCTTGGGTCAGCGATGGCGAACCTATGGCACGCGTGCCAGCTGTGGCACGCGAAGGCCTTGCAGCTGGCACGCGTGAAGGTCCGCAAAAAAAGAAAAAGCGGGCTCTGGCTGCTGCCGCGGACGCGGCAGCATGCAGTGTCCCGCGGGGCCCCCTCCGCCCGCTAAGCCCCTCTGCAAGGGCTTACAGATTCGCGAGGGAGACAGCGTCTCCCTCGCGTCTCTGTTAAGCCCGTAGGGGTTAATGGGAAATTTCCCATCAGCCCCTTTAGACGCGAGGGACTGATGGGAAATTTCCCATTAGCCCCTGCGGGCTTAACAAGAGACGCGAGGGAGACGCTGTCTCCCTCGCGAATCTGAAAGCCCTTGCAGAGGGGCTTAGCGGGCGGAGGGGGCCCCGCGGGACACTGCATGCTGCCGCGTCCGCGGCAGCAGCCAGAGCCCGCTTTTTCTGGTTTTAAATTTGCCGGGGGGGGGGGGGGGGTGTTAGGACTGCTAATGGGCTGGGGGGGGTTTGGACTGCTCATGGGCTGGGGGGGGGGTTGGGACGGCTACTGGGCTGGGGGGGGGGGGTTAGGACTGCTAATGGGCTAGGAGGGGGGGGGGTTAGGACTGCTAATGGGCTAGGGGGGGTTAGGACTGCTAATGGGCTAGGAGGGGGGGGGGTTAGGACTGCTAATGGGCTAGGGGGGGTTAGGACTGCTAATGGGCTGGGGGCTGATGGGGGCTGTCTGGAAATGGGGTGATGGGGGGTTAGGACTGGTAATGGGCTATGGGGGGGGGTTAGGACTGCTAATGGGCTAGAGAGGGGGGGGTTAGGACTGCTAATGGGCTAGGGGGGGGTTAGGACTGCTAATGGGCTAGGGGGGGTTAGGACTGCTAATGTGATGGGGGGGGTTTAGGAATTCTAAGGGGCTAGGAGGGGGGGGGTTAGGACTGAGAATGGGCTAGTGGGGGGGGTTGGACTGCTAATGGGCTGGGGGGGTTAGGACTGCTAATGGGCTAGGAGGGGGGGGGGGTTAGGACTGCTAATGGGCTAGGAGGGGGGGTTAGGACTGCTAATGGGCTAGGGGGGGTTAGGACTGCTAATGGGCTGTGGGCTGATGGGGGCTGTCTGGAAATGGGGTGAGGGGGGTTAGGACTGGTAATGGGCTATGGGGGGGGGGTTAGGACTGCTAATGTGCTAGAGAGGGGGGGGTTAGGACTGCCACTGGGCTAGGGGGGTTAGGACTGCTAATGGGCTGATGGGGAGGGGTTAGGACTTGAGGTGGGCTGTTGGGTGGGGTTAGGACTGGAAATGGGCTGATGGGGGGTTAACACTGGAGGTGGTCTGATGGGGTTAGGACTGGTAATGGGCTATGGGGGGGTTTAGGACTGATAATGGGCTATGGGGGGCTGGGACAAGAAATGGGCTGATGGGGAGGGGTTAGGACTTGAGGTGGGCTGATGGGGTTAGGACTGGTAATGGACTGTGGGCTGATGGGGGGGTTAGGACTGGCAATGGGCTATGGGGGGCTGACTGGAAGTGGGGGGTTAGGACTGGTAATGGGTTATAGGGGGGGGGCTTAAACTGAAAATGGGGTGATGGGGGGTTAGGACTGGAAGTGGGTTGATGAGGGGGGGATAGGACTGGTATTGGGTTGGGGGGCTGCTAGGACTGGAAATGGGCTGATGCAGGGACTAGAAGGGAATGGATGCTGGGTGAGGCTGGAACTAGAAGGGAGCTGGTGTTGGGGGAGGATTAGAATGGGATGAGGCTGGGAGAGTAAAATGGAGAGGGGAAAAATATTTTGTGTGGGAGGGATAAAAAATCTACAATTGGCCGGGTATTGGGAGAGTAAGTGGGGATTGAGGATGGAGGGGTAAATTTTGAGTAGATGAAATAGGAATGAGGAAAGAGCCAAAGGAGAAAGATTAGTATGTTAAAGCAGATGTAGAGAGAGAATGGAAAAAAAAAAACAAGAAGACAGAAGAAAGGACAAATGGACAGCAGATGGAGAGTTAGCAGAAGACACGAAGAAACCAGAAGAAAGTGGCTGGAACAATTGCAACTGAAAAAAAATGCACAAAAGGTAGAAAAATATCTCTTTATTTTGAATTTATTAACTGGAATATGTCAGCTCTGGGAAATGTGCATCATTAATTTTTGCGCTTTGTTTAGTACAAGAGGAAATTAATATATAGTTTTATTTCTACAGTGTTGTTGTATATTCCAAGTTTGGCTTTTGGGGTTCCCAGTTTAATTATTGTCTTCCTGTTTCTAAATTGTGATTCCTTGTTTGGTGATGGTCTGTTCTGCATGTGTAACTGAGCTGAGGTATTCTGTTTATATAATTCCTATTTGACATTGCCACTTGTTCTTTCCCCAGTAGGTCATGTATTGTTGTTCTCTGAGATGTATTGGTTTAATATTTGCAGTGTTGCCTTTTGATAGGTAGAGTATGGTGCTTTGTGAGTCCTGGTAGTGCTGTTAGGATACGGCGGGTTTGCTATGGGTTCTAAATGGGCAGCGTTTGTAGTAGTTCCTAATGTGCCTGGCGGTTGGTACTGGATTATAGTAATGTAGAAACCTTTTAGTCTTTCTTTATCCATATACTCATTAAGAGGCATGTTTACTAAAAGTTAGTGTATGGTAACATTATGCAAATATTTATGCAAATGAAGCACCTTATGCAAATGGAGCTTTAATTGACGTGCTGGCACTTTGAGGAAATTCTTTGGTTTTGTGCGGCAGTTTGGGCACTCGGGCTCAAAAAGGTTAGCCATCACTGCCTTGGGTGGTCAGGGAACTTTGAATAAATTTAGTGTAGTTTTGTTTCTTTTGAGTATTGGTTTGGTTGCGGTATTCCTTTAGTTTGAGTAGTTTATTTGGTCTTCTGATGATTTAGTTTGTCTCTATTTCCGTTCAATTTTTCTAAGTTGTCAGTTTATGACCTTCAGTTCTTTAGTGTACCAGACTTCATTCAGTTTGTGCTTTTGATTCCGGGTCTTGGTTTCTGTGTGTGGTGTTGCTGCTTTGGTCATAACTTTGTTCCATATTTGTATTAATACGTCGAAGTTTGCTGAGTCTTGGTGTTGCTGTGGAGTAATTTCCTTTAAGAAGGCTTGTTTGTTGAAGCATTTGAATCTTCGTGTCATTATTATTTTGTTCGTTTTTTTTTTTTACTTGGTTTGGTGAGGTTCAGTATGCTATGTTCTGACCAAGGAACAGTTTGCATTTGTAGTGGTGTTGTACTGTTGTTACTTATGTCCTTTAGGGATGAAGATCAAATCTAATGTGTTTCCTTTTGTGTGTGTTAGCTTGTTTACTATTTGTTGGTAGTCCAGTGCCGTCATGGCTTCAATGAACGAGAGTCCTTGTCTTGTTGATAGGGTTGAGAGATTGAAGTCTCCTAATAGTAGTAGATTTATGTGTTGTAATGTGTTTTTGCACAGTCTCAAGTATTGTGAAGTCTTCAGTGTCCATTGTTGGTGATCTCTACACTAAGTGGACAGTGAGATATTTGTTGTTACTAGTATATCTGTTGTATCTGTATTTATTGTTTCTACTGTTTGGAGTTCTAGGTTTGATTTTGCTTTTATTAGTACTCCATGACCCCTTTTGATGATTCTTTGGCAGTTACAGATATTGTAGTTTGGTATTCTTAGTTGGTTTGATAGTACTTTGTCAGTTGACCAATTTAGTTCTGAGCAGGAAGCTGAAGCTTTGACTTTTTTTGGAGAAGATCTTGCAAATGATTCCCAAACTAATTGGAATGAACTGAATGCCTTTTATAAACAGATTTGAGCAGAACTGCATGCAAAGTTATTTAAGTTAAGGGATATTGTCACATAAAACAAATTCCTCGTGTTTTTAAACATATATGGTACCTTATATATTCTGAATCTAATGTTAATTTTGTATCCCAGTGGAACATGATTTTATCTAAATGTTCTTTCGACTCGATGCTTCTCTTAATTGAAATGTCTGGTGTTTTTTCCAAGGAATTGGAATTACAGGTGGATTTGACCATGAAAGTTACATTGCAAACTAATAAGGAACGTGCTGCATTTTAAGGAAATGGATAAATGAATGCTTGCATATATATCAATGTGATGAGACTAAGATGGACATTGGTTTCCAAACATGGTGTCAGGACTCCAAATGGGGTCACATCATCAGTGGATGGGGGTCACAGAAGCATGGACATTTCCCCTTCTCTATGGACTTTCATTGTGACCTATACTAGGTAGTGGCAGTCATTAATCAGCATGTGGCCTGTGAGCCAGTGAACATTTATAGGACCTTGTACCTTCCTGTCAGGATGAAAACCCATGCTAACTATTGGGGTCTGTAAACACACAATGGAAAACTGACACAAGGGCTCCTGTGCTAACCTCTGCTGCTGTTAGCACTACTGTTGCTGTGTCTTCCTGGTTTAGATGAGTGGAGGGAGAGGAAGGAGGCTGGAGACCTGTTTTTTAAATTTCATCGTTATCTGTGGGTCACGTGAACTTTGAGTTGTTAAAATGGAGTCATACAGGATAAATGTTTGTAAAGCACTGGATTGTGGATTTGCTAAGGATTTCCTTGAATGAACAAGGAGCAAAAGGGTACAGCAGGAAGGGAGGAGGAGATGAGTAGCCTTCGATCGGACCACCAATGAATCTCCTGAAGACTCTGATAAAGAGGAATTTTTTAGGTCATCCCAGGGGATGTTATCAGGGCTGTGGCAGATGCAGCAGAATTCAGCCACAACCATCTGTATGGGAATATTATCTTCTGATGCCAGCACAGAAGTATTTACTTCTCTTATTTTTAATTTGTCATCACGGATTCTGAATCCTATAGAAGTAGCAGTACGCATTGAGCAAGGGTTATACTATGCTGCTAATCAAAAGCTTGATATGTTTCATGTGCAAATCCAGCTCTACAAAGTTTTCCAACTTTTAAAGGTTGCCTTTTTTTTGTTGTTAGTCCTAAATCACAAGTTCAGTATTCTCTTCCTTATAGGTCTATTTGGATGCCTTCCAGTCCTAAAGATCATAATTTGATTGTTTATGAGAAACTGGTGCAGGAGAAATTGATTCAAATCTCTATATGTACCTCAAAAAATCTAATTTCTTAAAAGAAGAGTGGCAAGCCCCCTAATGTGTCTTCTGCATGATAGGCCCATAATAATTAAACCAGCTGACTAAGGGGGTGGGGTGGTAGAATGGGGAATTGATGGTTATGAAAGGGAGGTTAATCGACAACTTGGTGATGCCTAATTTTACAGCCTTCTTGAACAGGACCCTATTGATGCATTGCTTCATGAAATTAAATTGTTAGTGGAAAATGCATTCAAGCATGATTTGATCTCTTTGAAAGAGAAAATAATTTTGATAGCCATGGATCCTGTCGTTCCTCAATTTTACCTTTTGCCCAAAAATAAAATGTTCACCAGAATGTCGCAGAATAGCTGGTAGAAATCTTGTCTCATTGTATGTGGACTCCTTTCTAGAGCATTTGGTGTCATGAGAGAGACTGTATATAAAGGATTCTACATGTTATTAATAAATGCAGTTGTGGTCAACATTATTGGCACCCTTGCAGTTCAATCCCTTTATTTAACAGGGTATTTTTATGCTGCTTTATCATTTCAGTCAAAGCGGTTTACATTGTAACTTAAACTTGGCAATGTACATTAAGCAGAAACATTGATTACTTGGAATTTTCTGAGGCAATGGAGGGTTGCGTGACTTTCCCAAGGTCACAAGGAATGCTAGTGAGAACCGAGCCCTGGAAACTTGGTTCCCAAGTTAGTGCTCTAAATGTTAGACTACTCCTCCATTCCTGAATGTCCAATATCTCCTAAAAAAAAGTGGCCAGTGAAATGGCTTTGGACTATATATGCACAAAATTTGACACACAAAAGAATCAAATAAAACAAGACTAATTAAAAAAGGAAATAGAATAAAAACTGGGGGTCACGTGATGTGGTGAGCCGGGGAAGCTGTGTTCTCCCTGAGCTCCGGGCTCCCTCGCTCCAAACCGGCTAATACTGCCCCATTATACCGGTGCGAACCGCAGGAATTTGTCTCCACGGACGTGCTGCAGATCTACCACAACTGAGCGGGCGCTTTTGATGAGGATGGCAGCAGCGGCGAGACTTAGCAGGAGAGAGAAGGAACGTGCTCCGGGGACCTCCAAAATGGCTGACTCGCCTCCGAGCTCGGGGGCCTCCTCGGCTGCAGTGCCGGCGGCAACAGTGACAGAGATCTCCGCGGCAGTCTCGGAAGCCCTATCTTTGCAATTTGAGACCCTTCGCACTCAAATAGAGGCGGTGCAGAGCTCGGTGGACGCCGTTGGGCTCCGTGTGCAGCATGCGGAAGCAAGGCTATCGCAGGCAGAAGAGGAGGTGGAAAAACTTACCCTGGAGCTTGCGCAGGTTCGGGTAACCCTGAAAGACCACGCTGAGAAGCTGGACGATCTGGAGAACCGCTCCAGACGCAGCAATTTAAGATTCCTGGGGATCCCGAGCTCCATCGGCGATAAAAGCTTGCGTGCATACATCGAAGCCCTGTCTGCCTCCTTGCTGGGGGAAAAAGAACTGGGCTCCTCACTGGTGCTTGAGCGGGTGCATAGAGTGGGCCCTCAGAAACCCAATGATGTCCGGCCCAGGATTGTGCTGGCTAAATACCTGCAGTTCCAGCAGAAGGAGGCGATCGTGCGAGAGGCCCGGAGGCGAGGGACTATAGAGCGGGAAGGCGCCAAAATTCGGATCACGCAAGATTATTCAGTGGCGGTGAGTCAGCGTCGCCGAGCCTATGCCCCGATCTGTGAAAGGCTGATTGCAGCGAACATTAAATTTACGGTGCAGTATCCGGCGCGCCTCCACGTGTTCCACGAGGGCCGGCCTCGGGTGTTTGGCTCGGCGGCAGAAGCAGCGGTCTATGTCGACCACCTGGAAAGACGGGGCACGTCTGTGTCTACCACACCGGATTGATGATTGCGAGATGCAGAGGGGATCCCTCTATATGCTTGATTCTGTGAGTCTCCGGGGAGAGTGGGAGACTTTGAACAGTGAGTGTTGCGATACTGCCCCGATGGGCCTGCTCCCCTCGAGGGGGGGGGGGCCCGGACTCCCGGGAGGGCCCTGAGTGATGCGAGCTATTTTTTTCTTCCCTGTGGCTCTTTGGCATTTACTATACGGGACTGTGCAGCCCCATGGGGGATACCACTTTGAGCCCTGCTCACCATGCCGGTAGGATGGGGGGCGGGAGGTGAACGGGTTGGGGGCTTGGCTCCTCTCTTTGTCGGACCATGCTCCCTTCTCGGTCCCCCGGGGCTGTTTCTGGGCAGTGGAGCTAAGATGGGCTGCTCTGATGCAGTTTCATTTTCATTATCAAGCTGTTATTAAGTTTTTGTACTGTTACTGTTGGGGAGTGTTATTATTGCTAGTGTTGGTTGAGGAGGGGGTAGGGTAGGGACTTAGGGGTAATGGAGTGGGACTGTTAGGGGGTGGGGGAGCCTGGACACATCAAGGTGACCGAATAATAGGGGAAAGAAGGAAGATGGGGGTGGAGATGGAGGGAGGGGGAGGGATGGTGGAGGGGGAGGGGGAAGGGATGGGGGGGGGAAGGGGATGGGTTGGGGGGGGTGGGTGGGGGGGGGTGGGACTGGTAGAGGGAGGAGGGGGTGTGGAGAGGGGAGGGGGAGGGCAGGGCGGGGTACTGAAGATTAATGGTAAGATTGCAGATGTGGGTCTTGGGAGCACTTTACAGTTTAAGGGGGGGCCTCAGGCTGGGAAGGCTCGCCTCTATCTGTACGGTATGATGATTGTCTATGCTATGTTTGATTGCAGTCCAACCTGAAAGTTGTCTCGTGGAACATCTGTGGAGTGGGTAACCCTATTAAAAGATATAAAGTGTTGCAGGCTTTGGCCAGATTAAAGTGTGACATCGCCATGTTACAAGAAACCCACCAGACGGCGGAAGAGCATGCTAAATTACAGAGAGCGTGGGTGGGGCAGGGTTGGGGGGCCCCGGCCAAAGGAAAGAAGGGCGGAGGGAGTGGTCATTCTGATCAGTAATCAAGTCCGTTTTGAATTGGAAAAGGAATACAGCGACCCGGATGGCAGGTACCTTTTGTTGTACGGTTGTCTTGATGGTAGGCCTATAGTTCTGGGCAGTGTGTACGGCCCAAATGTTGTGGACCGGGAATTTTATGCCCAATTGGCTTCTAGGGTGGAAAAATTGCCGGATGTCCCGTTGATTTTAGCGGGGGATCTGAATGGAGTGCTGGATATTGGGATGGACACCTCCGAGAGTGGGAGGGAACGCAGACGGGCCCCGACGACAAAAATTTTGAAGGGCTTATGTCGTCGTCTTGGTATGGTAGACCCTTGGCGCTTGATACATCCATCAGAGAGAGATTTCACTCATCAATCACGGGCCCATGGGTCCAGCGCTCGAATAGACTATGTTCTGGTTTCAGAAAGATTATTTGGGCAGGTCGAAGATGCACAGATAGGTCCCATTGCGGTGTCTGATCATGCCCCAGTTTGGATGGACTTTGTGTGGGGGGCTTCAGCCACGACGACTCGACTGTGGCGATTTCCTGTGGGGTTGTATCGGGACGCCGATTTTCGATTGTACCTTGCTCAGTGTTGGCAGGCATTTATGGCCAATAACGAGCAACACAAAGATGACCCAGAGTTACTATGGGAAACGGCCAAAGTGGTGTTACGTGGGGATATTATTGCATATGGCGTGAGAAAACGGAAATTGTTGACACGGCAGATTGTTCAACTAGAGAAGGAAGTTATGAGAGCCCGGCGACGCTGTGCGGGGGATCCTAGTGTGGTTAACAAACGGAGACTTTGGGAGCTCCAGACGTCCCTCAATGAGCTTCTTCATCAAAGGGCAAAAAAGTCTCATATGTATTATAAATACCAGTTATATCGTTTTGGGGATAAGTCTGGAAAGCTGTTGGCGCGCTGCCTGAGGGGCAACAGGGGGCCTCGGTCAATAGCGGCGTTACGGGATGAACAGGGACATTTATATAAGGATACTAAAGATATAGCCAGATTGTTTCGATCCTTTTTTCAGCAGCTATATGCACGGAGGGAAGGGTCTTTAACTGACATGGAGGCTTACCTACAGGGTCTCCATTTACCCAAGGTGACTGCGGTGCAGCGGGCTCAGCTTGATGCCCCAGTGACGGAGGATGAGGTACGTGGGGTTATCCAGCGGGCCAGTTGTTACAAGGCACCAGGCCCCGATGGATTTGGAGCGGAGTTTTACAAAGTGTTGGGAGACTTGGTGCCCCCAGCTATGGTAGCTATGTACCGTCGCAGGGTGAGTCAGGGGAGTTTTGCGTGGGGGATGAACCATGCCTTTATCACTTTAATACCGAAACCAGGGAAAGACCCCACCCAGGCGGCTGCCTATCGACCCATTTCCTTATTAAACTTTGATCTGAAAGTGCTAGCTAAGGTTTTAGCGGTCAGGCTGGCATCTGTGCTGGGGGACCTGGTGCATGACACACAGGTTGGGTTTGTGAAGGGGCGGTATGCTGTACGCAACTTGCGGAAAATTGTTGCTTCTCTGGAGTGGGTGCATGAGCGGGAGCTCCAATCACTTTTAATTAGTTTCGATGCGGAAAAAGCCTTTGATCAGGTGCATTGGGACTACTTGAAACGCCTTTTACCCTACTATGGACTGGGAGCACCCTTTTGTACGATGGTGCAGTTGCTTTACACGGGCCCTACGGCCGCTGTCCTTTGTAATGGGGTGCTGTCCGATACATTCTGTCTGGAGAGAGGCACGCGTCAGGGCTGTCCACTATCTCCCTTGCTCTTTGTGTTGACCTTGGATCCGTTGGTGCGGAGGATAGAGGAGTCCCCCGATATACGTGGGGTGCATATTGGGTCACAGGGATTTAAGATGGCGGCCTTTGCAGATGATATGCTGGTTCACCTTACGCGCCCTCAACAGTCCCTGCCCTGTTTGCTTGAGGAGTTTTCCTTGTATGGTAAATTTGCAGGCTTACGTATTAACATGGATAAGTCCGAAGCCCTGGATGTGGGGGGTATGTTAAGGGGGAGCTGGCAGGGAAGATTTCCCCTTCGGTGGGCAGATGATTCTTTCATTTATTTGGGTGTCCTGCTGACTAGGGCCCCAGCACGGCTATATGCTGATAACTTCGCACGAGTTTTTACAAAACTCCGAGCACAATTGCAGGCTTGGGCGCCCCTGCCCTTGTCCCTCCTGGGGAGAGTGGCAGCATTGGGGATGGTGATACTCCCACGAGTGCTTTATTGGCTGCAAACTCTCCCCGTGTGGTTATTGCGACGGGATCTGCTGCGTGTTGAGCGGGAGATCCGAGTGTTTCTGTGGAGAGGGTTCCGAGCACGCATACCGTTGAGCCGGCTGCGGGGGGGTTGGCGATCTGGAGGGGTTGGAGTTCCCGATCTGTGGAAGTACGCACTGGCCTGTCAGGCCAGGCATCTCGGGGATTGGTTGGGGATACGGAGGTGTACACCCCCCGAGCCTTGGAAGAGGCCTTCGTAGCCCCACAGGCTTTGGAAGCGGTATTACATCTGCGGAGAACAGCCTTGCCAGCGCGTCTGATGGGTAGCGTTTTGGTGCAGGCAACCCGGCGTACATGGCAGCAGTTGAATAAATACTGGGGCAGCTCTCCTGAGGTCTCGAGCTGGTTACCCCTACGAGGCAATGCTTGTTTTCTGCCGGGTTTTGACTCGGCCCCTTTTCAAAAGTGGGAACGGTTAGGTCTGCGACGCCTGGGGCAGGTGGTGGACCAGGATGGGAGCTGTAGATCTCTGAACGCGCTTTGTAAGGACTATGACCTGAATTTAGGAGTATCTTTTCTTGCTTATGCGCAGCTTTCGCACTATGTCCGTTCATTATCTAGTCGGGACTTAACCGTGGAACACTCGGCGCGCATCTTAGAATTTCTGGCCCTGGGGACGGGGTCTCCACCAACCATCGCGGAGTTAAAGAAGAGATTAGATTTGCTGGGCCCACCTCCGGACTATTCAATGGTGGAAAGTTTGTGGGCAAGGGACTTGGGCCGGGATGTAGCGCCGGGTTCTGTTTGGGGTGCTTTGCGTCGGATTGCACTGTTGGTGGAGGGGGCCCGATGGCGTGAGGTACAATTTAAATGCATCCTTCGAGCTCATTTCTCTCCCAGGCGAGCTTTGCGAAGTCATCTTACGCTTGAGGGTGGTTGTCCAAAATGTTCGTGCTCTCTGGCAGATTTAGGTCATATGTGGTGGGGTTGCTCTCCTATTCGGAGATATTGGATGCGAATTGGGGCGTATCTCAGTGACTTGTTGCAACAAAGGTTCAGCTGGACGGGTCTGCTGGTTGTGTTGATTCAGATGGGCCCAATTCATTTAAAGGGGAGATGGGAGAGGATTTTCGTACGGAAGGCTTGTCTGGTGGGTAAAGGCCCCATTCTTCGCCATTGGAGGGAGCCTGCGGTCCCCACTTTTTGGGAATGGCGTAATAGCCTACACCAACTTATGCTAATGGAGCGAAGGGGGGCGCAAGGACACCTACGGAGATGGGCCACCTTTCTGTTGATTTGGATGCCTTACGTTCAAAATCTGGGGCCTAAAATCTGCAGTGAGGTGCTTAGGGTTGGGCAGTAATCAATTCAGTGCGTGTTGCTCCATGGACGAGTTTGTATTGTTATGATTCAGTACTGGGGGGGTATTGGGTGGGGGGAGGTATAGGGGGGTTATCGTGGGATATGCCCTGTATGTGTTTTTTGGTTTCTTTGTTTATAGTTGTTAGTCTCCCAAGGTGGTGGATAAGATACAACCTCACCTGGGAGACAGTCTCATACCCAAAAAACTGTAAAACCTGGTTTGTGTGTACTGTTTGTGTTCAGTGCTATGAATGTAATAAACAGATCGTTGAAAAAAAAAAAAAAAAAACTGGGGCATTGCCAGGACATGATTATTGGCACTATTATAAACAATTCAAATCAGTTTGAACACAAGAACCATATTCACATTGCATTAAAGTTCGATGCATCTTAATTAATCGTCAGTACTCACATGACTTGAATCAACCAATGAATGATGGCTCTAATGTTTAGATTGGCTACATTCACTTCCTGTTCCATTTCCACAGTGGTGAAGACAAGAGAGCTGCCTGAGATCATCTGGAAAGCCATTATCAAACTTCAAAGGGGTACAAGGCCATCTCCAAAGACTTTGGGATTCCCGTGTCTATAGTTCACATTGTTATTAAGAGGTTTTCTGCTCATGGAACTGTAAAGAGCCTCCCAGGACATAGTGGGAGGAGGAAACTTAATCCAAAAAGTCTTTTCAGGTTAGTGCGAACTGTTGAAAAAACACCATGTATAACATCCAAAGAGCTGAAGGCTGATCTGGAGCAATCTGAAATGGTGGTTTCAATCAAGCACCATATACCACATACTAAACAAATAAGGACTTCATGGGTGAAGGCCAAGGAGGACCCCACTGCTCAAAGACAGACATAAAAAAGGCACGCTGATCTTTGCCCAACCCCACCTTAAGAAACCACAATCTTTCTGGGGAAAATGCTCTGTGGATAGATGAAACCAAACTTGAGCTCTTTGGCAATACAGACCAGTGACATATTTACAGGCGAAGAGATGAAGCCAATAAGGGAAAAAACACCCTTCCTACAGTTAAATATGGTGGAGGTTCATAACATTTTGGGTTTGTTTTTCTGGATCTGGAGGCCTGGAACATATTAAAGGAATCATGAAGTCGGAGGACTACCAAGTTATTTTGGAGCAAAATGTGCTACCTAGTGTTAGAAAGCTAGGTTTGGATCGAAGGTCATGGGTCCTCGAGCAGGGCAATGACCCAAAATATACATCCAAAAGTACAAAAGAATGTTTAAAAAGGAACATATGGACTGTTTTAAACTGGCCAGCAATGAGTCCTGATCTCAGTACAATCGAGAGAGCTGAAATCTGCCACTGGTAAAAGGAATCCTGGAAATATTCATGAGCTTGCACAAATTGCAGTTGAAGAGTGGGAGAAACTACCAGCAGGCAGATGTATGAAACATTTTTGGCTACACAAAAGATTTGGAGGCTGTCATCACTGCCAAAGGTTGTGCAACCAAATATTAGTAAAGGGTGCCATTAATCCTATCCAGGTCATAGTTTGTTTGTTTTCTCAGAAATGCAAGGCCATGGGGCAGGGTCCCCGGAGCCGCCTGTAACCGGGTGTTTGGCTGGTGTGGGGACCCTGGCATGCGGCCGTGGATGAGGGAGGCAGAGGCGAGAGGACACAACGAGGTGTCTTTTGAGCCTATTGGCTCTGCCTGCGTGCATGAGCGTGGCGGAGCCAGTGAGGTTAGAGGACGGTGGGATGTTGGGGGGAGGAGCCAGGAGTCGACAACGGTTGCCTTCACTCCTGCGCTTCCTCGGATGCCAGTGCCTGCTTGGCTTGTCTCGTGGCTGACAAAGTCAAGAAAGAAACGTTTATAAGAGACAGAAGTAAAGGTGAGATGTCAGTGGCATTAAGTAGTGTGCGGAGCTGGGAGTTGAAGCTGGGAGCCGGTGGGAGTGTGCCAGAGCTGCGGAGCCAATTCGGGGCCATCGAGCTGTGAGTGAGGTGAAGCAGGCCCTTGCTAGTATTGTTCAGAGGACTTGCAGAGAGCGCCGTGCAGAATACTGGAGAGGCGAGTGTTGTCCAAGTGGGGTCAGTCAGTAAAAAAAAATAAAATTCTTAATTAAAGGTAATTGGAGGTGCAGAGTCAGCTTGGGGGCTTGGTATTGTGGTTGGTGAGCTGGGTCCGGTGTCTTCAGTGTGCCAGTTCCATTCTTTCTGCTCCTGCTGTGGTGTAGCCTAGGGGATAGAGCATTGTGGGTGGTTTAGGGTTGGGGGTCATTTTCCACTAGCACCTCGGGCATTGTGCAGGTCAATTAACCCTGCATTGCTTAGGCACCCTACTTAAAAACCAAAACCAAACCAAACCAAACAAAACAAGGTCTAGCCTGATGCCTGTGCATAGGGGCCGACAAGGATGGGCTCGAGGGTCGGGCAGGGTGTCGAGACGGGTTGATAGTGGGGTGACTGAGGAGAATTTGGGGGAAGGGGTGAGTCCTGTAGGGGTTAGGGGTCAGTTGGGGCCTATGAGGGGGGCCTATAGCTCTGTGCAAGATGGGTAGTAGTGGAGTTTGGGCTCGTCGGGCATGGGCTTGGGGACAGGGGGGCCACCTAGTGGTGAGAGGGGGTCGTGTCCTGTCTGTTTGCATGCTAAGGGTCCTGAGAGTGGGACTGGTGGGGTAGCAGCTGATGCTAATGCTACGCACTGTGCTGAAACGGGTGTTAGCAGTGAGGTGGAAGCAGCAGGCAACCCCACGGGATCAGGAGCTGAGCGAGGGCATTGGGATTCTAGGCCTGTCGGCTGGGGGGGGGGGTTATGGGGCTTGGGGGCAGGGGAATGCCTGTTCAAGGGGCCCCCAGTCTTAGAGGGAAAAGTATAAACTCACCTGTGGGCTGGCTGGTGGTTCAAGGAGGTGATTTGCCAGGGGGAGGATCTGCAGCTTGGGAACAGTGGCTTGGGGAGGGCCAAGGTCCATCCGGCACTGAGTGGTTAGGGACTTGGCAACCTTCGTGGTCTCCGGTGGTCCCCCCCCCTGTTTTTTCTTTTATGTCTCCACAAGTACTGACAATAAATCAGCGCACTGTGGGGCATGGAGGAGGAGGTCAATTGGGATCAGAGAGCATGGACGCAGGAGTAACAGAAAGGCGGATTTTGGCAGAAAATAATACCAGCACGAGAAGGGACAGGCTACATCAGCAAAACGATATCGGCCAGTCGATGACTCATCCAACAGTGGCATTGGCGGCGGATATTGGGGCGGCAGGTGAGTTGCAGGCCAAACATGGATAGGTTGGGGAGCGGAGCAGCTCATGGGAAGGAACAGGAGGAAAAGCGCGCAAGAAAAGGAAGCATTCATGTTGGCGGCAGCACGGTTCGGAGTTATCCTCCTCCTCATCCACCGACTCTGCGTCATCGTCGTCTGGAGCGGATATTGCAGAGCAAGGCTTAGGAAGCAGTGTGGCAGCGGGGAATAGGCTAGGGTGTGGAGCTCCAACGTTAGCGGTTTTTTCTGAACTATGGGAGGGAGTTCTGAAGAATTTGCGCCGTAAGATTAGGAAGCAGCGATTATATAGATATTTTCCGCCTTTTAGAGAGTAGAAAACGGTCAGGGGAAAGTAAGAAGAAGAGGAAAGAAGACGAGAAGGCGGGCCCCATCAAAAAGGTATCACGTAACATGGTTAACTGGACCGAGATCCTTTTTGCGCTTAGCAAGTGTATGGGGTCATCACTATCCTGAGCATTATGGGATGTTGTTGGCATACGCGGATTCAATTTTGGAGGCATCGCAGACCCATGACAGATGGGCATGGTTAAATTATGACAAGAAGTTTTGGGACAAAAAGGAGGAGAACAAATTATTGTCGTGGGGCACTCAGGATATTAACCTTTGGCTGATGCAGATGTCAGTCAGGGCAGGTTCTGGGGGTTTGGGTGGGGCAAAAGGAGGGACAGGGGCCAATGGGGTGGGGGTCATTCCTTTCATATGGGGGGGCTGTGCAACAACAGAGATCGGGGGGAAGCGGAGCAGGTGATTTGTGCTGGAGGTTTAACAAGTCGTCTTACTCGTTCCCCGACTGCAAATTTCGGTGTGTGTGCTCTGTCTGTAGCGGAGGACACTCGGCAGCAAAATGTGTTAAAAAAGGGGCCCCTCTGGCCTCGGTACCGATCCCCAAGCAATAAGGATGTAGGCGGCCTGGCCCCTACGCCAATACAGGTAGAGGCCTTAAGGACATGGCTTCGGCAATACCCGAAGCGGGGAGATAAGGAGGTATTAAAGTCAGGGTTTCAGGAGGGTTTTGTTATACCGGTACATGGAAATGTTGTAGCATACAAGGCACGAAATTCGCCCTCTGTTCGGCACTTTGCACACATAGTTAGGGATAAGTTGGAGGTAGAGCTGACTTTAGGCAGAATTACGGGCCCCTTTATAGAACAGTCGTTCCCGAATTTGGTGGTATGACCTTTGGGTATCATACCTAAAAAAGAACCAGGGAAGTTCCGGCTGATTCATAACTTGTCTTTTCCGTTGGGAGCATTGGTGAATGATCACATCCCTCGGGAGTGGTGTACGGTTCGCTATGCTTCATTTGATCAGGCGGTTGAGTTGGTCAGAAATTCGGGTCACAGGGCGTTGATGGCGAAAGTAGATATTGAATCAGCTTTCCATTTGTTACCAGTACACCTGTCAGCATTTCATTTGCTAGGTTTCTGCTTTGAGGATGGAATTTATTTTGACAAATGCATGCCTATGGGCTGCTCGGTTTCTTGGGCATATTTTGAAAAATTTAGTACTTTCCTGCAATGGGCGTTAGTGCGAAAAGTATGCTGTGCGAATGTTGATCATTATTTAGATGACTTTTTGTTCGTGGGAACAGCACAATCAGTGGGGTGTCTTGAGCTATTAGAAGACTTTATGGAATTGTCTTGGGAACTGGGAGTGCCACTGGCGGCAGGTAAGACAGAAGGCCCGGCGACAAGGATTACCTTTTTGGATGTGGAGTTGGATTCCGCAGAGATGGTGGCTCGTCTCCTCTCGAGAAGGTGTCGAAATTGTGGGTATTGGTAGCTAACGTGTTGACTTCATCTAAATTGACATTGAAGGAAATGCAGGCTCTGATAGGTTCTCTGAATTTCGCGTGCAGGGTTATTCCGATGGGTTGGGTGTTTCTTCGTCAGCTTGCGGCGTCTACATCTGGAGTGCATAAACCATATCACCGTATTAGAGTTTCAAAGGTTATGTGTGCCGATTTGCAGATCTGGGATGTCTTTTTGAAAGACTTTAATGGGACTTCTGTGATGATGGAGGCCGAGATCTCCAGTGTTGATTTGCAGCTATACATGGATGCAGCAGATGGGGTGGGGCTGGGAATTTAGTTCGGGGGAGCGTGGTGTGCGGACAGCTGGCTGCTGGCTTGGCGTGAATCCAGTCTAACCAGCAACATAACCTTCCTGGAATTGTTTCCCATTTTAGTGGCATTGGAGTTGTGGCCTGATAAGCTTCACAACTGCAGGGTAGTGTGGTGGTGTGACAATGCAGCAGTGGTCAGTGTGATTAATAATTACACTCCACGTTGTATTCGGGTGGCAGCATTAATGAGGGAAATGGTACTAACATGTTTGCATCTGAATGTATATGTAATGGCCCGGCATATCCCGGGATGTACTAACAAGATTGCAGATGCTCTTTCCTGTTTCAAGTGGGATCGGTTTCGGACTTTGGCTCCAGAAGCGGACATGGAAGGATTCGTGGTCCCGCAGAAATTATGGAGAGTTGGCCAAGAGAGATGCTAAATTTACTGCAGAGTTCGGTGTTGACGGCGACATGGGCAGCATATCGGCGAGGTTGCGACAAGGTGGTGAAATTTCTGGTGGACCATGGATGGCAGCCTGGTTTAATGTCCGATCAGTGGATGGGACAATATATAGTGGAGGCCAAAGAAAAAGAGGTCTCTAGATAATCAATGTGTACCCACTTAACGGGCTTTGCATTTTTGGCCAGAGCAGTGGGTTGGGGCGGGGGGATTTCTAGCCCACAGGTTGCTACAGGGGTGGGAGCGTTCGAGGCCAAGACCTCGTGACTTCAGGTGGCCGATTACACATGAGTTGCTTGTGAGGCTCTGCGCTGTCTTACCACTGGTAGCGATGTCATGGTATGAAGTCACCTTATTCCGGGCGGTGTTTTGCCTGGCATTTTTCAGTGCTTTCCGTATTGGTGAGTTAGTAGCGAACTCCAGTAAGCCTTGGGTCGGGGCGGTATGCAGCGACAGCATGTATGGGTGGAGGAAGGGCTGCTATGGGTCCTCCTAGCTAAATGTAAGACAGTGAAAGGATTGTGGGTTGTCTTGAAGGAGATAGTTGGCCTGTAACATGCCCGGTGGACACATTGAGGGTCTATTTGCGGTTGCGTCCCGCGTGGGAGGGAGGACTCTTCATGCATGAGGATGCACGGTTAGTGAAGCGTTTTCAAGTATCAGCAGTGCTGAGGATGGTGCTGCGGCATGTAGGAGAAGACCAGCGTCAGTTTGCCATACCCTCATTCTGCATTGGCACAGCAACCAGTGCGTGCGCGGTGGGTTTGCTGGAACGAGAGATACAAAGCATCGGCAGATGGCGTTCTCAGGCTTTTTTGGGCTATTTTTGTCTTTGAGAGGGTGAGGGGACAAGCAGTGTTTCAGATAGGGACAAAGCCCTAGGGTCTGTTGGTTGATCGGTCATTCCTTCGTTTATTGGGCTGGTCAGTGAGCAGCAGTGAGGCCTAATTTGTGTCTGGATCCAGCTGTGGTGTCTGTGTTATGGCTAGGCGAGCGCAGTCTCCATTGGGTACAGCTAATGCCTTTGCTTCGACACCATGAGCGATTAAGGAGCAAGCCTGCATTGATACTGTTACATTTGGGGGGCAACGACCTGGTATCGTGGACCTGCAAGCAAGTGATAAGAGCGGCAAAGAGGGATCTTGCAGTGGTTCTGTGAATGTTCCAAGGCGTGGTGTTGATGTGGTTGGACATCATTCCAAGGTCTGCTTGCTGGGACCAAAGAAAAAAAAATTAATCAGCAGATCAACCGTTGGATCTGTGAACAAGGAGGTTATCAAATCATGCATTCTTGGGTTGAGATTGATTGTGCAGGGTTGTATAGATGGGATGGAGTGCACTTATCCCCAGTGGGTGTTAATTTGCTCCTGAATGACTGGAAGGAGGCCTTGGAATGTGTGGTTCAGCGGGATGCTTGCTGGTTGCAGCTTGGTGGTGGGGGGGGGGGGAGGGGGGGGCGCGGCGTAGGCACATTAATGTCACCTGTGCCGGTTGTGGGATCCTGGAGGTTTCCGGGGTCCGGAACCTTAGGCTATACTTGGACCGGGGGTGGGGTGCCCCCGACCTGGACAATCCCTGGCCGACTTTTGCTAATTACATGGGAAGATTGCTGTTGGCATGACTGCGGCAGAAGCAGAGTTGGTGTCACCTTGCTAATAGCATGGCTGGTGAGGCATTTGTTCCGCTGTTTGGATTGTTAAGAGGATTATTCTTAAACTGTAATTCGATATGTTATAAAAGTTAATAAAACTGTGACCAATTGTTTTCCCAAGAGCAAAAGGGCATGTGCGTAGTTTGTGGGTAAAAGGAGGGTGGATCAAAATGGGGCGGGGGGGGGGGGGGGGGGAAGGGGTGGATGGTTAGAGGGGCCTGGAGCACCGGGTCTGATCTACCTCGGTTAATTACTACATCTAAGTTGCACAGATATCTTTTATTTGTTGTATACCTTTGAACATATTAAAATATTATGATGACCTGCAGTTGGAATATTTCCCAGTATTTCTCATGATATTGTACACAACATACCTAAAATGCAGGGGTGCCAATAATGTTGACCACAACTGTATAATTTAATGGGGTGGAGGATTCATGATTTTAGTCTCAATGTATAATTACTTTGCTGTATACTAAATTTGCTACACCCTAATATGCCCCAAGATCAAGTTATTTGCTTCATGCAGAGAAGATTGGAGGAAGAGGGTTTTCAATATTGTGTGTTATTTTCCTTATTGATCTGCTTATATTGGTTTTATTTTATTTATTTGACATTATTTATATACTGCCTTTCATGTTTATCAAGGTGGTTTACAATGAACTTACAATGAAGAAAAGAGAGGATTTACCAACAAACGTGGTACAGCTATGGGCTACAGTTGCTCCTCTAGCTTGCCTTTGTTTCAGATTTTGAAGAGTAGTTTATTTACACGTTGTTTTATTGGATGAACATCAAGTTGTGGGTTAATTTTATTGCCTTTTTTTATTTGGGTTGGTCTAATAGAAGTTTTGGAAGAATTTCTATGAAGGATTTTTAAGATATGCATTTCTGGTTTACTTCAAAAGAATCACATGTTTCTGTATCCTTTTTGGATCTATTGCTTGCAAAGAAAGCTGATAGTTTTTGTACATCTATTCCTAGGAAAGAGACTGATATTAATAGTCTTCTAAACTATGCAGATTTTCATCCCATTGAACTTAGACAGCATTCCCCTTGATAGTTTCTACACTGGAGACAGTTGTGTTCTACAGATGCAGAATTTCAATATCAGGCAAGTGTAATGAAAGCATGCTTTGGAGAGAAGGTTATCCCTACTCCTATCGTTGATACCTCCTATAAGCAAGCTAAATATGCTTATAGGGCTTCCTTCTCTAATCACAATCCTGTTATAGAGACATGCATCTTGCTTGTGTTTTACCTTACTCTCCTCAGGTATTTTTGATAGAGTAATTAGTTGTCATTGGAATGTATTGGGGGTCCATAACGTTTTTAGAGAATCTCCACGTTTTGATTCAGTGAAGGAAGAACCTGAAGGATTTCTTTTGGTGCATTTAGCCATGTCTATGAGACCTAATTTAGCTGGTCAACACAAAGCAGAGACACAAACCAAGGATGCATACATCAGAATAGAAAATATGGATTTTATTAACAAACTGACATGGCCATGTTTTGGCTTATGTCTGCGTCAAGGATCTATAAATACATAAAAAACAGAAATTTAAAAAAAAATAGAAAACTGCAGACATAATGTACTGTATGCCTGAGGGGAGATTCCTGAGCTAGAGGAATATAGAGATGTGGTGGTGTTAGTGCTGCTTGGATCGGAGGAGAGTAATGCCATTAAAGCTCTATCAGTCTTTGTGCCCTAGGAAGAGAGATTAGCCCAGAGGTTTCATTGCATATAGTCATAACCTCAGTGAGAGAGAGCAGCTGTTGAACAAAGCTAGACAACAGGACTGGAACATAAACCAGAAGTCTGTGTCGGAGGGGGTTGAAAGTGGTGCCAGTGAGGTTATGTAAGTGCTGTGTCGTGGTTTTAACCTATTGCTGCCAATGCAGGCCCTGGAGAGGGACAGCGGTGGCAAAGGGGGGATGGGTGACAGAATGGAGGGTTTACCTTAGGGTGCCTCTCACTCTTGCAACACTCCTGGGAAGGAGGTATGGCCTATACTAAGATCTTTCTGCGTTTCCTGAATGTCCACTGAATATTTTCTCATTTCTTCCAAAGATTCATGCTGGGTTTCTGTCCTCTACTTGGGTTTCCAGTGCGGCCAGATCTGGCCATATTTCTTTCACCACTCATGAATTTTCCAATTAACTGAGGAAAATTCCTTTAAGCACAAAAACCACTTTTTCATGTCATCTTTCGTTATGGCTGGGTTGTCTGCCTGATCATGATCTGAGTCCACCTCAGACAGGTCAGCCCAGTGCTGAGTAGGCCCCAACATGTGGTGTCTTTAGCAATGCTTTCTCCTTAGCTCATGATCCACTCTTGCACTTTTCTAATTTGTGCTGAACCACCATATTTCCACTCTGACTTTATGGTCTTCTTGGTAAGAGTGCTGATACCACTCAAGATCAGATATCTATTTAGGGATCAGACCTCTTGATCTACATGGCCATACTTGCCATTGATGTCATAGGAAGTCCCTATATATTGTTTGTCAACTATTAGCATACATTCTATCTAATATACATCTGAGTTGTGTGAGGATGTCCATTCCAAGTTGATATATGCCCTTTGTACAGGATGTGCCATATTGTGTACTACAAGTAAAGGGATAGTGAATTGCTCCACTCTAACATTTTTCTACTGCACCTTCACCTGAGTCACTCTGAAGATGCGCTTTTTAAAAATCAGTTCAAAGATTTTTTTTTTATTATTGCAAAAGGATGTTTTATCCTTTAAAAAAACCCAAAACAAAACAACAAAACCCTCCCAAACCTCAGCAGATCCAGTTTCATGTTTGATCAAGACTTGTCAATAAAAAAAGGGTGCAGCCAAGCAGGCCATGCCCACTCAGTTGAAGCAGCAGTGTTCTACTCGGTTATGATCACCTGTTGCAACTGAAGCTGGAAAATACACAACCACCATTCCTGTATGGCAGTGGTTCCCAACCCAGTCCTCGGGTACCCCCTGGCCTGTCAGGTTTTCAGGGTATCCACAATGAATATGTATGTGATAGATCTGCATGCAGCTCTATCTCATGCATATTCATTGTGGATATCCTGAAAACCTGACTGGCCTGGGGGTACTCGAGGACTGGGTTGGGGAGCCACTGCAAGTGTATGAGATCATATTCATGTCTTCCTTCCATCCTTGTAAAGATCGCTACTATCCTCAAGACTGGTTCATAATTTGACCTCCAGATAGGTCATTACACTAGCCTTTCCTACTCCCATACCACACTTTGGAAAGAAGAGATCTCTTTTCTCTTTCAGTTCCATGCCATAGAGCCAGTTATGCCAAAAAAAGAAAATCAAGGCTTCTACTCCAGATCTTCTCATCCAGAAAAGACTAGAGGTTTATATCCCATCCCGGCTCTCAGAGACTTGAAACTGATTTCTTCAAAAGGTGAAAAAGATGAAGAACTTCCCCCCCCCTTCTGCTGTCCTTAAAGAAAGGAAACTGGTTGTGTTATCTGAATCTAAGGATGCTTTTATACATACTTTCTATATTAAGTATAACTTGATATCAGATGACCCTTTTTCAATGCAAGGTCCTTCCATTCAGCCTGTCGTATCCCAGAGCATTCAGAAAATGTAGTCTATCCATATCTTGATCACTAGTCTTTAGAGGCCTCTTCTGAAATCCAGCCTTTAGCCCTCAAGAGTGAGACAGTATTTTTTTCAGTTTGAGCTTCATTATCATCTTTCAGAAATTTACTTTGTGCCCACAAACACCATTTATTTTATAGAAGGCATCCTGGACACAATTCAAACAAGGTCTGTTTGCCTAAGTGCAGGCCCTCATTTCTTATGTCTGCAAGATACAGATAGAGCTGCTGATCATAGCCGGGGCCTACTTACAGGTGTTGGGTCACATAGCGGCAGCTCTGCATGTAGTACCTATACCTCAACTAAAAATTTGGTTACCTCAATGAGACCTCATCTTCCAGTGGAATCAGCCAGCCAATTCTCTTTCTGCCATCCTTCATCCTTTGCTTCGTCTTCGACCTATGTTACAGCAGTGGACATCAAGCGCTAATCTTGTAACAGAAGAACCCTTTGCTCCATTCCAATACCAAGGAATCCTAACCACAGATGCATCAAATATAGACTATATAGGCTAGGGAGCTTATATCAATGTTCAAAACATACAAGGAATGTGTTCAAACTCGGAGAGGCTTCTCCACATAAACCAGTTAGAGCTCCCATTAATCTTTTCTGACCTTCCAAGTCTTTCTTCATTTGCTTCAGGGCACAGCCCATTTTAATTCAGACAAACAAGTAGCAGTGCTTTACAAATGAGAAGGAATGGGATCTTTACATCTCTGTTAAGAAGCAGCAAATGTTTGGAACTTTGTCATAACCATTTGCATCCAAATACAAGCTGCTTATATCCCCAAGATTCAGAACCATATAGCTGACAAGCTCAGTAGAGTTCTCCAGCCTTATGAATGGTCCCTAGATTCAGCAGTTTTTGCATGGGGAACCCCTCAGACAGACCTCTTCCCCAGCAGTAAAAATGCAATGTTGTCTCTTTACTGCTTCATCCTCCCATTTCCTCAATGTCTAGTGCCAGATTCCCTGGTGAATCCCCCTGGATTAGGCCGCTTCTGTATGCATATAGCCCATTCATTTCATAGCAAAAGCCCTAAACAAATTCCAGCAGAGGTCAAGCACCAGGACTCTCATAGTGTCTTACAGGGTTTAGCAGAACTGCTTTCCTTTTCTAAAAGGTTAGCAGTTCAAATACCATGCAGGCAACAAGCATTTCCATCATTAATCACTCAACATGAAGGCTGTAGTCTTCATCTAAATCTGAAATCTCTGCCTCTCTCAAAATGGAAATTGAATAGCAGGACTTTCTGATAGCTGCAAGGAAATCACCCAGGACTACCCAGGACTTTCTGATAGCTGCAAGGAAATCACCCAGTAGGCATACGTACCCTTTCAAATAGAAAAAAATTTCCATCTGGTGTTTTCATGAATGATCACATCCCTGCTACATGTCCACCTATCACCATACTCCAGTACTTATATCATTTTATCTTGGGCTCCAAACCTCCTTGATGACTCTCCACCTATCATGCTCCAGTTGATATCCTTCTGGTTTCCCAGTATCCTATCATTTCACATTTTGTGAAAGGTCTTCTCTAAAAGACATGGGAAGGGGTGCACCTACTCCTGCCATATTGCTGGGCAGACTAGATGGACCATACTGGTCTTTATCTGCCGTCATTTACTATGTTGCTATGTTAAACCACCACCACCACCACAGAAGCCCTGTTCCATGGGACCTTAACTGTGTGTTAACTTTTCATATGAAGTTGTCATTTGAACCTCAGGAAACTGCTTTTTTTAAGCACCTTGCATGGAAAGTGCTATACCTAATAGCTGTGACCTCTGCAAGAAGAGTAGAGCTTCAAGCACTAGTTACCTATGAGCCATACACACATTATCATCATAACAAGATAGTTCTTCAACCTTATCTCAAGTTTTGACCTAAGGTAGTAACATCTTTTCACATTTTTTTCAGTGCAGTATTCTCCCAAGTATGAGACAATGGGAAAAAGAGCAAATAGCCCTAAGCTTGAAATTCACCCACTTGTGTGACTGACTCAGCCCTGTTTGTGGATAGAAATAGCATTGTGGCTCACCTGTAACAGGTGCTTGCTGTAGACCTCTAACTTCCTTGAGAGTTGCCTAAATTCTTGAACTTTGGAACTAAACGAGGAGACCCAGGGGCAGCTCAAGGCAATCTGCTGCCTGAGGCGAAGATTAAGATGTGGTGCCCACCACCACCACCACCTTAGAGGGGGCGGGGCTTTTTCAGAAATCCAATCAGAGACTGAACCAAACCAAAAAGCCGATTAGATCATATGGAGGAAATGCAAGATATTTGCACACAGGGCCTTATCGAGCTGCAATCACGCCCTGTGCGACTTGCAGCTCGGGTGCACGCCCCCCCTCTCCACCAATACTTCTGTCCAGTGCTGCCTGCTCTTTCCCTGCTGCTGCTCCCCTCTGTTTTTTTTAAGGCAGCGCTGGACGGAGGTATAGGGAGGAAGAGGAGGGGAGGCATGCGCCTGATCTGAAAGGCGCCGGCACTTTAAGCAGATCTGTCCCTCCCTGCTCTGACATAGTGTCGGAGGAGGGAGGGACCAGACCTGCTTAAAGTGCTGTGAAAAGGCTTGGGGGTGCATTTTGACTGTCTGCTATTGTCCTGCCAGCAGCGGCAGGGCAACAGTAGACAGCCGAAATGCGCCACCCAAGCCTTTGCGGCCTGTGTGGCTGCACTGCTTGCACAGGGCTAGGTATGGTCCTCTTTGCACACCAAGGAACTAAAAGACAGCAAGAACCAACAGCACAGTTTATAAAACTAAATTATAACTCATTTTTATTTTGTTATAAACTCTGTTATGGTTCTTGCTTTTTCCTTTTCAACATATATTTTGCATCCACAGAAAGTGCAGAGCAGAACCAGGACATTCACCCACAGAACTCAATATTTAAAAAGAAAATCTGATTCTGATCATCTCACTAACAACAACCACTATTCTCCAGTACCAGACATATTGTGAACTAATAAAAAAAACCCTACAACAAAGAGCAAACCTACCATACCATATCATATCAGCACCAACTTCCAAAACTCACATAAGGAGCCCATCAAAAAAAAGTGTCACTGTAAATACTACAGTGGGCCCCGGAACATCCATATACCTATTTGAAAAGCTGAACAAGTCAAATTCCTACAGTATAGTATAAATCTTTATATACAAACTCCATGTTAAAAGAACACCTGACCTCAGTCACACACACACACAACATCGACCCTCACCAAGTACAGAATAGGTAACCACAATCTAAAGTAAAAATATATAGACAAAATTTCAACTGAAACCCCAAGAAGCCAGAGTCCACATGCAGTGCAACATCAGATAAATAAGAGATGCAGTTCCCCAATACTGTGTAAAATATAAAAATAGCACAAAGTCGGGATCAGCTGTCTGTGCAGGAGGTATTTTGGAGCCAAGCCATCGGTTCGGGAGGCTGTTGCTGCTGTTAGAGGAGAGGACTTCCTACTCTACCCCCCTTTTCATCGGGCAGGCACTGTTGAGACAGCCCTACCTGCGGGGACTTCTCTCGGAGCTTTAAATCTGCACCGGACAGGGTGAAACCTCGGATCAGCTGTCTTTGCAGGAGGTATTTTGGAGCCAAACCATCGGTTCGGGAGGCTGTTGCTGCCGTTAGAGGAGAGGACTTCCTACTCTACCCCCCTTTTCATCGGGCAGGCACTGTTGAGACAGCCCTACCTGCGGGGACTTCTCTCGGGGCTTTAAATCTGCACCGGACAGGGTGAAACCTCGGATCAGCTGTTTTTGCAGGAGGTATTTTGGAGCCAAGCCATCGGTTCGGGAGGCTGTTGCTGCCGTTAGATGAGAGGACTTCCTACTCTACCCCCCTTTTCATCGGGCAGGCACTGTTGAGACAGCCCTATCTGTGAGGTCCTTCTTCTTATTTCTTCGGGTCTCCTCTGTGACGCAGAGCGTGTACGCGGGGCGTGTGTCGAAGGGGTGTGGTCAAAGGGGTTTGCACTGCCCCTTTGATGCCCCTTCGACGCTACTGAGATGCCTTATTGCATGTATTATTTCTTTTTAGATAATCAGAGGTTTCTCTTACAGGTAGGAGAGTGGTAGTTAACTTGCTGGTAGGATTATGGGGAAACGGAAGGCTAAGTCTGGGGCTAAGGCCCCTGAGGCCGTTTCTGGTGAAGCACTTTGTTCCCCTTCCTCTAGCTCACTCTTCTCCCGAAGGGGTGTCTCTTAGTCCTGACAGCAGATCCCCTCCGGTATGCCCTGCTCCAGGAAACATATCAGTCTTGCCTAAGACATCCCCGAGTTCGGCGATCAAATTCCAACCTACTACTTTGCCAGTTCCTGTGCAACTCTTAGAAGCAGGTAAGTCTTTTGAGCTCCCTGCTTCTTCTTTGGAGTCTGAGATTACGTTGCGGGATATTTGGGTTGCCTTACAGGCTATTGACAAGAAAATGTTGGTTCTGTTAAATTCTTTGTGCACTTACTCGCAGGAAGCCACTGAAGCTTTGGGGCACCTTGACGAGAAAATTGCGCAAGTTGATTTGGCTACTACCAAGTTAGATTCACAGGTTCTCTCTTTGCATGCAACAAGTGTTGCCGCTATAAAGGATTCCTTATCTTTGCATAATAAGATAGAAGCCCTGGAGAATTCTTATCGTAGTTGTAATCTGAGGTTTTTGAATTTTCCTTATTCAGTTTTGCTATCTCACAGAATTTTGCTTGAAAAATTTCTTAAGGAGGTATTAGCCATTTCAGATTCTTTAAATGTTTCACATTTGTATTATGTTCCCTCTTCTGTTAAAAAGATTAATGTGGTTGATGGGGGCTTAGATCAAATTGCCTCTACAATGGATAACTTGACAGCCTTTCTTGAGGATTCTCAGGATAATATCTTTACGCGTGCCACCTTGTTAGTTACTTTTTCCTCCGTGGAGGTTAAGCACCGCATCCTCAGGGCCTTTTTTAAGGTTAAATGTGCAAAATTTTGTGGGCATAAGATTAGTATTTTTCCTGATGTGTCAAGGAGTACTCAACTGCGGCGGCGGCAATTTTTACAGCTTAAGCCCCGTGTTTTGGCAATGGGTGCTTCCTTCTTTCTTCGCTTCCCCTGCAAATGTGTAGTTGGTCTGGAGGATGCAATGTATACCTTTACGGAGGTGTCTCATCTTGAAACCTTTTTGGAAGGACGGCAGGTGGTAGACAGGATTGATGTTTAATTAAATGTTGCTTCTAAATGTTGGGATTATATTATCTCTAGTTTTCCTATGTTTCTATTCTGTAATTAGTATAGACAACACTGATCCCATAATGTGGACTTTATCCTAGATATATTTCCTTTATTTATGTTTCTTTTGTTATGCATATTGCATTTCTGGATTGACCTTTCACTGTATTTTGGTTATGTATATTGACTGAAAATGACAATAAAAAAAAAAATAGCACAAAGTCGACAGGGAGGAGTTGTAGGGAGGAGTGGTCTAGTGGTTAGGACAAGGTACTTCAGGCCAGAGGGCTGGGAGTTCAAGTCCCACCTGGGGACAGCAATCTCAGGCCAGAGGGACTGGGATTTCTAGTCCTATAGGCACTCTTTGTGGTCTTGGGCAAGCCACTTAACCCTCCATTGCCCATGTTCCCTGTAAGTATTAGCGTATGTGTCTCATATCCCCTCGTGTTAAATGTATCCCCCAATTGACCGCTTTGACCCGGTGAAAAGCGGGATATAAATACAGCTAAATAAATAAGTCCAATCACTAAAATTAAATACAATTATTTTTTCTACCTTTGTTGTCTGACCATTTTATTCTCTGATCATGCTGGTCCCGATCTGAGGCTTCTGCTTTTGTGTCTTCTCTTAGCTCTCTTTCTGTGGTCTATGGCCCATCTGCCATTTATCTCTTTTGTTTCTTCACTTCCTTCCATCAGCCCATTTCCAGTTCCAGTAACGCTCCCCAGTATCAGCCCCCTTTCCAGTCCTCCCCTCCCAGTACCTTCCAATGTCAACCGCCTTGCATTCCCATGACTGCCACCGGTGTCCATTCCCTTCCAGTCCCCCTCCTTCCCCACTGTCCAGCCCCTTCTAGTCCAAATACCATCCCAGGTGTCAGCTCAGGTCCACTCTCAGTGCCACCTCCCAGTCAGCTCCCTTCTAGCTGCCCTACACTCTGTCCATTTCCCTTCCAGTGCCATTCACATGTCAGCTCCCTTTGAGTCTCCTTTCAGTACATCCCAGGTGTCAGCTCCTTTCCAGCCCCCTCCTTCCCTGTGTCAGCTCCCTGCCTGCCCCCTCCTTCCCCTGGCAGACCCTCTCAGTATCTGCTCCCTTCCAGTCCTATTCTACCATCCTCCCGCATCAGCTCATTTGTAGCCCTAGCCCCTAGTTTTCTTCCAGGGCCAGCAGCACTCTCCTCTCCTCCCCCATTAGCCCATTTCCTGTCCCAGCCCATTTCCAGTCTTATCCCCTTTATCAGCCCACTCCAGTCCTAGCCCCCCCAATCAGCCCATTACCAGTCATAACCCTCCAATAAGTCCATTTCCTGTCCTAGTCCCCCCCCCATAGCCCATTACCAGTCTTAGCTCCCTTTCCGATCAGCCCATTTATTTATTTAGACAGTTTTGTATACCACGTGGTCACAACACAATTGGGGATATATTTAACACGAGGGGATATGAGACACATACACTAATACTTACAGGGAACATGGGCAATGGAGGGTTAAGTGACTTGCCCAAGACCACAAGGAGCACCTGTGGGACTAGAAACCCCAGTCCTTCCGGCCCAAGGTTGCTGTCCTCTGGGATTTCAACCCCCGACTTCCGGCCTGAGGTAACTTGTCCCAACCACTCCTCCCTTTCCAGTCCTAACCCCCCCATCAGTCCATTTCCAGTTCTAACGTCCCCCCCTGATAGGCCATTACCAGTCCTAGACCCCTTCCTGATCAGGCCTGCCTCCCCGGAGAGCCTGCCTGTTTCCCCTCCATGCCGGCTCAGCTTTTGCAGAGCCACGGTGAAGGAAGCGTGTCTTCCTTTCACGCGGCTCTGTTAAAGCTGAGCCCGCGGTGCTGATGGGAAACAGGAAATCCTATTTCCCATCAGCGCCACGGGCTCAGCTTTAACAGAGACGCGATTAAGGGAAACACTCTTCCTTCATTGCGGCTCTGCAAAACTGAGCCAGCAAGGAGGGGAAACCGGCAGGCTCTCCGGGGGGTTGGGCAGCCATGGGGCTCCTCATTCTGCCACTGCCACTGCCACTGCCGGAGCAGCAGCAGCAGCAGCAGCTGCTTTTTACGCCGTAGGTTTTTTTTTTATTATTTTTAGTTTGAAGGCCGAGTGAGGCAGTCTTTTTGGGGGGCAGTTTTGCCGCCCCCAAAAAGTTGCCGCCTGAGGCTACCGCCTCACTCGGCCTCATTATAGGCCCACCCCTGAGGAGACCTCTACCTGCAGGAAGGATCCACATGCTTAGAACTTAATATAAAGTTCTGATCCCTGAGTGAGTAGTTCTGCCCTGGCAACATCACACACTTTTGTGCTTGATTAATTCTGCTGTCTAAGGAAAACACCTGTTAGCAACAATTTTTTCTTTTTTCTTTAGTTTTCATTTTTCCCTATTGATTCCTATGCAGTTAAGTTGTGTAAGTACATTTGAAACAGTATAGTGATTTGAAGTGTGGATAAGAGCTTTTGGAGTCATGTCCTTAGTGCAAGCTGACATTGCTGTGTAAGAATGCTCAGCATACTTTCTCTAACCCATTCCAAATACTGGTGACTCAAGACAACAACTCTGCATATCCAAAAAGGGATTATGAGGGTCATGCAAACTATGATGACACTGATAAAATGTGACATGATTCAATTGTAGGCTGTACTGAAAACCAACATAAAAGGCTTTAATTTGATTTTCCCAGATATGGAGCGTCTCAGAAAACTTTTCAGGTAGAAAGTCAACTGTGTAACAAGAAAGATAAAAAGGCAGATGTGCCTCTAAGTCCTGGTTGGGGGGGAATTGAATCGGACACAGAGTTAGCAAATGATCGAGGAATAAAGATAAGTGCCAGATCTGTCTGACGACAGCTTGTGGATGAATTCAAACTCGTGGCCAGAAGACCTGCCAAGAAGCCTATGATGACCAGGAAACAAATTGCTACCTGCATACAGTTTTGTAGCAAGATGAAAGACAAATCTGCTGAATGGTGGGAGAGGGTAATGTTCACAGATGAAAGTACATTTCAACAAGTACGTGGGAGTGGTTACAACTACGTCCGTCAACCAGCGGGCGAGAGACTAAATCCGAAGTACATGATCAAGACTGTTAAACACCCACCATTGGTCATGGTATGGGATGGTATCTTGGCGAATGGACGATGTGGCCTGCACATTTTTGAGAGACGTGAAAGAGTAAATGCTGCAAAATACATATCCATGCTGAATAGTAAAGTTAAAATACACATGAATGTTTCTGGCACAACTATATTTCAGCAGGATTCGGCACCATGCCACACTGCAAAAACAGTCAAAAAATGGTTCGTGGACAACAAGATCAAACTGCTACCAAGTTGGCCATCAAACTCTCTGGATCTCAGTGTCATTGAAAACTGTTGGAATCTTATGAAGAAAAAGGTGGCAGCACACCGTCCAACTTCAGAAGCAGATTTAAAGGACATACTCAAGCATGTATGGGTCAACGAAATCACTTTGGCATACTATAAAACGCTAGTTAACAGTATGCCTACAAGAATCCAGGCTTTGCTGAAAAATCATGGACACCCTATCAAATATTGACACATATATTGTTTCCTGAATAAAACTTTGAAAATGACATATATATCTTTGGTTCTTAAAGCTTTTGACCATGAAAGTGAGAATAACACATACTTTTCTAATAAAATTCTGATATTTTGGACTTTGCCTTAATTTTTTGGCCACTACTGTAAATCAAATTGGAGTATAGCTTAGCATAAAAAGTAAAATAGAGTAAATAGTCTGTGACTAGAAAGAAAGAAATTTGTTTCTAGAGAGCTTTACATTTATATCATATAAGCGTATAGCTTGGCATACAAGTATTTATTTTATTTACAGTTTTCTCTTCTGACGTTCCTGCAATTCTAAGCGGTTTACATAAAACAAAGGGGCCAACAGGACTTTACATAGAACATTGTTAATATAACATCATAGAAGAACAGGAATTAACAGCATAATATTATGAACATGTAACTATATTACATTGAGCTGGGTGGGATATTAAGAGGTGGGGAGGGTTGCATAGGTTTTGTAGGCCATATAGGTGATTCGATCAATAGGCATGAGAGATAGCTAGATGACTGGTGGACGTGAGGATCGCCTGGTAACATGACTACTTGGTGTGAAGGTAGCAGATCTCATGTGCCACCTAGACAAGGTTTTAGATAGCGCTGGGGAGGAGTCTATTGTCTTGGTACATGTTGGTAACAATGATATAGGAAAGTGTGGAAGGGAGGTTCTGGAGGCCAAATTTAGGCTTTTAGGTAGGAAGTTGAAATCCAGAACTTCCAGGGCAGTACTCTCAGAAATGCTTCCCTTTCCATGCGCAGGACCCAAAAAGGCAGGCAGAGCTCTGGAGTCGCAATGTGTGGATGAGACAATGATGCAAGGAAGAGGGTTTTGGATTTGTTAAGAACTAGGGAACATTGTGGGGAAAGGAGTGGCTTTTCGGAAGGGATGGGCTTCACCTTAACCAGGATGGAATCAGGCTGCTGGCATTAAGCTTTAAAAAGGAGAGAGAGCAGTTTTTAAACTAGGTAATAGGGGAAAGCCAACAATTGCCCAAGAGTGCATGGGTTCAGAAGGATGTTTCCTTTAAGGATATTAGCAAAAAGATTGAAGTTAGGGCATACCGACAGAGATTCCAATAAAGACAAAAGCAACCCAAATGCCCTTAAGTACAGAGCACACAGAGCTTAAAGATTGCAAATTACCCCTGTCCACTGATAACCAGATTAATATGAATAAAATAAAACCTCTAAAATGCTTGTATGCAAATGCTAGAAGTCTAAAAAATAAGATGGGAAAGTTAGAATATATAGCACTAAATGAGAGATTAGATATGATTGGTATCTAAGATCTCGTGGAAGGAGGACAACTAATGGGACGCTGATACCTGAGTACAAATTATATTGCCATGATAGAGTAGATCAAATTGGGAGGGGTTGCACTCTGTTAGAGGGGGTATTGAGTCACACAAGATTAACATTTTGCAGGAAACAAAATACACTGTAGAATCTTTATGGATCGAAATTCCATGTAAAAAGTAGAAGGCAATGGAAGTGGGGATGTACTATCGACCATCTGGCCAGAATGGATAATGAAATGCTCAAAGAAATCAGGGAAGCTAACAAAAGTTGCAAAACAACAATAATAATAATGGATGATTTCAATTACCCCTGTATTGATTAGGTAAGTGCCACTGCATTAGATGCTAGGGAGATAAAGTTTCTAGATGACTGCTTCTTGGTTCATAAACTGACAAGAGGGGAAGCCATTTTGGACGTAGTCCTTCATGGAACACAAGATCTGGTGCAAGAGATAAGGGCGTTGGAGCCACTTGGCAATAGTGATCATAACATGATCACATTTGATTTAATAAATGGAGGAAGGACAGCAAGGAAATCTACAGTACTATCTTTTAACTTTAAAAAGGAAGACTATGATAAAATGAGGCATATAGTTAAGAAAAAACTAAAAGGAGCAGCTATAAAGGTTAAAGATTTGCATCAAGCATGGGCATTGTTTAAAACTATTATCTTGGAAGCCCAGACCAGCTATATTCCATGCTTTAAGAAAAGTGGAAGGAAGTCCAAAAAACTGCCAGCATGGTTTAAAGGTGTGGTCAGTGGCTGTTGTAGCCAAAAAAGCACTTTCAGGAAATGGAAAAAAGGAGCCAAATAATGAAAATTGGAAACAACATAAACACTGGCAAGTTAGATGCAAGGCACTGATAAGATAGGCAAAGCGAATTTGAAAAAAAATACATGCCATGGAAGCAAAAATGCATAATAAAACCTTTTTCAAGTACATTTGTAGCAAAAGACCGGTAAGAGAGTCAGTTGGACCATTACATGATAGAGGGGTAAAAGGGGCACTAAGAGGGGTCAAGGCCATGGTGGAGAGACTGAATTAATTCTTTGCTTCGGTCTTTACTGAAAAAGATGTAGGGAAGTGTTACCCATGACTGAAATGGTATTTATTTAAAGGTGATACATCGGAAGAATTGAAAGCAATATCAATAAATCAGGAAGATGTATTACAACTATTTGATAAACTAGAGAGTAGTAAATCACCTGGTCCAGATGGTATACATCCGAGGGTGTTGAAAGAACTGAAATATGAATTTGTAGACCTAATACTAGTAATTAAAATCATCTGTAGTACCTGAAGACTGGCAAATGGCCAATTTTTAAAAAGGGTTCCATGGGTGATCCAGGATATTACAGACTGGTGAACCTGACATCAGTGCTGAGTACAATGGTAGAAACCATTATAAAGAACAAAATTACTGAATATGTATTTAGTCATGGTTTAATGCGAGAAAGCCAACATTCTTTAGCCAAGGAAGGTCTTGGCTTACTAATTGTTATATTTTTTGAAGGTGTGAATAAGTAGGTAGACAAAGGTGAGTCGGTCAATATAGTGTATCTGAATTTTCAGAAAGCTTTTGACAAGGTCCCTCATGAGAGACTCTTGGTGAAATGAAAAAGTCATGGGATAGGAGGCAACATACTATTGTGGATCAGGAATTGGTTAAAAGATAGAAGCAAAGGGTATAGCTAAATGGCCAATTTTCCCAATGGAGAAAGGTGAATAGTGGAGTACACCAGGGATTTGTGCTGGATCTGCTGCTTTTTAACATATTCATAAATGACAAGGAAATGGGAATAATGAGTGAGATAATCAAATATGCAGATGAGACAAAATTATTCAAAGTTGTTAAAACTGAAGAGGATTGTGAAAAATTGCAAAAGGGCATTGATAAATTGGAAGACGATATTCAAATGGCAGATGAAATTTAATTTGGATAAGTGCAAAGTTATGAACCTAGGAACGGCCAATCCAAGCTATGGTTACAAAACAGAGGGTTCCACATCAGGAGCCACCACCCAGGCAAAAGATTTAGGTGTCATCGTGGATAACATGTTGAAACCCTCCGTCCAGTGTGCAGCAGCAGCCAAGAAGGCAAATAGAATGCTAGGAATCATAAGGAAAGGAATGGAGAATAAAACAAAGGATATTATAATGCCTCTGTATCGTTCCATGGTGTGAGCGCACCTTGAATATTGTGTGCAATTCTGGTTGACATATCTTAAAAAGAATATGGCAGAATTAGAAAAGGTACAGAGAAGAGCCACCAAAATGGTAAAGGGGATGGAAAGATACCCCTGTGAGGATAGGCTTAAAAGGTTAGGGCTCTTCAACCTGGAAAAGAGACTGCTGAGGGGGAGATATGATAGAGGTCTATAAATTAATGAATAGAGTGGAGCTGGTAAATGTAGTGATTCTTTATCATTTCAGTATGATCCCAGTGCAGTTCTCAAATAGATTTTATGTTGAGTTAAGACAGAATTCTGACAAAGTTTCTGTGGAAAAAGAAAACTCCACCTTTTGCAATTAGCATGTTGCAATATCATTATGTGTTCATTTTGCACCAGGGGATGTCCTCAATTTCCAACACATCTCATGAAGCTTCTCTGAGTTGAGTTCAATTGGTTGCACCTTTGCCTTTGTCTTTTTTAGTGTGTATTGTGGGAAGTATTGCAGACAAAAAGATAAGGTATATTGTTATGCTATGCTCTGTTATGGCCTAGGCAAAAGTCTGATATTAGTCCATTGCCCACCAGGAGAGGGAGAAAGAGTTCTGAGTTGATATATTAGGTTTATTTTGGCTAGAAAAATACACAAACTAGCACTAGAATAATGAGATAATAAGTTATATCAGCACTATGATTACATAGTAGCAATAACTTACTGATTAGAAACTTTGCTATATCCACTTAGGAAAAGTACAGAAAAGAGCTACCTGACTAATTCTCACACCTGGGTGAAGACATAAGACCAGTTCCTTAGCTATTCCAGGTGGAGAAATGCAGCTGGAGTCTGAGGCAGTCTCTGGAACAGCATGAAGTCTAAAGCAGGCAGCGAGGCAAGCTACTTTGGCTTGAGCCGTATGAGAGCATAGAACCATACAAGTGTCTTAGAGTATCTCACAGGGTTAGTGGAACAGCCTTGAAATGACAGAGTGTCTTTGTGCTTCTAGAAGCAACAAGGAAGGCAAAAGGCAAAATGGCCCCAGGTTAAGAACATAAGATATGCCATACTGGGTCAGACCAAGGTCCATCAAGCCCAGTATCCTGTTTCCAACAGTGGCCAATCTAGGTCATACGTACCTAGCAGTTTCCCCAAAAGAGGGCTGCTACACAGTACCCTGTCCTGTGCTGCTGAGGTAAGCTATATTCTGATTTGATTTAAATTATAGCTCTTTGCTGCTGCTAGGCTCTAACTTATTATGAAATTTAAACTACAAGCTCTCTGCTGGGTTCTAAATTTAACAAGAAAGCTCTCTTCTGGTTTTTAAATTTAAACTAAAAGTACTTTGCTGATGCTAAGCCCTGAGTGACTATTAAATTTAAACTACAAGCTCTCTGCTGGGTTCCAAATTTAATTCCCAGAAGTATATACTCGCAATTGCAGATCTCTCTCCAGAAGTAATAGTCCCCTTTTCTAGTCCTTCAAGACTGAGGATCACAGAGCTCTGGTTGAGCTATTTATGCCTGTGCTGCTGAGGTAAGCTGTGACCAACTACCTGGGTGATTAGCAGTCATTGCTTGGATAGAAGGAGTCTTTCAAAATGGCCTTTTGACCTGCCACCTGGTGTTAACATCTATTGAAAAAGTTTCACATGTCTCTTGCCCCCTAGGTAGAAGGCCTCTTTGTAAAGGTCTCTAGAAGACTTTATTTGTTGCTCAAAGAGTACTGACCCTGTTTTGCCTTTTGTGCTAAGCTATATTCTGATTTGGTTTAAATTATAGCTCTTTGCTGCTGCTAGGCTCTAACTTATTATGAAATTTAAACTACAAGCTCTCTGCTGGGTTCTAAATTTAACCAGAAAGCTCTCTTCTGTGTTTTAAATTTAAACTAAAAGTACTTTGCTGATACTAGGCCCTGAGTGACTATTAAATTTAAACTACAAGCTCTCTGCTGGGTATGAAATGTAACCAGAAAGTTCTCTTCTGTGTTTTAAATTTAAACTTAAACTGCTGCTACTAGGCCCTGACTGATTTAACAAAAATAGTGGTTCACAGATTAATTAGCTTTAATAGAAAGAATTCCTTTCAGAAAATTCCCAGAAGTATATACTCACAATTGCAGATCTCTCTCCAGAAGTGACAGTCCCCTTTTCTAGTCCTTCAAGACTCTTGTTCTGTGCATACTGTATTATTCTTTGTGATGAGTCCTTATCACATTTTGGTGATTAGCATGAGAGAGTGCAAAGTCTCAGTGAATCAGGAGGTAGTCATCATGCGGGCATCTTGTAGATAGAGTCCATGGTGAGAGATGCAATGCAGAAGATGGTATACAGTCTCATACATTATTGCAAATGTCCAAGGTCAGTAGAACAGTCTGTGGATGAGAGAGGCCCAAGACGCAGGTTCTCTTGCACGTAGGCATGACCAGGAATAATAGTCATCTCTATGCACACATAAAAACACTTGGCAGGCAGTTGCTTGGAGATCAGCAGGTCTGAATCTTGGTACACAGAAGATGTTTCTGTAGCAGAATCCATTTTGTTTGGTTCAGGCTTTTGGTTCATAGCAGGCCGTATCTACAGTATGAAACCACTATAGCAGCTATGGACACATCCAATCATCTCTTCAGAATTTCAGGTCTTAAAATTATAGGTTGTGTCTCCCAGATAAGATGGAAAACTCTTGACAGCTCCCACTTGAGTACAATCTATGCTTCAAGGGCACTAAGAGCAAGCTTGTCTGGTCACTCTGGATTCAGCGAGGAATAAGGTCAGTGGGAGACCTTCTTCAGGGAGACTGATGAATGCTCTTTCAAGAGCTTGGACTTAAATGGAATGGAGGAGTAGCCTAATGATTACAGCACTGACTTGAGAACAAAGAGACCAGGATTCAATTCCTACTAGCACTCCTTGTGGCTTTGGGCAATCCCTTAACCCTCCATTCCCTCAGAAAAGCCAAGTCATCAATGTCCCTGTTTAATGTACATTACATTGTAACTTCAACTTCGTAAACCGCTTTCAATGAAATGATAAAGCGGTATAAAAAAACTGTTAAATATGTTCTCTCTTTTCTGCAATGCTATAAGTGGCTACAATTTTTATTTATTTTATTTATTTAACAGGCTTTGCATACCGCCTTATCTTTAATTCAGGGCAGTTCACATGGAACAAACAGAGCAATAGGCTTTTACATATCTTGAGTAAATGACATGGCTCTTATCTGGATTTACTGGCAAGTTCCTCCTTAGAAGACTTGTGTCATTCAATCTCTGCAAGGGGCCAATGCTCAGTCACTTTCTACAAGATGTTAAACATAATAGAAACATGATGACAGAAAAGACCACATGGCCTATCTAGTCTGTCCTTCCTTATCAACAACTGCAACAGTCCCCTGCAAGAGTCTCCTTTTTTCCTTTAGAGAGCCTCTGTGTTGTCCCATGCTTTTTTGAATTTAGATACTGTCCTCATCTCTACCACCTCCACTGGGAGACTATGCCATGCATCTACCACTTTTCCATAAAGAAATATTTCCGCATATTACTCCTGAGTCTATCCCCTTTCACCCTCATCCTATGTCACCTCATAGCAGAACTTTCTTTCCATCGAAAGGCTCTCCTCCTGTACATTTATGCCATGGAGATATTTAACATCTCAATCATGTCACTTCTGCCCTGCCTTTCCTGTGATGTATACATAATAAGGTCCTTAAGTCTGTCCTCATATGCTTTATAATGAAGACTATTAACCATTTTAGTAGCTACCCTCTGCACCAACTCCAACCTGTTTATATCCTTTTGAAGGTGCGGTCTTCAAAATTGCACACAATACTCCAAATAAGGTCACATCAGAGACATACAGAGGCACGATCAACTTCTTCTTTCTTCTGCTGGCCATTCCTCTCCCTATGCACCCAAGCATCCTTCTAGCTTTTGTGTTATCTTTTCTACCTTTTAACTACTTTGAGATTGTCAGACACAATCATACCTAGGTCCTGTTGTTCTTTCATGGACAGAAGTATGTCACCCCTTATACTACACCATTCCCTTTGGTTGTTGCAACCCAAATGCATGACCCTACGTTTTTTAGCATTAAATCTCAGCTGCCAAGTTCTAGACCATTCTTCAAGCTTAGCTAAATCCCTCCTCATATTATCTACACCTTCCTGGGTGTCTACTGTGTTGCAGATTTTGGTATCATCCACAAAGAAGCAAACCTTACCTGACAGCCCTTCCACAATATTTCTAAAAAAAGATGTTAAAAAGAATTGGACCAAGGACAGATCCCTGCGGCATTCCACTGGTAACCTCCTTCTCCTTGGATTGAACTCCATTTACCTGTACCCCTTGTCACCTCCCACTCAACCAATTTGTAACCCAAGCAGTAATTTTAGAGTCCATCACAAGGGTGCTTAGTTTGTTTATATGTTGCATGTGCGGAATAGTGTCAAATGCTTTACTGAAATCTAAATACACCACATCTAGGGCTCTTCCTCGGTCCACCTCCCTGGTCACCCAGTTAAAGAAATCAATCAGAGTTGTATGACAAGATCTGCTCCTGGGGAATCCATGCTGCCTCAGATTCTGCAATCCGGTGGACTCCAGAAACCTCACTATTTTCTCTTTCAGCAGCGTTTCAAATAATTTACTCACCACCGAGGTTAAACTAACTGGCCTGTAGTTTTCAACCACATCCTTGCTTCCACTTTTGTGTATAGGGGCCACATATGCATCTCTCCAGTCTTCTGGCACTACCCCCGACTCCAAAGAGACATTGAAAAGGTCAGTCAATGGAGCTGCTAGATTGTCCCAGTTCCTTCAGTATTCTTGGATGTATCCCCAAGGGCGGCCCAAGGGGGGTGTGGGGCCATGTGCGGAGACTCGGTGCGGGGCCTCATTTGCATAGATATTTGCATAATGTTACCATACACTAACTTTTAGTAAACATGCCTCTTAATGAGTATATGGATAAAGAAAGACTAAATGATTTCTACATTACTATAATCCAGTACCAACCGCCAGGCACACTAGGAACTACTACAAACACTGCCCATTTAGAACCCATAGCAAACCCGCCATATCCTAACAACACTACCAGAACTCACAAAGCACCATACCCTACCTATCAAAAGGCAACACTGCAAATATTAAATCAATACATTTCAGAGAATAACAATACATGACCTACTGGGGAAAGAGAACAAGTGGCAATGTCAAATAGGAATTATATAAACAGAATACCTCAGCTCAGTTACACATGCAGAACACAGACCATCACCAAACAAGGAATCACAATTTAGAAACAGGAAGACAATAATTAAACTGGGAACCCCAAAAGCCAAACTTGGAATGTACAACACTGTAGAAATAAAACCAGAAATTAATTTCCTCTAGTACTAAACAAAGCGCAGATGTTAATGATGCACATTTCCAAGAGCTGACATATTCCAGTTAAAAAATTCAAAATAAAGAGATATTTTTCTACCTTTTGTGCATTTTTTTTCAGTGGCAATTGCTCCAGCCACTTTCTTCTGGTTTCTTTGTGTCTTCTGCTAACTCTCCATTGTCTGCTGTCCATTTGTCCTTTCTTCTCTCTTCTAGATTTTTTCCATTCTCTCTCTACATCTGCTTTAACATACTAATCTTTCTCCTTTTGCTCTTTCCTCATTCCTATTTCATCCATTCAAATTTTACCCCTCCATCCTCAATCCCCACTTACTCTCCCAATATCCGGCTAATTGTAGATTTGTCTTCCCTCCCACACAAAATATTTTTCCCTCTCCATTTCACTCTCCCAGCTCCATCCCATTCTAATCCTTCCCCAACATCAGCTCCCTTCTAGTTCCAGCCACACCCAGCATCCACTCCCTTCTAGTCCCTGCATCAGCCCATTTCCAGTCCTAGCCCCCCATCAGCCCATTTCCAATCCTATCCTAGCCCCACCATCAGCCCATTTCCAGTTCTAGCTCCCCCATCCATTTCCAGTCCTATCCAAGTCCCTCCATCCGCTCAGTTCCAATCCCAGCCCCCCCCATCAGCTCAATTCTAGTCCTTTCCTAGCCCCACCATCAGCCCATGTCAAATCCTAGCTCCCCTCCACTCGGCCCATTTTCAATCCAAGCCCCCCATGAGCCTACTTCCAGTTCTAGCCCCTCCAGGAGTCCATTTCAATTCAAGCCCCCACCACAGCCCATTTCCAATCTTAGCACCCCCCAACAGCCCATTTCCAGTCCTATCCTAGCCCCTCCATCAGACCATTTCCTGTCCTAGCCCCCCCACTCAGCCCATTTCCAGTCCTAACTCCCTCCCCTCACAGCCCATTTCCATTCCAAGCCCCCCTCCCCATCAGCTATTTGCAGTTCAAGCCCCCCTTCCACTCAGCCCATTTCCAGTCCTAGCAACCCCCCCAGCACATTACCAGTCCTAGCCCCCCCATAGCCCATTACCAGTCCTCAGCCCCCCATCAGCCCACTTCCAATCTAACCCCCCATCACCCCATTTTCAGTCTTAGCCCCCATCACCCCATTACCAGTCCTAAACCCCCCATAGCCCATTACTAGTCCTAACCCCCCATCAGCACATTTCCAGTCCTAGCCCCCCCCCCATATCCCATTACCAGTCCTAAGCCCCCCATCAGCCCACTTCCAGTCCTAATCCCCCATAACCCCATTTTCAGTCTTAGGCCCCCCCCATAGCCCATTACCAGTCCTAATGCCCCCATCAGCTCACTTGTAGTCTTAGCCCCCCCATAGCCCATTACCAGTCCTAACCCCTCCCATCAGCCTACTTCCAGTCTTAGCCCCCCATAGCCCATTACCAGTCCTAACCCCCTCCCCCCATCAGCCCACTTCCAGTCTTAGCCCCCCCATAGCCCATTACCAGTTCTAACCCCCCATCAGCCCACTTCCAGTCTTAGCCCCCCATAGCCCATTACCTGTCCTAACCCCCCCATCAGCCCACTTCCAGTCTTAGCCCCCCCCCATAGCCCATTACCAGTCCTAACCCCTCCCATCATCCCACTTCCAGTCTTAGCCCCCCCATAGCTCATTAACAGTCCTAACCCCCCCATCAGACCACTTGTAGCCTTAGCCCCCCCATATCCCATTACCTGTACTAACCACCCATCAGCCAACTTACTGTATTAGCCCCCCATTGCCCATTACCAGTCCTAACCCCCATCAGCCCACTTGTAGTCTTAGCCCCCCATAGCCCATTACCTGTCCTAACCCCCCCATCAGCCCACTTCCAGTCTTAGCCCCCCCCATAGCCCATTACCTGTCCTAATCCCCCCCCCCCCACCCCCCCCCTTCCCGTCAGCCCCCCCCCCCATCAGCCTAGCTAGGTTTAAAAAAAAAAAAAACGGCTGCTGCTGCTGCTGCCGCCGTGGCAGCGGCAGAATCGAGCATCCCGCGGGGCCCCCCTGCTCTGCAGTGTCCTCCATGCAGCTTCAGCGTGGGCTTTTCAGAGCCGTGCGAAGGGATAGTTTCCCTTTCTCGCGGCTCGTTAATCCCGCCACGGGGCTGATGGGAAATCCCATCAGCCCCGTGGTGGGATTAACAGAGTCGCGAGAGGAGAAGCTCTCTCTCTTCGCGCGGCTCTGACAGCCAACACTGAGGCTGCATGGAGGACACTGCAGAGCAGGGGGGGCCCCGCGGGATGCTCAATTCTGCCGCTGCCATGGCGGCAGCAGCAGCAGCCGGTTTGTATTTTTTAAACCTAGCTGGGCTGATGCAAGATGTTTTTGCGCGGGGCCCCCTGAAATGCGGGGCCCTGTGCAAAAAACATTCTTGCTCAATGGACGGGCCGGCCCTGTGTATCCCATCTGGTCCCATTGCTTTGTCCACTTTTAGTTTAGCTAGTTCTTCACACAGTCCTCTGAAAATCGTTTGAGATGCCCCTCGCTTTTGTTCCTGTTTGTGGGTAATGTCTGAGGTCCTGTTCCTGGCCCTTCATCTGTGAACACAGAACAGAAATATTTGTTAAGCAATTCTGCTTTATCCTCATCATCTTCTATGTATTCCTCCCCTGCACCCTTGAGTCTGCAATACCACTTTTGCCCTTTCTCCTCTCACTAACATATCTGAAAAATGTCTTATCCCCCCATTTTATTGCATTGGCTATTTCTTCTGTTCAAGTCGATAACATCATTTTTTTGGATCTACTAGTAATGAGAGGCACACTTGGTTGGAAATCAACAGTATATAAAAAGCCTATTACCCGGAATACTTTCTTGCATTATACGAGTGGCCATCCACCTAGGTTAAAGAACAGTCTTCCCTTTTCTCAGTTTTTGAGGTTCCGGCGAAACTGCTCGGAGTTCTCAGACTTTAAGAAACAATCCCAGCTGTTGTTGGAAGATTTTTCGGATCGGGGATATCCCCATCATATTTCTAAGCGGGCTTATAAACGGGCACTTTTTAATGATCGGACTTGGCTTTTAGGCACCACTAAGGGGACTAATATAGGGCAGGTAGATGATTCTGTAAATTTGATCACCAAGTTCTCACCCCTCAGTTATAAGATTCAAAGGATAATTTCAAAATATGCCAGCATTTTAATAACAATCCCGTCTGGAAGAGAAGAATATACGATGTGTGTGGCAGCGTAATGCTAATTTAAAGGAACAACTTAGCCCTACAGTGTTACGCCCCCTTATCAATAGAGAAACAGCATGCAGTGAAAAAGGACACCGGAGCTGTGGACAATGCACGATCTGCAGTATCACTGAAAATTTAACCGAGTTTACCTATTTAGGTAAAAAGTATTTTTTGAAACAGATGACCTCATGTAATACCGTTTCGGTTATCTACGCTATTAGATGTCCGTGCAATTTACTGTACATTGGCAAAACCAGCTGGCCCTTTAAAGTATGGATGTTTGAACACAGGAGCCGCTTACGCTGTAAAATCTTGACAGCACCGATAGTCCAACATTGCGTGGATTTAGAACATGATTTTGATCACTTGCGATGTTTTTGCATTGACCGAGTTCAGTCGGCAATGCGAGGTAAAACCCTAGATGAAACTCTGTTATTTTATGAACAATGCTGGATTTTTGCCATCGATACTGTACAGCCTCATGGTCTCAACTCTTCTATTGAATGGCATGTGTGCTTTTAAATTTTGCTGAACACGTGAGGGAGGTTTTGATTGATCATTAGGAATACTAAATGGGTGCTCTATAAAAGTCTAGAGTAGCAGACCAGTCCGCATGCGCGGCGTTTTTTAGAACACGGTAACCTCCGAAGAACGTGGGCAACAGCATCGTAGTAAGTGGCTGTGTTATGTTCCTCATTTTTGTGAGCATTCTTGCCATATGATAGTTAAATTGAAAATAGAACATTTTATTTTTGCTCAATGTGGAGGTTTTAAATGGGTTTTCACTATTATCGATTTTATTTTCAGACCCTCCTGAAGAAACTCCTTTTGGAGTGAAACGCTAGAGAGGTGCCGAAGAAGGCGTAGAGGAAGCTGAAGAAACTATTTGAGATAAGAGCCTTTCAAGTTTACTATTTTTAACACAAGGGTGGTGGAGAACTGGTGATTTAGGAAGCAAGGAAGAAAAAATATCCCCCCAAAAAGTCGTTGATGCTATTAAGCGCTGATGTTTACCATAGAGTGAATCATCTGTTCAAAAGCGCTGTTTTTTGGTCTGAGACTTTTGGGGAAAGGAAAAATAAAGTGTGATACCCACTGTTTGACAGTATCTCCACCCCTATGGTGTTTTTCCACTTATGAGTGTTGTTTATATGGAGTGATTTCAAAAACCTGAGTGATTATATTTTACTCCGTGAAGACCACTATTGATTGTGTATTGGTCTACTATTGAAGACATGTCGACCCTTCTTGGACAGATGGATGCCATCTCTGCTCTGCAGCCCTTGAAACATCATCCCATGGTCCAGGAAACCAAAACGCTCTTGATGACACCATCCATGCAACCATGCATTTATCTCCAGGATGCAAGCTTCTCTACCCTGGCCTTTACCCTCAACAGGGAGGATTGAAGAGAACACCACCTGCGCCCCTATCTGCTTCACCTTCTGCCCAGAACCATGAAGTCACTCTTGATACTTCCAGGTATCCCTCTGAGCGTATCATAATGTCAGCTAAGAATAAGAGCATGGGTCTGCTAAGTGCTTGGGAGAGAGATCTTGGCTGACAGATATCAATGGATGTTTGCACAGTCTTCCAAAGGTTGCACCAATGTTCTCCTTCAGCCTCAGTTTTGCAATCTCTGTATTTCTTAGAGCACAGACTAATATGGACATCATTGAAGCTTCATAGAATTAATCAGACCATGTCCAACATGTTGGTCTTGTTTATCAGATCTTGAGACATTAGAACATCTTTTGTTTTATTGTAATAATGTTCAGGTGTTTTGGCAGCTGTTGGGTAAAATGCAGGATGTGTTGCATTTCCAGGAATCCTCTGATAAGACACTGATTCTTTGATCACAATCTCATTTGAATTCTTTGAGCATGAGGCATCAAAAGCTTTTTGTATGGCTGCTGAAAGCAGCCAATCCAACAGTTTCAAGCTGTAGGAAGAATAACTTATTGTTCAGCATGTTATTTTTTTATGTATTTCTGTCTGTCTGACTTACAGATATGAGTTTGTATTTGCGGAAAGAAAAAAGGAACCCTGCACCATTTGTGGAAGTCTGGACTCTAATTAAATAATACTTTCAGTGTTGTATGTGAGCAGTGTTGCATGTGGGGATATTTGGAATGGATCTAGCAGGACATATTTGTGTTGTAGGGGTGGATTGAGAGTGGGGAGCTACAACCATGTGTAGCTTTCCTGTGAGATATGCGTTGTTTTTAATATTTAATAAAATAATAATGAAACTGGAAAAATGATGGCTCAGAAATTACTGATACCAACAGCAAGAGGAAACTAACAAGTTGCCGGGAAAGTGACCATGGAGTATCTGCTGTTGACAAGGATGTTAATTTTGTTTGTGAATTAAGACCGGTTTTGCTTTCTACAAATTTGTTGGCCTCTGGCCCTATGATGATTCTGCCTCCTACAGAGATCACAAATGTGGATGTTTGACGTTTATCATCTGTGAGTAACCGTTTCTCTTAGCTTGGTCTTTTCTCCAGTTGAGCTGCATAAAACGCTATCTTACTCTAAAATATCTAAGAACTGTGATCTCATAACTGTTCCCAGTATTTCAACATTTTGTTGTATCCTTCATTCACATAATTAATGTATAAAAGCAACAGGTCTCAGACTTTAAAGAGCTATTGGTCTTCATGTAACGTTAACCCATGCTCTATTTTGCATCAATGACCTATATGTTGCTCCATTATCAGTTGGTAACTTGTGACTTGCAATCTTATATTGTTTACAAAAAGAGAGAATGAGTGCTTATCTTTAATTTTGCCCAACGCCGATTTCAGCGCTGTTGCGTTTCACAACCATGCTGTTTCTTCAGGGGCTAGGCTCACTCAGACTTCCCCATAGTAGGTATTCTGAATAACAAGTTTGTTTCATATTGTTCTCATAGTCGTCATGTTCTAAATAGGGAATCACATGTTAGTTCCTTCCTCAATTCAAACTTAAATTCAACTATATATACAGATAAATATGCAATATTTAAAACATAAACGATTTTACCATGGCTCTTTTGTCAGTTGCTTCTATCTCTCTGAACCGTGTATTTCTAACAACGCCACGCGCATGCGGTCTTGTAGCTAGACGTGCTATTTATCTCCCTCCTACTGATGTTATTAACCCTTAAACGCACAGGTTCCAGTCAATTTGTGTGTTAAGGCCCCCTGGTTTTATAGATTGTAGCATGAATATCCATCTTTGCTCTTTCAATATCAGTGCTTGATCTTGTGACCTCCCTTCTGATCCTGATATACAATGATCAATACAATAGCATTTTAATTCTTCAAATCGATGGTGTTCCTGGAGGCAATGTTCTACCATTGGAGCAGTCAACGTATGGCATTTTATCCTACTGCGGTGTTCCGCTAGTCGGATTTTAAACTGTCTTGATGTCTTCCCAATATATAATAACCCACAAGGGCATTCAATAGCATATACTACATACGATGTACTGCAATTTGTGGAATGACGTAACTGATACGTTCTCCCATGGTACTGAAACGACTTAATTTCCTTAGTGACTTCACACATCTGGCAAGACCCACATCGAGAATGACCCTTTGGTTGATTCAAAGGACTGTACTCAAGAGGACGTAACTTCGTGGGACTGAAGAGCTCTTTGAAATTTCTGTGTCGTTGCCAGACGCATCGTATTCGTGTTTCTTTAAGCGCTGGAAGGCTATGGAGCACATTTAAATGCTTATTCAAGATCTTTTGAATCTTATAATCAAACGGGGAATGTTTCGTCACTAAATTCATAACTGTTGCCTCGGGATGCTGTAATCGAGGCATCAGTAAATGTTCTCTACTATTAAACAGGGCTCGTTTATATGCCCTATCTATTATTGTTGGGGGATATCCCCTATCATGAAATTTCTTTTTCAGTGTCTTTGCTTGATTTTTAAAGTCTTGCACGTTGGAACAATTCCTCCTATATCGGAGAAATTGAGAGAAGGGGAGTCCATTTTTTAACCCTTTCGGATGAATACTGGAATAATGAAGCAATGCATTCCGATCTGTGGGTTTATGATGTACTGTAGTTACCCACTCTCGAATCCCTTTTTTTACTTCCACATCCAGAAATGTTATTGCTTCCTGATCATAAGTACAAGTAAATTTAATTAATTCCTCTCTTCCATTCAACCATTCAACATATTGAAGTAATTGGCTATCTTGTCCCTCCCAGATGACGAAACATTCCCCGTTTGATTATAAGATTCAAAAGTTCTTGAATAAGCGTTTTATGCAGCTCAACTGTTACTTTACTCTATAAGATAAGACCACATACTAGTGTTGTTGCCAACAAAAGATGGAAGGTCGATCAACGTGGAAGGAAGCGTTTAGCTTCAAAGAAGACTATATATCAGATTTATGCAAGAAAACAACTCCATTTGGCCTGGAGAATACAGCGGCCCATTCGGACGCAGTTACATGGGATAAGCTATTGAAAATTCAGAAGCGGATAGTTGGCTTAGAGTTACATCGCCTATCATTAATCGAGTATATCAAAAGACAACATATACCGAGAGGACTACGGGTATATAAGGAACCAAAGATGTTCACAGCAGATCTTTCTTTTATTGACCAATGGAATAAAATATTGAATAAATGCTCATTAGATTTAATGGTATTAATCACAGACACCACCAAAATCCATTTAGAGTCAGTAAAGAAAGAAGAGGAAACATTGCAGTCTGAACTGAAAAAATCCATGACGGAAGAGAATTATGGGCAAAGTACAAGTGAATTAAAACAAAAAATAGACACTTTGAGGGAAGAAGTGAAGAAAATTAAGTATAAGAAATTACAACGCGATTACAATGATTATACAATAGGATACGTTTATCCATGGATGAATATGAAAAAGACAAAATCATCAAAAAAAGTAACCTTTGAAGACAGTCCTTTGAATCAACCAAAGGGTCATTCTCGATGTGGGTCTTGCCAGATGTGTGAAGTCACTAAGGAAATTAAGTCGTTTCAGTACCATGGGAGAACGTATCAGTTACGTCATTCCACAAATTGCAGTACATCGTATGTAGTATACGTTATTGAATGCCCTTGTGGGTTATTATATATTGGGAAGACATCAAGACAGTTTAAAATCCGACTAGCGGAACACCGCAGTAGGATAAAATGCCATACGTTGACTGCTCCAATGGTAGAACATTGCCTCCAGGAACACCATCGATTTGAAGAATTAAAATGCTATTGTATTGATCATTGTATATCAGGATCAGAAGGGAGGTCACAAGATCAAGCACTGATATTGAAAGAGCAAAGATGGATATTCATGCTACAATCTATAAAACCAGGGGGCCTTAACACACAAATTGACTGGAACCTGTGCGTTTAAGGGTTAATAACATCAGTAGGAGGGAGATAAATAGCCCGTCTAGCTACAAGACCGCATGCGCGGCGTTGTTAGAAATACACGGTTCAGAGAGATAGAAGCAACTGACCAAAGAGCCATGGTAAAATCGTTTATGTTTTAAATATTGCATATTTATCTGTATATATAGTTGAATTTAAGTTTGAATTGAGGAAGGAACTAACATGTGATTCCCTATTTAGAACATGACGACTATGAGAACAATATGAAACAAACTTGTTATTCAGAATACCTACTATGGGGAAGTCTGAGTGAGCCTAGCCCCTGAAGAAACAGCATGGTTGTGAAACGCAACAGCGCTGAAATCGGCGTTGGGCAAAATTAAAGATAAGCACTCATTCTCTGTTTTTGTAAACAACATAAGATTGCAAGTCACAAGTTACCAACTGATAATGGAGCAACATATAGGTCATTGATGCAAAATAGAGCATGGGTTAACGTTACATGAAGACCAATAGCTCTTTAAAGTCTGAGACCTGTTGCTTTTATACATTATGTGAATGAAGGATACAACAAAATGTTGAAATACTGGGAACAGTTATGAGATCACAGTTCTTAGATATTTTAGAGTAAGATAGTGTTTTATGCAGCTCAACTGTTACTTTACTCTATAAGATAAGACCACATACTAGTGGTCTTTTCTCCAGGCAGATGGTTGTTAAGTTCAAAGTAGTGGAGGCAGAAGTGGCTGAGAGGAAATGCAGCAGCTCATCAGCAGGCACTGGCCTCTTATCTCGGTGAATTGGGTTTGGTACAGGGGAATGTTTCTTTGGGGAAATAAATTGGAAGGGTTAGAGTATAATATCTCAATTGATAAACCCAATACAAAAGCCACACTTGTGACTACTTTTGTGTTGGCTTCTGGTGGGAATAAAATACTAAAAGCCTTTTTTCAACTAGACCATAAGTCTGTTCTGGTCATAAAGTCTTAACATCTTCTGATATTTCACCTGTAATGCAGAAAATTCGCTATGAATTTCTTGCCCTCCAGCTGAGGGCCCAGGCCTTTGACATGGTTGTCTTTTTTCTTAAAAAAAGAAAATATTTTGTGACATATAAAGGGCATAAGTATGTGTTTTTTATGCCGGCTCATTTAGAGGTTCTCATCTAGAGTCAAGGATAGAGATGCGAAGAAGGGGAATGATACCGTTCCGGTAGTTTTTCTAGTTGAGAGTGGACGAGGGGATCATTATATTTATCCTGTGACTTACATGTCTTTCAAAGTAAGTTTGCCCACATGGGAATGGGGGGTGCAGACTATCACCATTACTGTGCCAATGGGAGACACTCAGGAAAACTTTGCTTGGGGACCCCTCATTAGAATTTACACCACTGTTGTGATATCTTATCCCTCTGCATAGGTTTCCTTAGTAGCAGAAAGCCTGTGAAAGGAGGGGTGGACCCTACACTAAATTTTGTATCCTTGGTTGCTGTTAGTTCTTAGGGACCAGACTGTGTAAAGCACAGCAGGGCAGCTGAAGGGAGTTGCCAAGAGGTTTGGATTTGGGCCAGAATGATCTCGTGAGGGAGTGGGAAAGAGCAAAGGACTGTCCCCCTCCCCCCAATCATTGCTTATATGACACAATGACATTGAGCACTTCTCCCTCCTTTTCCCAGGATTTTATTTATCTTGAAGCACAGGGAAGCTCCTGCGATGCCCAATCATGGTCCTAGTGGTAGCTGTAGCAGGTAGTAAGAGCAGGAGCAGTGGAGATATGGAGGTGCGTGCTTATAGAGGGCTGTGAACACATATTGCATCTATTTAGGCCCCCAGGATGGAATGGAGGAGGGTTCAGCGCCAGTGCCTTAGGTAAACATTCAGTCTTACCACCCTCTGCAACCTCCCTGAGATTTTAATAATTAAACTCAATCATCAGCATCATCTCAATACCACCCCCTCCTACAACAGTCCTGTGAACTTGCATAACTGGACATCATACTTTTTATATATTAAACTTTGCTGAGGGCTATCTCTGTCTCCGTACCACCATTGGTTCTCTGCATACGATGTGGCCTGGACTGCACTGGTTCCTTTAGCATGCGCTGTCTTGCATTTGCTAATTCTGTTTGTCAGGACCGGCCTGTTTCTGCACAAGGACTTATATATCTGACACACAAGAATCGAGGTACATTTTAGACACACACAAACCTTGATGATACATTTTGGACTATTAAGCTCAACTTGCATAATAGTCATTACTGCCGCCACCTTGACTGCACACCTATACTCTGGTTTCTGGTTCCTTCTCCTCTTGGCCTCATACTGTTATCCTCCATCTCCTTTTCTCTTCTGGCAAAATTCATCCTAACCCTGGCCCCCCTAGACCTGTCTCTCACTCTCATTCCTCTCTCAACCATACTAATCTCATCTATATTACTGTCCTCTCCCCCTCCTCTCTCCTGGGCCTTGTGGAATGCACATTCCATTTCCCATAAGCTCCCCTTTACTCATGACCTTTTCATTTCTAACTCCTTCAGTCTTCTAGCTCTCACTGAAACTGGCTGCTCCCTGATGACACTGCCTCTATTGCTGCCCTCTGTCACGATGGTTTCCGATTTTCCCACTCTCCATTGGTCGTGGAGGTGGTGTTGGGATTCTGCTTTCTTCATCCTGTCAATTTCAACTACTCACTCTTCCTCGTTCTCACTTCTTTTCCTCTTTGAAGTCCATTCTATCAGCCTTTTTAACCCTTTATCTCTCCAAATACCTCTCGAAATAGCTACCCCCTGATAAATCTATTTCTGCTTTTCTTACTGACTTTGACTCTTGGTTTTCCCTATTTCTTGATTCTTCCTCCACATTGCTTATTCTTGGAGATTTCAATATTCATATTGATAACCTCTCTGACTCCTATGCTTTTAAACTCCTTTCCATTACTTCCTCTTTCAATCTCCAACTTTGCTCTTCTGCACCTAGTCGTTTGCATGGTCACTGCCTTGATCTGGTTTTCTTTTCTAATTGTCTTCTCTCCAATTCAGTACCTCAGTTCTTCCCTCCTAAGCTTCTCCCTTCTTCACTCTCCACTTCTTTCCCGCTCTGTCTGCTCACACCTTTTTAGGAATCTTCATGCTATCGATCTTTTGATTCCACTATGGTCTCGTCACCTCTTTCTTCCATCTTATCTTCAAAATCTGTTGATGCTATAGTTTCCTATTATACTGCCCTCTCTTCTGCTCTTGATACTCTTGCTCTACCCATCTCTCGTTCAATCAGACAAACTTCACCCCGTCCCTGGTTGTCCTCAATTTGTCGCTTTCTCTGCACCAGTGCATGCTCAGCTGAGCGTATCTGGCTTAAATCTTGCCTCCTTTGCAACTTCCTTCACTTCAAATTCATGCTTACCTTCTTCTAGTCTGCATTAGCTCTTGCTTAGCAAAACTACTATCTCCACCTGACTAACTCTCTTGCCACTAATCCCTGCCAACTTTTCTCTGCTCTCAGTTCTCTCCTCAAAGTGCCTCCCTCTCCTATTCCCCTTTCTGTCTCTGCCCAAAGCCTAGCTGAGTTCTTCTATAACAAAATGCATGAGGTTTCTCTCCAGTTCCCCCCCCCCCCCCGAACAATTTCACTCCCTCATCAATACCAACTTTTCCCATCAATCTCTATAACCTTTTCTTCCTTTCCCAAGATCTCTGATGATGAAACATCTCATCTTCTTTCCTCTTACAAAATTACTTCCTGCTCTTCTGATCCCATCCCCACCCATCTCCTTTCCTCCATTTCGTCTGCTGTCATTTCTTCTATCTCACACATTCACAACCACTCTCTTTCCACTTCTACTGTTACTGCAGCCTTCAAGCATGCTATGGTTACTCCCCTACTCAAGAAACCTTCACTTGAGCCTAACTCTCCTTCTAATTATCATCCAATCTCCTTTCTCCCCTTCATTTCAAAACTTCTTGAATATGCAGTCCTCAACTATTGAATTTGAATTTCTTTCCTCTCATGCTCTTCTGGAAACTTTTCAGTCTGGCTTTTGCCCTTTACATTCTACTGAAACAGCACTTGCTAAGGTCTCCAGTGACTTGAACCTGGCCAAATCCAAGGGTCTCTATTCCATCCTTATCCTTCTTGACCTTTTGACCACTTTTGATACTGTTGACCACCACCTTCTCCTTGACACTTTGTCATCACTTGGTTTTAGAGGCTCTGTCCTGTCCTGGTTTTCTTCTTATCTCTCCCATCACTCTTTCTGTGTTTGTTCTAATGGTTCCTCCTCTTCCCCTATATCACTTTCAGTTGGTGTTCCCCAAGGGTCTGTTTTCTCTCTCTACACCCAGTCCATTAGTTCTCTCATCTGTTCCCTTGGTTTTCAGTACCATTTTTATGCTGATGATTCTGGAATCTACAGTATATCTCCTCTCCTGATATTTCTCTGGCACCGCAGACCTTATTTCTGCCTGTCTCTTTGACATCGCCACCTGGATGTCTCACTGCCCATTGAAACTTAACATGAACAAAACGGAGCTACTTATCTTTCCCCCTAAGCACTCCTCTTCCCTTCCTCCCTTTTCTGTGTCTGTTGGCAATACTCTTCTTTCTCCTGCTTCCTCAGCCTGTAACCTTGGTGTTATCTTTGATTCCATCCTTTCCTTCTCCTCACACATACAACAAATTGCCAAAACCCGTCACTTCTTTATCTATAGCATTTACAAAATTTGCCCCTTCATCTCTGATAACACTGCTAGAACACATGTCCACTCTTTAATTACTTCCTGTCTTGACTGTTGCAACTTCCTACTTGCAGGTCTCCTTCTGAATAATTTCTCTCCCCTTCAATCTGTTGAAAGCTCTGCTACACGTCTAATCTTTTGCCAGCCTCATTTTTCTCATGTAACTCCTCTTTTCAAAACACTTCATTGGCTTCCCTTCTGTTTCTGTATCCAATTCAAACTTCTCCTTCTAACCTTCAAGAGCATTCATTCTGCTGCTCCTTACTATCTCCTCTCTGCCTCTACACCCCTCCTCGTGAACTTCGCTCTTCTACTGGCTTTCTCCTTTCTTTGCCCGTTTATTCCTCTGCTAACTCTAGACTTTGGTCCTCTCACCTCGCTGCTTCTTATGCCTGGAACAAACTCCGAGTCTGTACAACAGGCCCTGGGGAAGTGTGATAAAATGTGGGACAAGGAATTGGGGGGGAGGGAGAGGCAAAGAGCTTGCTGCAATGTGGTCTTGTTGGTGGGGGAGGAGGGTGGAGAAGAGGCAGCTATGAAGAGTTCTAAGAGTAATAAGACTTCTTCATCAGTTGTGGCAGCTGCCTGAAAACTTAAAGCTTAGTGTCCTTCAGCTCTTTCTATGTGTTGCCTATGGAACCAGGAGAGGATCAGGAATCAGTCAAGATTTACCTCGGAGCCAGGTTGTCTTCCCAATTCCAGGCATTTGATCATGTAATGCTGGATCGCATGAAAGGCAAAGGCTGCATGACTGGCCAGGAAAAGATGCACAAAGACCTTTGATGTATGCAATGAGTTCATGCCTATAGTATGTTCTTTGGGCCTTTGCGGTCTCAGCGGAGCTTTGCTGTTTTCATGCTAATACAAATTCTTGTATTAAAAGGAGCATGGCCTTGGATTTCTTCACCCTTATGGGAAAAAATTACTTGTTTGATGGCAAACAATGAACAGAAGAATCAATTCACTGTCTTCACTTTCAAAAGGATGGCATGAAGCAATAGTGGAATAATTTTAATTGTAACTATGTAACACTTGCAATCAGTAAGATCATTTGTGCTCTGTTTTAAGGATATGGGCTACCAAAGAGTACATAGTGCATTAGAAATGCAAAACATGAGTGCATGTTCTCATGGTTTTGTCAGCGTTACATGAAAGGGCGCTTGTGCTAAGATGCTCTCCTCTGAGGGTATTCTCTGTTCAGTGTGTATTTACAGAGATGTATGAATATTTGATTAATGAGTCATGGTCTCTGGAGAAATTTAATAACTATACTGCGGTACAAAGGCAGCCCCTTGACTGTTACCACAGCTGCCAATAATGGCATTGACACGGCGGCCCTCTCACAATCTAATATATTCAATGGGGTGCATTCCTTGGTTAAAAAGGGATCTGAGAGACATTATTCAGTTATCTGTTTTTGAGCTGTGGCAAGCTCAATTTACAGAGCACGATTTGTAAAAAAATGTTTTTTTCCCAGTGGAAACAAGTGCTGACACGTGACCTACAACAGCAGCCTTTCACACAGCTACTTTCCAGAAGTATAGAACTTGATCAAACAAACTTTTCTGATCATGCTAGGTTAGCATAGAGAAATATTCCGTAATGCATACTATTCATTTTGTAAGGTGGTAGGACAATGTTAGTCTGATAACTCAACATCCTTAATTTCCATATGCTAGTTTTAGGGGGCATGGGGATAAATGAAAGAGATTGTTTCAGAAGGCTTGTGTGGAACTTAAGCGTGCAAGTAGATTTTAGAAAGCTGCCACAGGACGCATAGTTTAACGTTTAGATAATTGCTTTCAGTTCTAATGTTGGGAGAAAGGACATTACAAATACTCTTTCCACTTGGGAACCAGATGGCCTCTGTTTTCCCCACATTCAGTTTTAACTTGTGTGTCTCAAGCCAATCAGCTGCTGCATCTAAACATTGATTTAGGGGCGTGAGATCTGGAGAAAAGGGGTTAACAGAATATTAAATATGGATATCATCTGCTCCTTACTACCTTTCATCTCTTATCTCACCCTACACCCCTTCTTGGAAACTGGCAGATCCCTTTTATCTGTGCCCTTCTCTGCCACCGCTAACGCCAGACTTCCTTCATTCCATCTAGCTGCTCCATATGCCTGGAACAAATGCACTGAGTTGGTACATCAGTCTCCTTCGCTGGCCCTATTCACATATAGGCTAAAAACCCACCTCTTTGAGGCTGCGTTTGGATTCTTATGCCCCTTACTCTCTTGTTCACCCATTATGTGTATCTTACCATACTCTAGTCTCCAGTTTTGTGGTGAGATTTGACTTAACTAGATTGTAAACTCTCATGAGCAGGGACTGTAGCACTATACAAATGTAAACCACTTTGCTTGTTGACAGAAAGGTGGTATATCAAGAAATAATAAACCATAGTAGTATTAGTTAGTATTTTGCAGAAGTTGCAAGCCCCCTCTTTGCAGGAGTGCCAATAACAGAGACAAGAAAATATTAAAAAGTGTAGGGGGACAAATTGGATCTCTGCGGACCCTGCATAGCATGGGTTTTAGTGTGGAGAAAGAAATTTCCCAGGAGATGAAGTAGGACCTGTCGGTGAGAAAAGACCTAAGCCAGCTTAAGGATTCCAGTCAAGCCAGTATTATCCGATGATCGAGAAGATCGAACGCTGCACTTAAATCAAGAGATATCAGGATGGAACCTGTCACTGAATCATGATTAAATCACATTCTGTTTACTAGTGCTAAGAGAGAGGTCTCTGTGCACTGACCTAACCTAAAACCCAGTTGAAAAGGCTGACTCGAATTAGTCTTGTCTAAAAAATTTGCCAGTTGTTCCAAAATGGTCTTTTCTAGAATCTTGTACACAAATGGAAAGTTGGCAACTAGTCTATAGTTTGAGAGAGCTCAGATTAGCCTTTTTAAGCAACCGCCTGACCAGCAAAGTCTTCCAGATCGAGGAAAGCAGCTATCAGATAAACCTTTGAATCACCATGACAAAAAAAAAGGAAGAAGGCCCAGGCTTGGTTCCTTAATTAAATTGGTTGCAAGAATATATAGATCTGAGATGGCAGGTCTCAAAGAACAAAGTTTGATGGCAGATTAAATGCATTGCAGTTGGAAGCCAAACATCTGGTTGAAAGACATGAGAGTAAATAGGCACTGATTAAGTTGTCTCTAATAGTCAAAATTTTCCTATGGAAAAAGAAATTGCACGTTGATCTACAGAAGGAACCGATGCTAGATTCTCCAATTTAATAGGATCAGAGAGGTCAAAAAGAATCTTTAAAAGTTGTTTAGGATGGTTTGCATTAGAACTAATAATTGTACACTAGAAATCTTTATTGTATTTCGGGACTTTAGATCTACAGGCCTGATACCTTTCCTGGCAGAGAGTGAGATCATTTAAGGATATACTTTTATGCTATCATCTCTCAACATCCCTTGCTTGTCTTTTAAGCAAGGTTTAGCCTGGATAGTACCAGGAATGAGAAAATCTCTTGTCATGTATAGCAGGTCTAAGAGGTGCTACAAAATCGCATGCTATCTGGAGACTAGATTGCCAGCAGATGACTTTTCCAAATTGTCAATGAATAAGTTGTTTGGAAATGTATTTAAGACCTGCTTTAGCTTGGTCAGATCCCAATTTTTTTAAATTTCTAAAACAGTGATACATAATTGTCCTTTTTATTGGTAGGGATGGGATTGGACAGGTGATGTCGAAAGAGATCAGCGTATGATCTATCCAGGACAGAAGGAAACTACAGGTTTATAATATATATTTGCTTCCTCACTATCATGAAAGAAAGTGTTCAGCTGTAGGAGCATGAATTGGTTTATTTGCAATAAGCCAACTCTTTGGTGGGTTAATTATTTTATTTACAAAAACCTAAATCAAACAGAAATTGAGATTACAGTTTATGAACATAAGATTTGCCATAGTAGGTCAGATCAAAGGTCCATCAAGCCCAGTATTCTGTTCAGGGCCGGCCCGTCCATTGAGCAAGAATGTTTTTTGCACAGGGCCCCGCGTTTCAGGGGGCCCCGCGCAAAAAACATCTTGCATCCCAAAGTTTTAAAAAATCATAAACCGGCTGCGGCTGCTGCTGCCGCCGTGGCAGCGGCAGAATGGAGAATCCCGCGGGGCCCATTTACAGTCCTTACCACCCCCCCCCCAATCAGCCCAGCTAAGTTTAAAAGAAAAAAACCCCCAGAAACCCGCTGCTGCTGCCGCCGTGGCAGCAGCAGAATGGAGAATCCCGCGGGGCCCCCCTGTCCTGCAGTCTTCTATGCGGCCTCCGTCGGCTGTCAGAGCTGCGCGAAGAGAGAGAGCTTCTCCTCTCGCAGCTCTGTTAATCACGCCGCGGGGCTGATGGGAAATCCCATCAGCCCCGCGGCGGGATTAACAGTGCCGCGAGAAAGGGAAACTCACCCGTCGCGCGGCTCTGAAAAGCCCGCGCTGAGGCCGCATAGAAGACTGCAGGACAGGGGGGCCCGCGGGATTCTCCATTCTGCCGCTGCCACGGCGGCAGCGGCAGCAGCAGCCGGTGTCTGGGTTTTTTTTCTTTTAAACTTAGCTGGGCTGATGGGGGGGGGGTGGTAAGGACTGTAATTGGGCTGATGGGGGGGGGGGTAATGAGTGTAAAGGGGCTGATGGTGAGGGAGGGGGGGGGTAATGACTGTAAATGGGCTGATGGGGGGGTAAGGACTGTAAATGGGCTGATGGGGAGGGAGGGAGGGAGGGGAGGGGGGTAAGGACTGTAAATGGGCTGATAGGGAGGGAGGGGGATAAGGACTGTAAGTGGGCTGATGGGGGGGAGGGAGGGGGTAAGGACTGTAAATGGGCTGATGGGGGGGTTAGGACTGGTAATGGGCTATCGGGGGTTCGGACTGGAAGTGGGCTGATGGGGGGGGGTTAAGACTGGGAATGGGCTATGGGGGTTAGGACAGGTAATAGACTATGGAGGGGCTAAGACTGGAAATGGGCTGATGGGGAAGTTATGACTACAAGTGGGCTGATGGGGGGATTAGGACTGGAAACGGGCTATGGGGCGGTGGGCTAAGACTGGAAATGGGCTGATGGGGGTGTTAGGATTGGTAATGGGCTGTGGGGGGCATTAGGACTGGTAATGGGCTATGGGGGGGTTACAACAGGTAATGGGCTATGGGGTGGTACGACTACAAGTGGGCTGATGGGGGGATTAGGACTGGAAATGGGCTATGGGGGGGTTAGGACAGGTAATGGGCTGATGGGGGTTACAACAGGTAATGGGTTATGGGGGGGCTAAGACTACAAGTAGGCTGATAGGGGGTTAGGACTGGTAATGGGCTGTGGGGGGCGTTAGGACTGGTAATGGGCTGGGGGGGTTAGGACTGGTACTGGGCTATGGGGGGGTTACAACAGGTAATGGGCTATGGGGAGCTACGACTACAAGTGGGCTGATGGGGGGATTAGGACTGGATATGGGCTATGGGAGGTTTAGGACAGGTAATGGGCTGATGGGGGTTACAACAGGTAATGGGCTATGGGGGGGCTAAGACTACAAGTAGGCTGATAGGGGGTTAGGACTGGTAATGGGCTGTGGGGGGCGTTAGGACTGGTAATGGGCTGGGGGGGTTAGGACTGGTACTGGGCTATGGGGGGGTTACAACAGGTAATGGGCTATGGGGAGCTACGACTACAAGTGGGCTAATGGGGGGATTAGGACTGGAAATGGGCTATGGGGGCGTTAGGACAGGTAATGGGCTGATGGGGGGGGTTACAACAGGTAATGGGCTATGGGGAGCTACGACTACAAGTGGGCTGATGGGGGGATTAGGACTGGAAATGGGCTATGGGGGGGTTAGGACTGGTAATGGGTTGATGGGGGGGTAAGACTGAAAATGGGCTGATGGGAGGGTAAGGACTGGAAGTGGGCTGATGGGGGGTTTCTAGGACTGGAAATGGGCTGAGTGGAAGGGGGGCTTGAACGGCAAATAGCTGATGGGGACAGGGGCTTGGAATGGAAATGGGCTGAGTGGAAAGGGGGCTTGAACTGCAAATAGCTGATGGGGAGGGGGGCTTGGAATGGAAATGGGCTGTGAGGAGAGGGAGCTAGGACTGGAAATGAGCTGAGTGGGGGGGGGGGGCTAGGACAGGACATGGGCTGATGGAGGGGCCAGGATAGGACTGGAAATGGGCTGTTGGGGGTGCTAAGGTTGGAAATGGGCTGTGGTGGGGGCTTGAATTGAAATGGACTCATGGAGGGGCTAGAACTGGAAGTAGGCTCATGGGGGGCTTGGATTGGAAATGGGCTGAGTGGAGGGGAGCTAGGATTTGACATGGGCTGATGGTGGGGCTAGGAAAGGAATAGAAATGAGCTGATGGGGGGCTGGGATTGGAAATGAGCTGATGGAGGAACTGATAGGACTGGAAATGGGCTGATGAGGGGCTGGGATTGGAAATGAACTGATGGATGGACTCGGATAGGACTGGAAATGGATGGGGGAGCTAGGACTGGAAATGGGTTGATGGTGGGGCTAGGATAGGATTGGAAATGGGCTGATGGGGGACTAGGACTGGAAATGGGCTGATGGTGGGGCTAGGATAGGATTGGAAATGGGCTGATGGGGGACTAGGACTGGAAATGGGCTGATGCAGGGACAAGAAGGGAGCAGATGCTGGGTGGGGCTGGAACTAGAAAGGAGCTGATGTTGGGGGAGGATTAGAATGGGATGGAGCTGGGAGAGTGAAATGGAGAGGGAAAAATATTTTGCGTGGGAGGGAAGACAAATCTACAATTGGCTGGATATTGGGAGAGTAAGTGGGGATTGAGGATGGAGGGATAAAATTTGAGTGGATGAAATAGGAATGAGGAAAGAGCAAAAGGAGAAAGATTAGTATGTTAAAGCAGATGTAGAGAGAGAATGGAAAAAAAAAAAACAAGACAGAAGAAAGGACAAATGGACAGCAGATGGAGAGTTAGCAGAAGACACGAAGAAACCAGAAGAAAGTGGCTGGAACAATTGCAACTGAAAAAAAATGCACAAAAGGTAGAAAAATATCTCTTTATTTTGAATTTATTAACTGGAATATGTCAGCTCTGGGAAATGTGCATCATTAATTTTTGCGCTTTGTTTAGTACAAGAGGAAATTAATTTATAGTTTTATTTCTACAGTGTTGTTGTATATTCCAAGTTTGGCTTTTGGGGTTTCCAGTTTAATTATTGTCTTCCTGTTTCTAAATTGTGATTCCTTGTTTGGTGATGGTCTATGTTCTGCATGTGTAACTGAGCTGAGGTATTCTGTTTATGTAATTCCTATTTGACATTGCCACTTGTTCTTTCCCCAGTAGGTCATGTATTATTGTTCTCTGAAATGTATTGGTTTAATATTTGCAGTGTTGCCTTTTGATAGGTATGGTGTGGTGCTTTGTGAGTCCTGGTAGTGCTGTTAGGATACGGCGGGTTTGCTATGGGTTCTAAATGGGCAGTGTTTGTAGTAGTTCCTAATGTGCCTGGCGGTTGGTACTGGAGTATAGTAATGTAGAAACCTTTTAGTCTTTCTTTATCCATATACTCATTAAGAGGCATGTTTACTAAAAGTTAGTGTATGGTAACATTATGCAAATATTTATGCAAATGAGGCACCTTATGCAAATGAGGCCCCGCACCGAGTCTCCGCACATGGCCCCGCACCCCCCTTGGGCCGCCCCTGATTCTGTTTCCAACAGTAGCCAATCCAGGTCACAAGGACCTGGCAGGATCCCAAAAAGTAGCCAGATTCCAACTGCTTATGCCAGGGGTAAGCTGTAGATTTGCCAAGTCCACTTTGATATGCTTTATGGACTTTTTCTTCAGGAACATGTCCAAATCGTTTTTTAAACCAACTTCACTAACAGCCTTTACTACATCCTCTGACAATGAATTCTAGTGTTTAAATGTGTGTTGAGTTAAAAAATATTTTCTCTGATTAGTCTTAATTGTACTACTTAGTAGCTTCATTGTGTGTCCCCTACTCTTTATATATTTTTTGAGGAAGCTTCCGGTGTTGTCGCCTTAATTCATTTGTGAATTCAGTGATTTTGTTTCACCAGCTATCGGTCAATCTTTAGATTTCTGTTATCTGGAAGGAGGTCTTTGTTACCCTTTGTTACCTGAAAGACTAAGAGATTTTATTATTTGCAACACTTTAAATGGTGAAAAATTGTTAGGCTATTTTGAGTAGGGAGCTTAACCTGCAAACTAGAATTATACAGAATTTACTGCAATGCCGCTCCTCAGGGCCACAGTGCATTACAGCAGACATTCAATGAAGCTGCAATAAAATCTCTGGTAATTAAGGGGGATTTGACAGTAATTACAACAGTGAATCAGCTTAATTATTACCTGCTTCAAAGGGAGTTAACCTGGTGCTCTAATCTAACCTTTTGTACTGTTAAAATTTGAGATGAAGGGGCCTATGCATTAAACAGCGGTTTTCAACCCAGCTCATCGGACACCCCCCTAGTCAGTCTGGTTTTCAGGATATCCACAATGAACATGCGCGGAATAGATGTGCAGCCACTGCTTACACTTGTGTGCAAATCCATCTCATACATACAGTTCAGGCGGTATAAGATCCTGAAAATCAGACTGACTGTGTCTCAAGGGCTGTGTTGAGAACCACTGCACCAAAGCTTTGCATTTATCCTAAGGTCATCTAGTATATACAAAAATAAGTTTCTTGTATATCTTACACTATGCTGTAATAATGAGTGCTGTGAGTTTTGTGTATTCACAGATGTATCAGTGACGAAGTGGTTAGTACGCATCTTAAGAATGGTGGATAGAAGAGCGCTCCTGAACACTGTCAAAATGCTACATCTTCCTAAGAAAGGAGGCAATAGATTGCTGTAGGCGACTTGAGACTCCCAAGCCCCGGGAGCAGGCAGGAGGTGAAACATCGATGTTGGGCTAGTGTGAGAATTGTGGTTAAAGGAGAAAGAGTCCTAGAACATCCTCTTTAAGAATAAGTGGAAAAATGAGGTCACGTGGTGCGGTGAGCCTGAGCAGACGTGTGAGGCTTGGGCTCCGGACCCCGCTCCCCTGAAACGTGGTTAAACTGCCGTTTTAATTGTGGCTTGGAGCCCTTTCGCTGCGGAGTGCCCCGAAGAATCATCCAATACCAGCTGGAGATCCGGGAGTGGGAATGGCGGCTGCGGCAAAGGCAGGGCGGCGAGATAAGGAGCGCGCTGTGAGTACCCTCAAAATGGCGGAGTCCCCTCCCAAACACGGTGCGGCGGCCCCCTCAGCGACGTCCGAGGAAATTTCGGCGGCAGTCACCAGTGCCTTGGCGACGCAGTTTGAAGCCCTGCACACGAAGATGGATGCGCTCCAGAGCTCTATGGGCACTCTAGGTGTGCGGGTGCAGGAGGCGGAGACCCCTATTGCACATGCCGAAGAGGAAGTGGAGGGCCTTAAGCGGGAACTGCTTGTACTGCAGAAGGCCGCAAAAGCTCATGAGCTGAAGCTGGATGACCTAGAAAATAGGTCTAGGCGGAACAACCTGCGGCTATTGGGGGTAGCAGAATCTGTCCCTGATAAAGACCTGAGGGGCTATGTGGAAAACTTGGCCACTTTCCTCAGAGAGGAGGGGGACTCGAACAGGCCCATCGTGGTGGAAAGGGCACATAGACTGGGGCCCAAGCCGCAATCCGGGAACCACAGACCCAGGGTGGTCCTGGCGAAGTTTTTATGCTATACGCAAAAGGATGCGGTGCTCCGGGCGGCGAAGCAAAGGGGCACGGTCGAATGGGAGACAGCGAAGATCCGGATAACACAGGATTACTCTGCTGCCCTGAGTCAACATAGGAAGGCTTATGCGCCGCTGTGCCAAAAGCTGATTGAAGCGGGGGTGCGGTTCAGTGTCCAGTACCCCGCCAGGCTCCACGTGTTACATCAGGGCTCGCACCGAGTGTTTGATTCTGCGGAGGCGGCGCAGGCCTATGTGGAAAAGCTGACGCCAGGGAGGATGTCAACTTTGGAGGTCCAGTGAAGTGTGTGTTCCTGCTACTTGTGACACCTTGGCAGAGGACGGTGCCCTGTTGACGGAGGTGGGTTCCTTGCGGACTACAAATGCTTGCTGCCTGGATGATGACCCTTACCGTTGTCGGTATGGAGTATCGGGACCATTACTCTGTGCAATGTGGGCCTGCCTTGGTGTTGCTGGACAGCCTTGACGGGAGGTGGCCTGGGGCACCGTGAGTGACCCTTGTGGTTGCCTCAACTATTACCGGAAGCCAGGGTGGGCTTCGGTGCACTCCCAGTCGGTGCACACGCGGGTGATCCGGGATGATGCCCCGCAACCCTGCAGCCCCAATCTTGCCTGCTGGGACTTGTCCGGGCGATGCCTGGGAGAAGAATGGACATGCTCTGCAAGTTTGTTTAAAATGTTTGACTTTCCTCTAACATTGTGTGTTGTTATTGCCGAATGCAGATTTGGTATTGTTCTAGCTGTGGGGGAGGCGGGAGGGTGAGGGCTAGATGTCTGACTGGGAAGAAGGGAATGGGCGAAAGTGTGAATGGGGGGTTAGTGGCCGGTTAAGATGTACGGATGCAGTGGGCTTTGGGATGGCAGGGGGGGTGACTGTTCTATTGGGTGGGCTCCGGGATGGCCCTTCCCCCTTGTTTGGGCGACAGCCACTTGCTGGGAGGGATGGCTGCGGTTGATGCTCGGACATCGGGGAGGGCTACCCCACGTGCGGTTGGGATGTGAGTGAGACCGTGTTGGGATCCACGCTACTGAGTAGGGCCGGTCTGCTCGGGGGAGGGGGGTCCTATCACATCCTCGGTGACCTGGATGGGAGTGGGTGAGTGGTTAGCGATGGTGTATGTGGGAAGGAATAGGTTAGAGTGGGGGGTAGGTTATAGGGGCATGGTGGGGGAGGGGGGCGGAGGGGGTAGGGGAGAGGGGCGGGTTGGTGGGGGGAGGGAGGATGGGGGGTTGCAGGGGGCACAGCAACCTTGGGGTAGGGAGAGCAACGATTTGAATGGGGACGGTAGATGGCTGGAGGGGGGGCCCCAGGCTGGGGGGGTCCCACCTTTTTGTTGTCCTTGGAATGATACCAATTGCTTGATCTTGTGTGACCCACCCTGAAGGTTGTCTCTTGGAATATCTGTGGGATTGGTAGCCCTATTAAAAGATATAAGGTGTTGCAGGCTTTGGCCCGGTTGAAATGCGACATAGCAATGTTGCAGGAAACCCACCAGACAGCGGAGGAGCATGTTAAGCTGCGGAAAATGTGGGTGGGGCAGTGCTGGGGGTCCCCGGCCAAAGGAAAAAAGGGAGGAGTGGTCATCCTGATTAGCAAAAGGACCCGTTTCGAGTTACTTAAGGAGTACTCTGATGCCGAGGGCCGTTACATTTTACTCTATGGTAACTTGGACGGTCGGCCTGTAGTGTTGGGCTGTCTGTATAGCCCTAATGTATTGAACCGGGCGTTTTACGACCGTCTTGCATCCCGACTCGAGCAATTGCCTGATGTTCCTTTGATTCTGGCGGGAGATCTGAATGGGGTATTGGACATAGGGCTGGATGTGTCAGAGGGAGGAGGGGCGCACCTGCGTATCCCGACGACTAAGGCTTTGAAGGGCTTTTGCAGGCGTCTGGGCCTGGTGGACCCATGGAGACTGCTTCACTCTGATGAGCGGGATTTCACGCATCAGTCAAGAGCCCATGGAACTAGTGCCAGGTTGGATTATGTCTTAGTGTCCGAAAGGTTGTTTGCTCAGGTAGAGGAGGTGCAAATCGGTCCTTTGGCGGTGTCTGACCACGCTCCAGTTTGGGTCGACATCGCTGGGGGTGGCCCGACCGGGTTGACGCGGCTGTGGCGTTTTCCGTTGGGCTTATACCAGGATGCAGAGTTTCGTACCTATCTTACACGGCGTTGGCAAGAGTTTATGGAGTATCATGAGAGCCATAGGGACGATCCGGAATTACTATGGGAGACGGCCAAAGTCGTCATAAGGGGAGATATTATTGCGTATGCGGCAAGGAAACGGAGATTAGTAGCGCGGCAAATTGTTCAGCTGGAAAGGCAGGTGGTGCGCGCTCGGCGGCGTTGTGCAGGCGACGCTAGTGTATTGAATCGGCGGTGGCTCTGCGAATTGCAAACATCTCTTAATGAATTACTTCACCAGCGAGCAAAGAAATCGCATCTGTATTACAAATATCAGCTTTTTCGGTTTGGAGATAAACCTGGGAAACTCTTGGCGCGTTGCTTACAGGGTCATCGGGGCCACCGACTGGTGGCAGCGTTGCGCGATGACCAGGGGGTTTTGTATAAAGATAATGTGGGTATTACTCGAGTGTTCCGTTCATTTTTTCAGAAATTGTATGCCCGGAGGGACGGAGCGCCGGAGGTCATGCAACAGTACTTGCAAGAGCTGTCGCTGCCAAGAGTGACCACCGAACAGAGGGCTTGCTTAGATGCTCCGATAACGGTGGAGGAGGTCCAGGGAGTTATTCAGCGGGCTAGTTGTTGTAAGGCCCCTGGTCCGGACGGGTTTGGTGCTGAGTTTTATAAGTTATTGGGTGGGTTGGTGCCTCCAACCCTAGTGGCCGTCTACCATAGGCGTGTGGAGCAGGGGGAATTTAAATGGGGCACTAATCACGCGTATATTTCCCTGATTCCAAAATCAGGGAAAGATCCCTCTCAAGCGGCTTCGTATAGGCCCATCTCGTTGTTGAATTTTGACTTGAAAAATTTTTGCGAAGGTATTGGCGAACCGGCTGGCTTTGGTGTTGGGGGACTTGATTCATGAGTCGCAAGTCGGGTTTGTTAAAGGGCGCTATGCCGTGCGGAATCTGCGACGACTTCTGGCTTCTCTTGAGTGGGTTCGGGAATGGGATCTTCAATCTCTGATAATTAGCTTCGACGCCGAAAAGGCGTTCGACCAGGTCCAGTGGGAGTATTTGCGTTTTCTTTTACCACATTATGGGTTAGGAATTCCTTTTTGCCAGATGGTGGAGTTGCTGTATGCGGAACCCACGGCGGGGGTCCTCTGTAATGGAGTGCTGTCGGATCCGTTTTGTTTGGAGCGTGGAACGCGTCAAGGCTGCCCGCTCTCCCCTTTACTTTTTGTGCTCTCCCTAGATCCGTTAATACGTAAGATCGAGGACTCCCCGGACATAGGGGGTGTTCGTATCGGCTCCTATGGCTTTAAGGTAGCCGCCTTTGCCGATGATATACTGGTACATTTGACTTCCCCCCAGAGATCGCTTCCGTACCTGCTTGAGGAACTTACACGCTATGGGCAGTTTGCGGGGTTGCGTATTAATATGGCTAAATCAGAGGCATTAGACGTCGAGGGTATGCTACGGGGGAGTTGGTCGGGGAGCTTCCCTCTCCGTTGGGCTGCGGATTCTCTTATCTATCTGGGCATTGTGTTAACGAGGAAACCGACATTGTTGTATTCAGCGAATTTTGAACGTATTTTTGTGAAGGTTCGTGCACAGTTGCGAGCGTGGGCCCCTCTCCCTCTGTCTTTGCTCGGTAGAGTGGCCGCGTTGGGGATGGTGATCTTTCCACGTGTGCTTTATTGGATGCAAACACTCCCGGTGTGGCTCTTGAAACGTGATTTGGGGCGCTTGGAGAGGGAGATTCGGGGATTCCTTTGGAAGGGTTATAAGGCCCGGATACCGTTGCCGCGCGCCTGCGGGGAGGGTGGCGTTCGGGGGGGAGTAGGGGTGCCTGATTTTTGGAAGTATGCGCTGGCATGTCAGGCGCGTCATCTGAGCGATTGGTTAGGGGATAAGGAGACTTATACTCCGCGCGGATTGGAAGCAGCCTTTGTGGCGCCCCACTCCTTGGAAGCAGTTTTACATCTACCGGGCGCGGTTTTGCCAGCTCGGCTGATGAACAGTATTCTGTTGCAGGCTACCCGGCGGACTTGGCAACAATTAAATAAGTATTGGGGCAGTGATGCGGCGGTGTCCTGCTGGTTGCCTATACGTGGTAATGCCTGTTTCTTGCCTGGCTCGGATTCGGCCCCCTTTCGTCAGTGGTGGTGAGCAGGGATACGGCGGTTGGGACAGGTGGTGGACCCTGCCGGCTGCAGCAAGGCCCTGGGAGTGCTCTGTAGGGAGTACGGGTTGTCGCCGGGCACCACGGTTTTTGCACATGCTCAGCTATCTCATTATATTGGCTCCCTGCCTCGGCAGGAGCTTGCGGTGGAACGTTCGGAGCGTCTTTTGGAGTTCTTTGCACTGGGGGCGGATACTCCGCCAACGATTGCGGACCTGAAGAAACGATTGGATCGGTTCGGGGTTTCCCTGGACTATTCGGCGGTGGAAAGCCTGTGGGCGAGAGAGTTGGGAAGGGAGGTCGCTCGGGGATCTGTGCGGGCGGCCTTGAGTAGGATTGTGCAACTTGTGGATGGGGCTCGTTGGCGGGAGGTGCAGTTTAAATGTATCCTTCGCGCCCATTTCTCCCCATGGCGAGTGTTTCGGAGTCATCTGGCCCCTCATGGCGGCTGTCCCAAGTGCTCGTGTGCCTCAGCAGATCTGGGTCATATGTGGTGGGGGTGCCCTTCTATTCGTCGGTATTGGAGGCGTATTAAGGCCTATTTGAGTGGCCTGTTGGGGCAACAGATTTGCTGGTCGGGGATGCTGGTAGTGCTAGATCAGCTGGGACCGCTCCACCCGAAGGGCCGCTGGGACAGGGTTTTGGTTCGTAAGGCCTGTCTGGTGGGTAAAGGCCCTATATTGAGTCGATGGAGGGAGCGGGAGGCCCCTACCTTTTGCGAGTGGCGCAATAGCCTGCATCACCTTATGCTCCTGGAGCGGAGAGTGGCGTTACGACACCCTCGAGCCTGGGCTTCCTTTTTGCTGATTTGGACGCCTTATATCCAGCGTTTGGGTCCCACGGCACGCAGTGCAGTACTAACACTTGGATAATGAGAGCCTGTGAAGTTGGTGTCCCCCAGTGGGTGCTTCAGGTTGCTGTGTTCCCTGCGGTGGGGGGGGGGGAGGGGGTGGGGGGGTGGAGGGGAGGGTTTGCTGGGGGAATGGGTTGCTTGAACAAAGTGCTGTTGGTGTATGGCGGGTTCCCAGGGTGGTGGACAAGACACAGCCCCGCCCGGGACTAGGTTGGGTGTTTGGAGTTTGAAATAGTAGAAATTGTACATGTTGTTTTGCCAGTTGGTTCATTGTATCTTGTCATATTTAATAAACAGAGTTTTGAAAAAAAAAAAAAAGAATAAGTGGAAATGATTATATTTGGAATGACTACGGTGTTCTTTAGAAGAAAAGAAAAAGCTGTGTCAAAGATATATATCTTGCACACGTTGCTGGCGTGATAAGAATACTGATTCCACTTTTTAAAGTGCTGTATACCTTAGCTGTAGCTAGCTTATGGCTAATGTGGCTTTGACCATAGACTGTATACTCCAATGGGCACCACCCGCCATCATCCATCACCAAGTCTGAAGGACTTCCGCTGGAGATGAGCATGGTGGCTACTTGGTTACCTCTATCAGTTTTTACCTTCCTGCCTCCTGATTTTCCTTCTCAGACATCAAACCCTGACAGATAAGATCAATGATAAGAAGGACCATTGGGGCAGAGAAGAGTGTCTGCAGTGAGGGAGAGAGTGTCTGGAAGGAAGCAGGGAGCAAGGGGAAAGAGTTTCTGCTAACAGTGAATAGGGAAGAAGGGAGGGATAGAGAAACATTATGAAGGAACTTTAAGAGCTAGAAAGGGGTTGAGAGGCAGTGTAAAAAGGACAGGTGGCTGTGGAGGGGGTCATAGACAAAAGGGCTGGATCTGTGAAGGGGCAGGAGTGTTATAGAGACAGTAGTAATATTTGCAGTGTTAAATTTTTATAGGTAGGCTTTTTGCTGTTTGAGTCATAGGAACTGGTGCTTTTATAGCATAGTAGCTTTGCTATATAGATTGTGAATTGCTTTTTTTGCAGGGTTTTGTGTTACTTTACAAAGCTTATAGTAGTGGAAGGAGTATGTATCTCTGTTACTGAGCTGACACCACAATTTGGGGAAAAAAACCCCATATATAAAATTTGTATGGTGAGTTGTTAAGGGAAATATTTTAACTGGAGCATCAGTTACATAGCTGGAGGTGCAGTGCTTATATTGAGATTTTGTTTATCTTGAATAGACTCCAGACTTGCCTCCCACATAAAAAATTGGTTGAATGATTCTATGAGATAATTTTAATGATATTTTTCTGGGTGGGAGCAGAAGGGGGGCTGAGAACGGGGGATTTCTTTATGCATAGAAGGCCCTTGGAATTTTTTTCTTGTAGTGTAGAAGAGTGTGATAAAGATAAGATAAGGAGAAACAAAAGTAAAAAAATATCTAGAAGAAAGCTTGAGAGAACAGAATGGACAAGAAGGAAGAGGTGATGTAGAAAAATGGAAAATGAATAAGGAAAAGATAGAAGAAAAGAAAACTGATGAAAAAAAAGACAGGATTAAGAGAGAGAATCAATCATAAAGGATGAAGATGAGAATAAAAGATGAAATATAGAGATTTGAAAATATTTTATTGACATTGTTACATGATCAGGTAGATTGGCAGGTGTACCAAGATTAACAAGCATTGGCTGGGCTGAAGAGTTGGTGTCTAGCGTGTGCTTAATATATTTCATTCCAGTTTTTCATTGACCTGAATTCTTCAGAAGCTTTCTTTTTAAATGAGGCATGGCAAAATAATCAGTGATGGCCCAAAGCTGCCTAGTTCCCACTGCATTCCAAATTGTACCTGCAGGATGAGCATATTCCGATAACCTGGGAATCGCCTACTTGAGAGTTTCATCTGTATGTCCATATCACTCAGTAAAGAGACTGTCTCATACGTGTAGCAGTGTTGGGTTCTGATCTAATAATTGCTATGTTATTTATTTATTTATTTATTTATTTAGCAAGCATTTGTAGCCCGCTCCTTCCAGCGATCAGAAGCGGGTAGGATTACTATTGTGAAACTGCCGAATCAAGGCAGGTACAAATTTTGTTTACATACAGATTGTCAGAAAAGCACATCATACAGAGTTAACACTTCTTAGCTATGGGGGAGTTCATTTACATATATACATAAATACATATATACAGGATAATCTTCTTGGACTGTCGAATCAAGGTAGGTACAAATTTTGCTTACATACAGATTGTCAGAAAAGCACATCATACAGAGTTAACACTTCTTAGCTATGGGGGAGTTCATTTACAGATATACATAAATACATATATACAGGATAATCTTCTTGGACACAGTGGTCAGGGGCTGCTCCATCTGTGGGTTTAGTTCAGGTTGAAATGTGATTGGAAAATGTGCGTTTTGAGTTTCTTTCTGAAGTCTAGAAGGTCATTGCTAGCTCGTAGTTCTGGTGGGAGTTGGTTCCACAGTGTTGGCGCCACATATGAGAAAGCCCTGTGGCTGGTGTTAGTTTTGGCAGATCTTATATCTGTTGGAGTGTGAAGGATGTTGGAATTGTGGGTTCTTCTGTTTCGGGTAGGAGGTTGCAATCTTACTAGGTTGTTGAGGAAGGAAGGTGCTAAGTTGTGGATGAGTTTGAAGGTGGTTGTTAGTATTTTGTATTTTGTGCGAGCTGTTATGGGTAGCCAGTGTAATTGAATTAGCACTGGTGTGATGTGGTCACTTAGATTTTTCTTCATTATGACCCTGGCAGCTACATTTTGTGCTATTTATTTATTTACATTCTCTTATATACCGTGCTATTCTGCATCAGTGTGGTTTACATTGAACAAACTGAAATTACATTGAACAGGGCATTATAACTTGGAGATAATTATTTTACAGGGAACATGAGCTATGGAGGGTTAAGTGGCTTGCCCAAGACCACAAGGAGCACCTGTGGGACTAGAAACCCCAGTCCTTCTGGCCCAAGGTTGCTGTCCTCTAGTGGGATTTGAACCCCCGACCTTCCGGCCTGAAGTACCTTGCCCCAACCACTAGGCCACTCCTCCACTCCTCCACTCCATGTTAAAGGAGAGTATATAAGTACAGGCTAAGGGCATCATTTTAGAAGCTCTGTTTGTGCTTACCATGTCTGAAATCACCCATTCAGAAGTCGGAAGCACTGAGTCATAGCTAGGTCCATTTTAGAAAGACCTGAAGTTACATGTCTCTGGGGCAATCATGGCTATGCTGCATGAGAGTGTGGGTTTCCGAAGCGGTCAGCATGTCTCATCCTGCCAGCAGTGATGTCTGTCTACTCCTGCTCCAAAGCACGAATAGACATCAGAAAAGTGCTTGTTCTGAGACCAAAATATCTGGAGAGAGTAGAGAAGAAGGTACTCTGATAACCTCATTACTTTCCACAACTGTAAAGAACAATGAAGGGAAAAGAAGATACCTGTTTTGTGTTTGATGCACCACTGCATATCTGCACTTGCAAAATAGCAGGCAGAGACATGGACAAGCATGCAGCATGGGATAGACATCCCTGTCCTAAAATATTGTTGCAGGGACGTCTATGTGGCTATGACCACCACCATCCATTTTTAAATCAGGCCAAAACTTGCATGTGGATAACCTATTGAGCAGTTTACAATTTAACACAAAAGAAGGCATGAAGAAAAGGAACTCCATGTTACAGACAGAAAAGAAGGAGGACAGAGGCCAAGTGGATACAGTTGGGTCATATCCAGAGGCCAGCCCAACCACAAAAGCCTGCTTAAAGAGAACCATGGTGCATGTTTACTAAAATTCACTAAGGTTTGGAATCTTAACGCACGTTATTGTTGTTGTTATTAAGTGCTGTTGAGTTAGTGCTGACTCATGGCAACCTCCTGGATAAGTTGTCCTAAACTCTGGTCTTCAGTCAGGTGGCTAATTGTTGATAGAGTGGCATCCATCTCTTTTGTTATTGTATCAATCCATCTCATTGCTGGTCTTCCTCTCTTGTTTTGACCTTCTACCTTGCCAAGCATGATGTCTTTCTCTAACGATGTCTCTCTTTGCATGATGTGTCCGAAGTATGAAAGTCAAAGTCTTGTCATCTGAGCTTCTAAAGAGAGCTTAGTCTTGGTCTCCTCTAGTTCTAACTGGAGCATGTGTTAAGTGAAAAAAAAATTAGTGCAGATGTGTCCAACTTGTGCTAATTCTTGGGAGTGTTCCTGGCATGTCCCCATGCAATTACTGCGGGGAAAAGCACCTCACTGCACTAAAACTGCAGCCACAATTAATGCAGGTGCACTTAATGCCAGCTATTTAGGTGGTGAGAAGTGCACCCATGCTAACTGCAAATTTCATAATCGGCGCAAACCAATGATGCCTGTAATAACCATGATGTGCAGTCAATGCCCACTCTCCACCCAGTCCTGTTGGAACCTGACAGGTACTTATGACCTGGATTTGGCCACTATTGGAAACCTGATAGTGGGCTTGAAGGACCTTTGGTCTGACCCAGTATGGCATATCTCATGTCCTTTGTCAGCATGGGATTTCTATCTCGCTGGCATTTTTAGCAAGCCGTAATAGTTACAGTGGTCCCCTGCTAACTGATTACTGTGTGCTAAAGGCTATAGTAAGTATTAGCGTATTTTAGGAAACCTGCACCTACATGCTGAAGGCAGCAGTTGCATGGGGCCTGCTTTCCTACGGCCTTCTTTGGAGGCTTACAGAGTTTCACCCAGAGGAAGCCTATGTCCCACTAAAATGTGATACTATAGTTTATCACGTCTGATCCAACTGAAGCTTCTGACTGCATCACTTGACCCACCTAATCCATATATGGGAGTCCTAAAAATTTCATTTATATTTTCCATTATCCTGAAAAAGTAACATGTTGTTATAAGCATGGGATAAAAAAGCTTTAGTTAAGAACCTGTCAAATAAAAAAAATCACAATATTTCATGTTGTTGTTGTTGTTGTTAAGTGCCGTTGAGTCAGAGTCGACTCATGGCGACCCTCTGGATAGCTATCCTAAATTGTGTTCGGTCTTCAGTCAGGCGGCTCATTGCTGACAGACTGGTACCCGTAGCTGCTGTTATTGTATCGATCCATCTCATTGCTGGCCTTCCTCTTTTGCATTGACCTTCTATCTTGCCAAGCATGATGTCTTTCTCTAATGATCTCTCTCTTCGCATGATGTGTCCAAAGTATGAAAGTCGAAGTCTTGTCATCTGAGCTTCTAAAGAAAGCTTAGGTTTGATCTCCTTTAGTACCGACTGGTTTGTTCTTCGGGCAGTCCATGGTATACACAATATTCGCCGCCAGCACCATTATTCAAAGCCATCAATTTTCTTCCTGTCTGTCTTTTTCACTGTCCAGCTTTCATATCCATATGATGTTATTGAAAATACCATGGCTTGAACAAGTCGAATCTTTGTATGGAGAGAGACATCTCTGCTCTTGAGAATCTTATCTAGGTCTTTCATAGCCATTCTGCCAAGAGCAATGCGTCGTTTGATTTCTTGACTGCTTGTTCCTTCTTTATTGATAGTTGATCCAAGTAGGTTAAAGTTGTTCACAATTTCAATTTCTTCTTCAACGATGAGCCTGTTGATTATGCCAGTTGTCATGATCTTTGTCTTCTTTACATTAAGGTGCAGGCCCATTTTGAGACTATGTTCTTTGATTGTGAGAAGCAAATGTTTCAGATCATCTTCACTTTCAGCCAGTAATGTAGTATCATCAGCATAGTTGTTGATGAGTCTTCCACCAATCTTCACACCTCTGTTGTCTTCATACAATCCTGCTTCTCTGATGATTTGTTCTGCATATAAATTAAACAGGTAGGGGGAAAGTATGCAGCCTTGTCTTACACCTTTGCTTATTTTAAACCATTCTGTTTCTCCTTGTTCCGTTCGAACTGTTGCTTCTCGATCAATGTACAAATTGCGCAAGAGAACGATCAGGTGTTCTGGTATACCCATGCTTCTTAATGTGGCCCAGAGTTTCTCATGGTTTACACAGTCAAAAGCCTTGCTATAGTCGATAAAGCACAAATAGATATCCTTTTGGTATTCTTTAGTCTTTTCAAGGATCCATCTCACATCCGCAATGATGTCTCTCATTCCTCGCCCTTTCCTGAACCCTGCTTGCACTTCAGGTAGTTCTTGTTCCAGGTATGGTTGTAGTCTTTTTTGAATAATCTTCAGTAGAATCTTGCTGGCATGTGGGATCACAGCGATTGTTCGATAATTTCCACAGTCAGTTGGATCACCTTTCTTTAGTATTGGTATAAACACAGATCTTTTCCAGCCAGTTGGCCATGATGTTGTCTTCCATATTTCTTGGCAGAGCCTTGTAGGTATGGTAACAGCTGCATCAGATTGCTGCAATACTTCTATAGGAATGCCATCAATGCCTGGTGCTTTGTTCTTTGATAAGGCTTTCAATGCTGCTTCAACTACTTCTTTTATCACCAATGGTTCCCGATCATAAGGTACAGGTTGAAACAGCTGTTGGTCCACTTGATCTTTATCATATAAAAACTCTGTATATTCCTTCCACCTTTTCTTGATCTTCTCAGCATCATTCAACATAGAACCTTGAGCATCTTGTAACATTCCAATTCGAGGCTCGAACTTTTTCTTTAACTCTCGTAGCTTTAGGAAAGCCGATCTTGTTCTTCCTCTAATAGTTTCTGCTTCTATTTCCTTGCATGCGTCGTTGTAGTACTTTTCCTTGTCCTGTCTTGCTACATGTTGGAAATCTCTGTTGAGTTCTGCGATTGTCTTTCTTTCTCCTCTGGCTTTAGCTTCTCTGCGTTTCTGGGCAATTTTCAGAGTTTCTTCCGTCATCCATTTTGGCCGTTTTTGCTTTTTCATCTTTTGTAGAGACTTCTCGCTTTCTTCCAACACAACCTTCTTGATGTCATTCCATAACTCTTCCGGAGCTCTGTCATTTGTATCTAAAGCAGCAAATTAAAATCGACTTTGCAGGCAGACTTTAAATTCCAGTGGTATATTCTCAAGGTCATATTTTGCTGCATTCATGAGTGGTTTGCTCTTTTTCAACTTTAGCTTGAGTTTGCATACTAGTAGTTGATGATCTGTACCACAGTCAGCTCCAGGTTTTGTCTTTGTTGATGTTATAGAGCTTTTCCATCGTTGACTTCCACAGATGTAGTCAATTTGATTTTTATACAATACATTGGGTGAAGTCCATGTGTACAGTCGCCGCTTGTGTTGCTGGAAAAAGGTGTTTGAGATGAATAGATCATTGGTCTTGCAGAATTCTATCAGTCTTTCTCCAGCTTCATTTCTGTTGCCAAGTCCATATTTTCCAACTACTTTGCCTTCTTCTTTGTTGCCAACTTTTGCATTCCAGTCACCCATGACTATCAGGATATCCTGTTTGCATGTTATGTCAATTTCAGCTTGTACTTGTTCATAGAACTCTTCAATTTCATTCTCTTCTGCAGCTGTTGTTGGGGCATATACTTGAATTATAGTTGTGTTGATAGGCAATTCTCGTAGACGAATAGAGATTAAGCATTCGCTGACTGCATTGTATTTCATTACAGTTCTTGCAAATTTCTTCTTTATTATAAATGCAACACCATTTCTTCTTTGTCTTTCATTTCCAGTAGACCATGTGATCATCTGATGCAAAGTGCCCGATGCCAGTCCATTTCAGTTCGCTGACACCCAACAGATCAAGTTGTACACGTTCCATTTCATTCTTGACCACCTCCAACTTCCCTTGGTTCATGCTTCGTACGTTCCATGTTCCAATGTGTAAGACATCTTTACAGCTTCTGACTCTTATTTCGTGTGCAGCTACATCAGCAGTCAGACTTCCCAAGGGCTTTGACCCAAGCACATCATAAATGCTGGCTTTACTCTGAAAAGTCTTCAGCTCTTCCCCAGTAGCTAGTTGAGTGCTTTCCGACCTGGGGGTCTCATCTTCCAGCACCATAGCACAATTTGTTTTGTTGTAACTATCCATTGGGTTTTCATGCCAAGATACAGAAGTAGATTGCCGGGCCTTTCTTCCGCACAGTTTAAGTTTGGTGTTGTTGCCGTTGTCACAGAAATGTGATTCTCCGCCGTCAACACTATTCCATTCTGCTGCTGCCCAGATGGGTGGTTTGTCTTGGTCTGGCACCTCAGCTGAGACCTGTCCATCTTGGGAGACCCTGCCAGTAGTTAAACTACCGATAGTTTAGCTCTCAGCATCACTGATGTATGCAAGCCCTCACAGCACGACAAGCTGCAAACCAAGTGAGAGACAATATTTCATATATTTTATAAAATAGAAATGTAATTTCCATACTTTAATATTAGCGAAATCTGTTGCTTTTCCTTTGAGGGGTTCCTAAACAGTTTTCAGTGTTCTTATACCTTATGTACATTGACATGCAGTCCAGTATTTTCACTTTGTCTTCTGTTCTGAGGTACATGACGAATTTTATAAATAAAACAACAATTGTGCAAACTCAAGCTTCCAATTGTTGGTATTATGTGGAACTGCTGATTCAGATTATCATAGGGAACACACAGATTTTTATAAGTACTGATGTCAGTTTTCCTAACAAATCACTATTAATGATGAATTTTTAAATAGTGATAATTTGGAAGATTAGACCGGCTGCACCCTGGTAGTTGCATACTATGGATAAAAAGGTAGCATCTGTTAAAATGAAATGTGGCCACATTTTCTCTGTAGCTTAATTAAATGCCAAAATTTATCTACATTAACAATAAAGCGTTGAAATTTATTGATCAATCCACATGATGTAAGTTGACAAATGGCTTAAGCCATTTCCATAATGCCTTCCACAAGTTTAAAATTTGTAATGAAAAAGAATACTATATTAACATTAAATGTGAAATGAAAGGAGGATTTTGTAAAAGGGGAGCCTTGCCCTGCGGCAGTGTACTTTGTTTTCCCGTGCCCCGTCCAGGCTGGGGCTGTTGAGCTCTGTACAGATGGGTCTCTGACAGTCTTACAGCTGTTCTCCTAATTGTCCATTAAGTGTTCTATTGATTCTCTGATTCAGAGTACATGTGTCTTTCAGCTGAAGCTATCGTGTGAAGTGGCAGTACGTTGCTGGTAGAATGACAGAGCTGGCTGAATCTTAAAAATGTGGGCTGCCAGTTTCAATTGCGGATTCTGCTTTCAAGGGAGAAGGTTTCGTTTCAAGGAGCTTTACAAAAACGGATTAGATTTAGTTTTCTAAAATTTTCCCAGCGTCAATTAAAGCGGCGGCAGTATGAAGACTTTTTAATTCTCTCTTTAGCATGTGCGGATTGCACCTAGCTGATGAAAGGAACTCATGACTATATTGGTCGTTCCTAACCAGCGATTAGAATTATGCAACCCTATGTAGATGTGGGGTTTATTTTCCGGCACACTGACATGAGCTAAGGCATTCTCATTTGGCTAGCAGCCGTGCTCGTAGCATTTTTTTCAAAAGCGAGATCATCTGTAATTCTGGATTATGCCAGTCAGACAGAACACTGCTTAAAATCATCATCTTATAATCTGAAGACTGAAAGATAAGATGCATATCTTTTGCAGGGACCATAAATCTTCAAAGAAACAAATAGCCGTAGATAAAACTGTAAAAGTTATTTAGCTCACCACCGAAAAAAAGATTTATTAATCTAAAATTTCCAGTCCACCGTGTCACGATTTGCTTGTCGCATGGAATCTCATTTCTTGTAATTGTATATGCCTCGCACGTCAGACTAAGAGCTTGATCACTTCATAGGTTCAACTTTATCAATTCTCTTCAGATGCAGAACTGGGGATAAAAAGGAAATGCAACTTAAAGTAAAGAAATCACAGCCTTCTACCGTCCAAGAGAATTTAACCTTTCCCTTGCAGTCTGTTTTTTTGTCACTGCAGGTATGCCCACATCAATTTGGTAGCCCTTTCCCCTTGTTTGAGAAAGTCAACCATGACCAGGAAAAGGCAAAAAATGTAATTTAATATTTATTGAAAATGTCACAAATATAAGACAAGGATATTAGTAGGGATAGAGTCTAAAACAACTATTACCCAAATTTAAAGCAGTGTTAGATCCATGAAAAGAGGTATCCCATCGTTCACTGAACTTTCCATGTACAACTCGGATAAACATTAAATATCCCACAGTGAACTGTGTAAATCTGCCTTAAACTTAAAATTAGGCATTACCTACCCTCAAAACTCTTAAAATGTATATTTAGAATAACTCCATGTACAAGCGGCATCCCCCTTTTCATTGCCCCATTCAAATGCCTAACATCCAATTGCAACTACTTCTAAGGCACGCAAAGTTGCCTTAGGTTCTAGTTTCCTCTCCAGACTCGAGAAATTAAAATACAGGACCCCATCACCCAATTGTTTTATCTTATTGACCTTTGTATCCACCAAGCAGTAAATCTGCCTCAACTAATCTGCTGATCTCTTTATAACAGACCTCTCTTATGGGAGGAAGCATTTTGCCCCATTTCTGCAAGACTATCCTCTGTCGTGCCAAGATCAATTTCTTGACTAGATTTGCCTCCATTACCCCATAAAATCATAGTAAGAAAATAACAAAGTATATAAATGATCAGCTGCTCTGGGTTCTCCATGCTCAACATTCCCCTTACACCTATTCTTACCTAAATGCCTTTCAGAAATGTAGAAGCTTTGGACAATTGTATAATAAATCTGAGGTTATAGCATCAGCCTACAGGGAGCTCAGCTCCTGGGAGAGTCTGCTGGGATGAACTTTTGACCTCCTACCATTTGTTAGTGTGCCTCACCAGGCAGGCTGGCTATATCTCTTAACCCCATAACTGCTGATTCCTGCCAGAGGCTATCTTGTTCCTTATATAACCCCAGTCTCTGTCTGGTGCCCTTGCTAGAGCTTGGTCTACAATACTAGGTGTTTCCTTGTGCCTTAGCTGCCTGCTTTACTCTGGATCCTGATTCTCTTCATTAAATCCTTTGTGTCCTGTACCAGTCCCTGCTGAGCCTTGGCCTTATTCCTGCCTTATACTTCTTTGGTGAGTGCCCAGTGTTCATGCCTCCAGTCTCTTTCCAGGGTTGCCCTGATTTATGATACTCATCTTGGGCTCTAGATTCAGGCAGCGAAGACCTGGTGGCCATCAGCAATGGAAGGCTCGCCCTGAAGGAAAAGTGGCCGCTGAAGGCAGAAGAACCCACTCTCTCTCTTTCCCCTGGACATAGTGTGCCACATTCTGTGGAGAACCTGTCCATGGACCTCATACCTGTTCATTGTTCCTAGGTCTTCCATATTGACAAGAACTGCCACAATAAAGGAGTCAAACCACCTTTCCTTCCACATAACCTCCAAAACCAATGAGATCTAGTCTAGAGATACCAAGTCCCACACGAATGGAGGGGAGCTCATGCACACATGCAGAGATTCCCCCATCTCGGATATTTCAAGCTTAGCTGACTCGCTCTCACTGCCATCCGCTTCTGGACTCTCTGAAGCACTGTATATTAGCAGTGCATGTTTATCAGTAATGCATGATGTAGGGCCTCAGAGCGCAGATGTGCTGAGGCTCTTCTCAGTCGTACCCTCTCTGGCAGGAAGTTTGCAATGGAGGGGGCTGGGCCTGGAAGAGACTGCATGTGCATCTGCACGCAAAGGGCCCTTGGCATGCATTGCTGATATACAGTGCTTCAGTGCACCTGGGTGGCAGACAGCAGTTGAGGGCAGGTCAGCTAAACTGGCAAGAGGTTGGGTGAATGCAGTAGTGGGCAGTTAGAAGAGATGCTGCACATGCATGAGGGGATGGGGGAAAAGGAGAAAGGCTGTCAAGAACGGAAGGGAAGGGTAGGGTAGGGTAGAGTAGAGATTCTGGACACAGAGGAGGTGGGAAGATGAGAGGAGGGGAAATGCTGGACACCCCAAGGAGATAGAAAGAGAAGGGAAGATGTTGGCCACTTTTGGTGGGAGGGAAAGAAAGATACTGACCATCATGGGGGGAGGTTAGGAAGAAGAATGGGAGATGCTGTCCACTTGGGGGGGGGGGTGTAATTGAGGTCAAAAGGGGATGCTAGAGGAGAGAGTGATTGATTAAGAGCAATGAGGAGGAATTGCTTGAGAGGTATAAATTTATACTCCTGAAAATTTGTTGAAAAAAATCTCACACATTGGCCTTCAATCTCACTCACTGGGGCAGTAAATCTCACTCTTTGGGATGAGCCATCCTTGGCATCTCTGCTACTCTTATCAATGACTTTCAGATGCACAGGATTGAAATATGCTTTCCAAAAGAACTTAGAGCATAAGAAAAGCCATGCGGAGTCAGAAGAAGGTCTACCAAACGTGGCATCCTGCCTCTGACAGTAGCTGGTCTGAGTCGTCAGCGCCAGGCAGATCTCAATAAGTGGACCATTTCTATAGCTCCTCATACTATGGTCTACTATAGTAGCTGCTATTAAACATCTCCAAAGATACTGGGCAATATGTGATGAGAAAGAAGACCGATTGATTGTGATTAGGATTTTGTCAAGAAGAGTTTATTGTAAGCAAGACTCAGATTTCTGAATAGAAGGAGGTTCAATCTTTTCTACGGATAATGCTCTGTTTCTACCTATATTTTTTTAACATAGTTGTTATACTGCCATTCGTTGTACACATCAAGAAAATTTTTAGTAGTCCCTTAATGAATAGAGAAAAGGAAGTGGACAAGATATGGCCATTAGGAAATGATGTACCATTAACCAACCAATCTTTGGTGTAGTGAAACAAAACGGAAGACAGAGACACATCATGCTTTCCATGAGCTTCTATTTTACACACTGTTCTCAAAATAATGTTTCCAAAACGTTCCAGCATAGCCCTTACAGTTATCAGCTATGACGGAGACATTACGTGTCTAAAAGGACCGGTGAAAGAAGATGAGGTGCCCTAGGTGAACTTCATCCCTTGCCCCGCCCCCCTCTCCGGCACCCATTGCCAACACTGCCTACCCTCTCTAGGACCTGAAGCAGCGGCAATGGCTGCAAACAGCCCATAACACTTACCTTGCAACTTTAGCACCAAGGGGCTCTTTGCTTGTGCCCTTTCCGATGCCCAATGGCAATTTCCTGTTTGCAAACAGGACATCAGCATTGGACAGTCTGAGGGGGTGGAAGGAAACAGCCCTGAAGTTGTAAGGTAAGTGCCATGGGGCTGTTTGTGGCCATTGCCGCTACTGCAGGACCTGGACAGGGATGGCAGTGGTGGCAATAGACCGCCCCCTGGACCAGTGGTGCTCTAGGTGACTGCCTAGTTTGCCTAATAGTTGAGCTAGAAATATCGCTATTACTCTTATCTTATATTTTATTTATTTATTTTATTTTATTTAACAATCTCTTATATACCGCAGCTTCCTAAGATCAGCTGCGGTTCACAAATAACAACAGGCAACAAATCATGGATTTGTTTTACATATAACGTCATATAACTATAACCAATGTACAGTAAACAGAAATGTTGAACAGATAGCACTGAACAGTGCAACACTATATACATTATGTACATTAACATTATATTATTAAATACATATACAAGTTATGTGGGATATAATCATTATGAGTAGTACAGATGCAGATAGGGCAGGTTTTCTTTTCTGTTATAGTGAGATGTAGATAAAACTGTTTAGCCTTTGTCTAATTCTTTTGATGGCTGTTCTATAGTGTTGTAGTGCATTGTAAAGAGGTGTGTTTTCAGTTTTTTTCGGAATTCATTAATCTCTGTTAATATTCTCAGTTCAACAGGGAGGGAATTCCAGGCTGTTGGGGCTGCATGTGAGAACGCTCTGTTGTTTGTTGATTTATTTGTTTTTATGAAATCTATGGGGGTTTTAAGTTTGTTTAGTTGATTTTTTCTTTGAGTAGGTTTTGGATGTTCTTTGGTAATTAAGTTACTTAAAGTAGATGGTGTCAAATCAAATAGTGATTTAAATACTGTTATTAGTGTTTTATATGTTATTCGGTTTTGAATTGGAAGCCAGTGAAGGGATGCTAGAATTGGTGTTATATGTTGATGAGAGTGTGTTTTTGTTATTATCCTAGCTGCTGAGTTTTGTGCGAGTTGCAGTCTTTTGATGTTTTGTTTTGATGTACCTAATAATATAAGGTTCGCAAAATCAAAGTGGGGGGTTATAGTGGCTTGGATTATACTGATAAAATCATGTATGTAAACAAGAGGTCTAAGTTGTTTAAGTATTTTAAGTTTGTAGTAAATTTTCTTTGTGGTATTTCTGATATGGGTATCTAGAGTGAGATGTTTGTCTAAAATGACTCCTAAGTATCTCACTTCATTCTTTATTTTAATTTCTTGGTTTTGAAGTGTTATATGTGTTGGTGGGGTATAATCTTGGTTTTTGGTGACTATTAGCACTTCAGTTTTTGAATGGTTTATTAGGAGATTGTGGGCATTTAGCCATAATGTTATTTCATTAAAACAATCCGAAAGGAGTTGCAACGGTATGTTAGGGATAGTGAATGGGATGTACATCATAATATCATCTGCATATAGATGATAGAGTACACCATATTTCTTAAAGATATTGCAAACTGGTTTTATGTATATATTAAATAGTAGAGCTGAAAGCGCTGAGCCTTGTGGTAATCCTGTTTCAAATTTATATGATTCAGAAGTTTGATTGCTTATTCTAACATTTTGCGTTCTATTGCTCAGATAAGAGGTGAACCATTTGTGAACTGTAGAGTATATTCCTATGTGTCTTAAGTAGTTAAGCATTATTGAATGGTTAACACTATCGAAAGCGGCTGATATGTCAATAAATAAGAGGATAAAAGCTTTTTTGTGGTTGTCTATTCCTCTTAGTAGTGTATCGGTAAAAACAGTCAGGAGTGTTTCAACTCCATGCTTGGGGCGAAATCCATATTGTTGGTCATCTAGCAGGTAGGATGAGTCAAGAAATTCTTGTGTTTGTATTTGTACAGTTTTTTTCGATGACTTTTGCTAAGAATGGTATACTTGAGATAGGTCGGTAAGATTTTGGGGAGGTTTTGTCAAGTGTATTATTCTTCAGGATTGGTCTGATTTGTACTTGTTTAAGGGTGGGTGGGAGGTAACCTTGGAGTAGTGATAAATTGACCATAGGAAGTATGAATGAAAGAAGTGTTGGTAGTGTGTTTTTTATCCAGGTTACTGGACAAGGGTCTAGATAGGATGTTGTGGTGTTAAGATTGATAATGATATTCTTTAATGATATTTTGGATAAAGGGTAAAATTCTGGCCATTCATTTAGCATATGGAGAGGTTTGTAGATAGGATCTAAGGTCATTGGTGAGTGTTTTGATTTATTTTGATAATAATTGGCTAGAGTTTGTGCAGAGATGTCAGTGATTTCCTTGTTAGAATCTTGAGGGTTGGTTGTTAGGTTGGTAATTATGGAAAATAGTTCTCTTGGTCTGTTATATGATTTTGATAGGATTGTAGCATAGTAATTTTTCTTTGAGTTATCTATGGCATCTTTATAGTTTTTGAGGTGGTTGTAGTATATTTCTTTCTCAATAGTGGATTTGGTTTTGCGCCATTTATGTTCTAGTTTTCTTAGCTCTCTTTTCATTTGTTTTAAAGTGCTATTAAACCATGGGGTGCCGTTGGTTTTTGAGTGGGTTGATTTTTTATTAGTTTGATGTATTTGGGCTGCATTGTTTATGGTAGTATGCCAGTTTTTGACTGCTTCATCCAGGGTTGTTGGAGAAGGATCAAGGAGAGGGATTGTGGCATCCAGAAATTCAGTTTCGTTAAATTTTTTAAATTTAATTGTATGGTCATTTCTTTTGTGTTTTATGGTGTCGATGGTATTGTAATTGAGATTTAGTTTGATAAGGTGATGATCAGACCACGGTATTTGAGAGCATTCTATAGAGTCTGGATTAAACAGTTTAAAGCATAAGTTAGGTAGTAGTACTAGATCAAGGGTACCACCCTTGGTGTGGGTAGGTATGTTTATTACTTGATGGTATTCGAGATCTTGAATTGTTTCAAGAAAGAGGTTAGAGTCATTCGTTGGTAGTGAGGGAAGGTTGAAATCACCTAGGACAATTAGAGGACTCTGTTCTGAAGATAAGTTGAGGAGTTCAAATAATGATTGGAGGCTATCAGCATTTTGGTTGGGGGGTCTATAAATTAAACAGATTCTGAGGTGATCTATTTTTATTATGAGCGTGTCCATGTTGTTGTTTGAATTAGCTAGTATTTTTTTGGCTTTTAGGTTTTTATTTGTCATAATCAATACACCACCTCCTTTTTTGTTGGTTCTATGTGAGTAGGAGATATCATAGTTTGAGTTGTGCAGTTGATTTAGGAGAACTGTATCTGTATCTGTGAGCCAAGTCTCTGTTATGCATAGAATATCTGGTTTTGAGTCAGTGAGTAGATCATTAATTATAGGGATTTTATTTTTCAATGATCGGGCATTTATAAGGGTGCATGATAAAGATGTAGACTTGTGATGGTGGTTAAGCTGTGTGGTATGTTGTAGATTAATTTGTTTTATTATAATTATAATAATAATTATAATTATTAATAATTAATATTATAATAATAATTATAATTATAATTATTAATAATTAATATTATAATAATTAATATTATAATAATAACAGCCATTAATAATTATTAATAATTAATATTATAATAATAATTATAATAATTATAATCATGAAACTGGAATTGAAAAAAAGTCAGGCTTATCTCAATTTGGAAAATCCCAACGCCAGACTCAACGCTGAGTCTGGCGTTGGGATTTTCCAAATTGAGATAAGCCTGACTTTTTTTCAATTCCAGTTTCATGATTATGTTGTTCATGTGAAAGTTACAAAAGTTACAAAAAGTTATGAAGTTTTACAGAACATGATGCAATTTAAGAGCATTTGGTGAAGAAAATCAACACCATAGCTCCTTATAAGTCTGAGACCCGTTCAAAAGTAAAAACAAATTGAAAACAAATATTACTGTATAAAATATGTGCACCAGTATGATGGGAAGTTAAAGACTAAATTTAATCATTCCTATAAGATAAGAGTAATAGCGATATTTCTAGCTCAACTGTTATTTTACACTGTAAAATAAGGACCAGCTCTAATTGTCTAGTTTGCCTAATAGTCATGCTAGCCCTGATATCTAAGCTTCATACACCACAAGTGGCAATGTTAGCTGGTTCCCTTTTGTGCTTGGGCATAAATTATAATTTTATTCTTGGCTATTTTAAAAAGCTGGGTGCCTGAGGTTTATTCTTCCACGTGTGGCTAGCTGTCCTCAAATTAATTCCTCATTCCTTGTCCAAATGCTCGTTAACTGACAGTGAGTGGACTAATCTTATCTTTCATGGTTTGAAACAGAGGCGAATTACATAAAAATAAACACAAGTGGTTCAATATTCATAAGGGCTCTTCTGATTAGTAGAACCCACTAACTGGATAAGCCCCAGTGAGCCCAGTATTCAGTGGCATTATACAGTTAATGCTGCTGAGTATTTCCTCTGACCACCGTAGCACTAGCTGGATATTACTAGGGCAGTTTGTGGGCGGAGCAGGGGAGAAACTGGTACTTATCCGGATACTGGTGGTGTTCATTGTTGCTATCCGGATAAGTATCCACATAATTCAGGGCAGGAAGAAAGCTTCCCTGAGTGTGTGTGGATTGGCTATTTGAATATCCACTGAAAATTGGCGCTGACTGAATCTCTGTCGCTGCTGCTGACTGCAAATCCAGATCTTCAGCAGCAGCCACTAGCTGGACACTGTTGCTGAATATCCAGATTTACTTTGCCCGCAGCAGTTGGCATTTAAAAAAATGTTGATCGCTGCAAGCTTGATATCGGCCCAAAGATCTCTACAATAAACTAAGAGCCCTTGTGATCTCTTTCTGTACCTCGGCATTTGTAACTGAGCTTCTGGGCTGAAAATATGTGAATAACGGAAAGCCTATGGTGCTTTTTGCTTGTGCCCCTTCCGACCACAGGCAGAAGATCCTTTGTGAGAATAACTGAGAAAAGGTTTTCAATTTGAACTGGGGAGCAACCTGCCCCCTGATTGCCTATTGCCAAAGCTTATACAAAACACAGAAGCTCTCTTATGGAAAAATAGGGACTGTGGAGCTTAGTAATTGATATGGGAGGGCAAACAGGACAGGCCATATGGTCTTTATCTGCCCTCATGTTTCTATGTTTGTATTTGACTACTCATACTCAAGAAGGGGAATAGCTGGAAAAATGCCAGGCTCCTACTCCTCTTATTCAAAGCCCACCATAATTTAGTTCCCAAAGGTAATCCAAATTCCTGTTATTGATAAACTTCAAGAGCTACTTTAAACATTTTCCCCGCAGTCATGCTGGCTCACACTTGGGCTAGCCCATAGTGCTAGTGAATTCAACGCAGCCAATGCATTATATTTATAAAAACTTGGAAGACCAATCCTACCTTACTCCCTAGACATTTGCAGAGTCTTTAGATTAATTCTAGTCCATTTGTTATGCCACATCAAGTTCATTGCTATCTCATTCAGTCAGGTCCACCCCAACCATTAGGCAAACTAGGATGTTGCCCAGGGCGGCAGTTTCTGGGAGCAGCAAAGAACAGGTCATTCAAAGCTAAACAATAGATTCTGACAGCCGGGGGATGCTGGAGCAGAGGGTGAGGGGATGCCAACACCTTGAACCAACTCTGGTCCAGCCCTGTATTCAGTCTAATAAAGAAAGAAACTAGGACCATTACAAGCAATGGAGAAAAGTTAGGACACTCTCAGAAGTTAACACATTAAATTGTCGAAGCCAGCTGCCCACTTTAAAGTACTTAAAGAAGTACATTTCAAATTGATTTATTATTTATGTAGGATTTATTACCCATCTTTATGAAGAGATTCACCTACGATGTGTAGCTTGATACAGACAACTTAACATTGTAGTAACAGCATTAACAGTAGTTCAATGACCAAATGTCAGCATAATCTACAATTAGAACAGTGAAGTAAACTTGAAGATGGGCAAATTAAATTAAAGTAATAGCAGTAATATGATACCGTGTTAGCAATGTGCACATTACAGCAACACAATAGAACATTCACATAGCAGAACTATGATATATCAGCAGAATATAGATAACAAACCATAACAGGCAGCACAGTTGAACTTTAATATAAGTAGATATGATGCATAACAAGGCCAACACAACACAATGAAACATCTTAAACGGCAGTAGAGGGGGCAAGTGCAGTTAAAAGACATAAACAGACAAGATAGATGAGACAAAAGCATTGGGATAAATAGAAGTAGGTGGCTAAACTGAGGATAAATGATATGTACAGCTGAATAAAGTATCTGGACGCTGTCTCATTTCCAAGGTGCGCTGCAAGCTAGTCATGATGTGGTGTGAGTGACTCAATCGTTAGTCGCCACAGCCATTAAAAGCTTGGGAAAAGAGTCAGGCTTTCCCCTTCTTCTGGAAGTAGAGGTCATCTTGGCCCCTCTAGGAGTGAATTAAAGCACGTCTGCTGTGGAGGGATGCAACAACAATGTGGATGATGCTGCTGGAAGGTAAGATCCCAATGAGAAGAATGAATTAATAAACAAATAAATGTCATCATGTTTCACAAGGTGGCTATATTAAACTGCTCTAAACGTAGACATTTCCGAATCTGTGTTTGGGTCCGGAGAGGAGCGTATGCAAGTAAATCTTAATTTTGAATTCTACACATGCGTCTTTCCTGGAATCCCAGGTGTTGGGATGGCAGGTAAAAACATTTTAGACCTAGGACTTCTGATCTTAAGCAATGAAACACGCCAGGTGCAATTTTGAAAAAAGGTGTCTGAGATTTTTCTGGAGTTTATCCAGTACTTTCCAAGGGCCTGTCTTGGAGCCTGCACTCCTGCCTTTGTGCTTTTGTGGTTCTGACAATGCCTCAGCTGCGCAAATGTGTATATTTGTTTCCGCCAGGAAGGGTACCCAACAATGGCACCTGCACTGCAAAAAACACTCAGCAAACCTCTGGAAAATAAACACCTGCTGTACCTGAATCTAGTTTGCCTTGAGCTACAGTTGAAAAAGTATGACCTAAATCCAAATGCCCTTTCCTTCCCCTATCTTTAAAATTTGTGAACACCTTTTTATATGTTTGTAGTTCGATATCCATGGCAAGGAATCTCCTTCTAAAGCTCATTCTCGCAGTGACATAATCTCCACCTTGCTGGCATTCACTTTACAAAACATTGACTAAAGTTGGTAAGGATACATATAGAACAATATCATTCATACACAGTGCAGTCCTCTGCTTTACATTCCATATTCCTTGATGATTGCCTTATATGCAGCCAGCAGAAGGTATAAGGAAAGCCCTGTAGAACTGAAAATATTCAGAACGTGTTCCATTAACTCTGGTTTCCCTTCTTGGAGGAACACATAGGGCTTGCAGGCACTTTAGAATGTTGCCTGTCCAACCACACCCATGCTCCCTCGGGGTCTCTATCGTGAACTACCGTTCCGCCCCATCAAAAGCTTTTTCTGTGTCTAAGGTAACATCGGAGACTTTCAGGTGAAACATTTTAATTCATATCAAAGATTTTGCTATTTAGAGGGCTCTTTTACTAAAGTGTGCTAGATTTCAGCAACTAGCATGAGTTTAGTGCAAAAACGAATATGTGGTAGTTGCAACCGCTATGCGCCAACTGCTGGGGGTGTGGCCAGCATATTCCAAACAGTTACCGCCCAGAACAGTACTCTAATGTGCTATGGCAGTGTGCACCATTACCACGGGTGCACTATCTATTGAGGTGGTGGTAGGTGAATCTGTGCCAACTGCACTAGGTACAAGTAGCTTGTGGTATGCAGCTTTGCACTAACTGTAGAGTGCTCATCATGCCCACTCTGCACCCCTAAAGTATTCCTTCGCTACCCCAATGCGCGATGTGCTGATAATGTAGAAATCGGCTTGTGCTGTCACGGTCCTGTGCTGTAAGTTACCATGGGTTTCAGCATGCACTTAACATGCAACAAAACCTATGTTGACTGCGCATAACCCTTAGTAAAAGGGCCCCTTAGACTGGATCATTCTAATCTTGTTACCAACAGTTTCGTGACTTTCCAGTTACGAGCATAGCAAGATGTTAAGTGGGCAGGGCTGGTGCAAGGATATTGGGCCTCCAGTTTTACACGTCTCCCCCTGAGATTTTGATGATGATTATCAAAACACCATCCTTCTCAAAGCAATTCTGTAAAAATATGTAATTAGACATCATTGGGTCAATATTCAAAAACACTTATTTGGTTAGCAGGACCTGCTAACCCAGATAAGTGCCAGACAGCGCCGTTGAATATCTCCTCTGACTGCCTGTACACATGGGGATAGTGCTTGGGCAGTCCATGGCAGGGCAAGGGTGGTCCAAGAGGTTATCCGGTTAGCAGTGATTTTTAATTCACTAAACAGATAAGAAACCACATGAAGTTAGGCCAAGAAAAGCAGGCCTACCTTTATTTGATTTTGTTATCTGGCTGAAGATCATCACTATCTACATTGCCTGCAGTGGTCACTGCTGAAACCATTTATTCAGCAGAAGCTCCATCTGTACACGTCCTCTAAATATCTGGTTTTATTTTGCCCATGGAAACTGGCGCTTAAAAAAATGCTGAACGCAGCAGGCTGAATATTGGCTCACACGCTTATAAATATTAAACTTTGCTTTTCATGGATGTATGTGCTCATTCTCTTGCAGGTAAAATACTTGGCTAATGGCCCGTTGAGTTTGTGTGACTGTCAGTATCTATTGTTTTACTTTGACTGCCGCTGTTCCTCAGAATCTGCTGCCTAGGCAACTGCTTAGTCTTGCCTAATGTTTGGACCGCCTCTGTAAGCAGAAGATGTTCAAGTTAAAAGGGATATTCTTTTAAATTCTGAATAATGTGAGTGGCTGGAATGCAGGACCTTAATGCCCTAGAAATGTCGCATTCCGGTCACTTCAACGTCCTAGCAGGACTGGGTCATAGCCAAGAGAAGGCCTGGGCGGGCTGTGTTTCCTTTGGCGTCAGGCCCACCAAGTCAGCCGCAGCAGAAAGTTGAATAAGAGGAGAACTGGAAGCGGTGTCAACATTCACACTATCTTATGCCCAATTGCGTAAATCCTATGCCTCACCAAAAAATAAGTCCTGGTTACACCATTATTCCCTAAAATAAATTTTAGATTGTAAAAAGAACAATTGGGTCAGTGTTCAGTGGGATGTATCCGGTTAGCCCTTGAGCAAAAGGAAAGTGTTTTCATAAGAACGTAAGATATGCCATACTGGGTCAAACCAAAGGCCCATCAAGTCCAGTATCCTGCTTCCAACAGTGGCCAAATCTTGGATAATTTGAAAAATTATTTTACATGCATCTTTCTTTCACATTAGTCAAATATAAAAACAAAGATGTATACACATTTTGTGATGCCTAGTTTCCTGTTTTGCTACAGAAATTTATATCAAGACTAAATAAGCTATAAATCATAAATTTGCAACTGCCAAAATTTTCAATGAAAACAGTGCGTTCTTACCTACAAGAGATTACTAGTAAACTAAGGTATAGGAGGATAAATAAATAAGACCCCTGATTTTAAATGTAGGAGCAATCAAGGGCACATGAAAAGTATGAACCAGGGGCCACTGGGCTTTCTACTACCCGTGGCAGAAATTTGTGTGAAATTGGATAAATGGTTCAAAAGCTGTTTAAGTGGGAGCAAGAGAGAGAGAGAGAGACCTACAGCCATGATGATTTTATAAACGATGTTATGAATTAGGTTAATCATCTTTCCTGAATTGTGATCTGTATGAGCTGTTCAGTGCAAAAAAATTCTGTCCACTTACATTTCCACTCTCCTAAGCTCCACTCTCAGTCTGCTTTTAAATACAGATTTCCAGAGGCTTTCAACTTTAGACTTTTGTCTCATTGAATGAACTTCAGCACCACTAAATTCTAAGTAAATTTGTGATGACTGAGCAATATACATTGGCTGAGCTGGAATCCAATAACCCACAGGACAAATTAATTTTCAACAAAAAGGGCACAAACCTCTAGTGCCATAAGTATATGGAATCTCATTCTATCTCTCTGGAGCCATTTTTGCAAATCACTACAGCAATTCATAATCTAAATCAGTCTCCTTTAGCAGCAGAAAGATCTTTTTTCATGACAAAACAGAAGATGACATTCATTAGTGCCTAACTTGCATAAGCTATCTCAAATTTATAGGTGCTCTCCTTATCCTGTAAGAATTCCATTGTCTTCTACAGATAAAGGAAGATTCTGGCTGGGACAGCTTAAAATATGAATTGGAACTTTTAGCAGAAGTTTTAACAGTTGACTTTATCTTAGAAATAAAATCAGTCCTACTTTAAGGATTTAAGTTTCCATTGGGTGCTGTTTCATTCATGCCTAATATGAACCGGAGTTGATCATGAATTGTAACTTATATTTCAACTTCCTGTCTGGCCAAAACAATCAGGTTTACCACAGTCAGTATTAAGCAAGGAGTATGAAGGCGACGTTTGCTATGTGTGGAATAATATTAAAAGCAAAGAGGAGTGGTCTAGTAGCATTATGATTAAGGAGACACCATTGGAGAGGGACATGGGTAGGTTGCCCTACTGGGGGATCGAGCATTCCACCAGTGGGCCTCTGGTGTAAATAAACAGTAGGGCCTCTTTAAGTCTGTCTTTTTAAAGGCGCAGGGTTTAAAGGCCAGGATTATAGGAATGAGGTACTGTGTTTTTAAAGGGCAGACTCGGAGTGAACATACTGCTGCTACAATTTGTTTATATCATTGAGGCAGCGGTGGGATTCTGGAACAGCACAGAAAGAGAGAGAGAGTGAGAGAATGGGCCAGGGACAGGATCCTCTTGCCTGGGCTAATTTTAATACCAATCCGCTTCTGGACATGACCTGAGAACTGCCTCCTTCCACTGGTGCTCTGCATCACCCAGGGGAGGTCTTTTTATCACAATATCCAGGTCCCAGTTGAAACAAGGGAGGACATTTTCAGAAGGTTTAACGTGGTTAGAAGACCTGCTAACTGCCTTAATCCCGGTGAGGGGGATATTCAGCTGCACATAGTCATTTTTTGCCACTGAATGTCCCTTCCTAAAGCTGCCGCATGCTCTGATGTTAACCGCATAGCATTTCGGCATCCTGGGCCTTCAGCGTTCGAGTTAAGCAGTCAGCAGCGATATTCAGCTGCTAGCTGAAAATGTGATCCCGCTAAAGTTAGGCACAAAACAGTCTGTTCAAACTTTAGCCGGTTCAGCTTTCCAGCCACCAGGCAAACCAGGTATTTAATGCTGGTGGCTGGTATGACCCCACCATTGAATTTATAGGTCTAATTTTAAACGGGGGCGGCCAGTTGCTTTATAAGAGCTGGCCGCTGTCATGGAATATCGACCCTAAGTATTTTTCTTTATGACTTTCTTAATCAAGTGGACACTCAAGTTCTCGGTGCTACCTTTTTTATTGGACTAACTAAGGGGCCCTTTTACTAAAGCATGCTGTGCAGTTAACGCATGATTTGGAGTGCGTTAACTGAACACTCAGACCTGTGATAACAGTTACTGCAGATGCATGATAGTTAATTCATGCTGATTTTTGTGTGAACTGTCAGTCATGTGCTAGGGTGCTGAATGGGAGGTTAGGGGCAGAGAGTGGTCGCACACACTGCTGGTAGGAAGGGAGGGGATATTGCGCAATGTCAACGCTGCCATTAGAATGGGGTCACCGAATGCCACCTTAATAGGTGGAGGTACGTGCACCTGCGGTAACTGTGCCAGGCCCTAAGGCGCTCATCTATGTGTCAGCTGTCAGGAACATGCTGGTCACACCCTGAGAGTTACCACGGAGGCTTTGCATTTAAAACACATATGTTTTTGCACTAAACACGTTAGGTGTCAAACCCTAACACACTTTAATAAAAGGGCCCCTTAATCTATTTATGACTAGCTTTCAATAGCTATTTACCCTTCTTGAAAACTAAGCACAAATGTATTCATTTTGACCAATAAAATGATTTCATTTCTAACTTGTTTTATTTTTTTGAATCCTTTATTTCTGTATATCCAAGTGGAATAACAGCAACCACACAAATATATTTTTACTGCTACTGTTACCATTATTTGAATAGCTCTACCAGGTATACGCAGCACTGTACAGTATATATAAGAGTCTGCTCCAGCTCTGTGGAACTTAGAATTTAGTTAGTAGGGGTCTGCATTCAGTTTGTTTGGGTGCCTAAAAATTTTAAGTGTGCACGAATGGATTGTATGTATGCATACTCATGAATTAATTTGCATGCAATTGATTTGCACATGCCAAAACGTCCTACCGTGCATACGAGATGCGCATTTAAGAGAAATGTGCTAAAAAACATGAAAACCTACACACAAATTGGGAAAATGTATGGAAATCTGCAAACAAAACAAGCTAGATGTTCGGATAAAATAAATAACCGTTTGTGAAGAATGAGGGGAAAGACAAATTCTCAAAGGTACGTTAATAGTTGCAACTTAATTGAAGATGAGAACCATATTATTTAATTTTATGCAAGGGAATGTATATTTAGTTTATTTATTTATTTTTTATTCCGTTCTCTTTAGAATCAGTGTGGTTTACATGTATACTAACAGGTACTTTTTTTTTATTCCCTTGTCCCCGAAGGGTTCACAATCTAAGTGTACCTGAGGCAATGGAGGGTTAAGTGACTTGCCCAAGGCCAGAAGGAGTGGCCATGGGACTAGAGACCCCAGTCCCTCCGGCCTGAGGTTGCTTGTCCCCATGCAGGAATTGAACCCCTGGCCCTCCGGCCTGAGGTAATCTGTCCCAACCACTGATTTATAATAACTTAACTGAAATAATAACTTATATGCTCATGTGCCAATAGGTATAACTTTAAACATCTAGGCTATGGGTCTATTCTGTCCCGTTGGGACGTCCATCCCTGTTATTTTTCCTCCTTGCCATCCCCGACTAAGCCTCCCCATACATACAAGGACTTTGTACGGGGAGGCTTAGATAGGGGCGGGAGGGGCTGGTATGGAGGCAGAGTTAGGGCGGGCAGTGGGCGGTCCACGGCCCAGGACATACAGGGCCAATTCTGAAGTTGACCTTGTATGTCCGGGGCCAGCAGACTGGACGGGGGACTTATTACACCTCGTAGGACAGGAGGGCCATCCGGGAGCAAAAAGGTGAGGGGGTGCAGGAGATTCTCTGCAGCCTGACCCTGGCCATGGGAGGCAAAATTGTAGTTTGGGCTGTAGGGAAAGGTGAAAGTGGTTGGTGGTGGGGATCACGGCTCCTGAATGGAGCTACAGTGCCATGGCAACCGGACATCATGGCACCGTGGCTCCATTCAGGAGCCTGATTGAGTTAGCCAGGCAGGTGCCTGTACGTGCTGTCTGACGAGAATTGGGTCTATCTCTGTGCATCCGGTTCTGACCGGACGCACAGAGGACGGAACGTGCAGAATGGAATGTGCCTCGGCATGTTTAAAGTTGCACATTTTCAAAGCCAGCATCTAAAGTTAACCAGTGGCTGCACTGCTGACTATTGACCTCTCTGTGTAATATATATACAGATACTGACATTCAGAAGATCCCTTTCCCTACTCGCTTCAATTGCTATAAGACTTTTTTTTTTCAATTTGGCCTAGTTTTCCCAGCTTCCACAGTTGGCTCTGCCCTGATCATCTGCAGCTTTACGCAGTCTCTGTACTAGCGAGCCTTGCATAAACCAGATGGAGGCGAGGATGTAGTGAACTCTGTTTTTTGTAGACATGGCAAGGATTTGAGGTCAGGCCATATGGTATCATTTTCAGGATTAGTTTTTTGCCTGTCATCACTCCTCCATCAACCCACCTGGAAGCTGGAGAGGGCAGGCAGGTTCACATGTTTGTCATCTCCCCATCTTAGCCCAGAACTCTTCATCTCCAGCCGGCCCCCCCCCCTGCACTGCCCGCCCGGCATGCCCTTGTCCCGCTGCCACTTTTCCGGTTCCCTTGGCGGTGGAGACGGCAGCGGAGCAGATCTTCGATTGAAAAAAAACACTGGGTCTTTCCAACCCCCCACTTGCATGGTTGGTCTGATCCCTCCCTCCTCTGATGCGAGCATACTTCAGAAGAGGAAGGGATCAGACCAGCTATGCAAGTGTGGATTCGGAAAGACCCACATGTTTGGTTTTTTTTTTTTATTTGGAGGTCTGCTCCGCTGCCGGCACTGCTGTCGCAGCCAAGGGAACAGGAAGAGCGGCGACAGGGCAAGGCAAGCAGCATGGGGGGAGCCGAGGCCGGCAGTCAGCCCTAAATGTGCCCCTAGTTTTTGGTGCCCTGTGAGGCTGCCCTTCTCACACAGGACTAGATACGGCACTGCTGCCCAGGACACATTTTTAACACAATGAATTAACAGAGTCATATCCAACATATGTTAATGCACTGTGCATAATTTCTTTAATTATGAAGTGAAATTGGAATGTCTCTGATCTCAAGAAGCCATAGGTATGAACAAATGCTCTGTACTGTAATCTTTTTGTTGTTCAGTGCCATCGAGTTGATGTCGATTTATGGCGACCCTTTAGATAGTTCTCCTGAGCTGTGTTCAATCTTCAGTCGGGTGTCTAATTGTTGATAGAGTGGCATCCATAGCTGCTGTTATTGTATTTATCCATCACATTGTCAGTCTCTTCTTTTGTGTTGACCTTTAACTTTGCAAAGCATGATGCTTCTTTTTAATGATCTTCTGTTTGCATGTGGGTAGATTCTGATCCTTGAATAATGGGGTTGTACGTCCGGCTTGGACATACAACCTGCGAAGAGGCCCAGGATGGTATCCCAGCCCCACTGCTCCCCACACATACAAGAATTTGTGCAGGGAGTGCTCGACAGGGGTTGGAGGGGGTAGAGCGGGGGCAGGCCAAAGCACCTGGATGTACAGAGCCCTGGATGTCCACCAGCTGTCTGCTTCACGCCCAACTTATCCCACCCTGAAGGTAGAATGCCAGGCGCCACAGCAATTTTGCAGTTTTAGTCCTCAACCCCCCCAACCCCCTGCGTCACCACGGGACTCTATCATGAGGGCGGAATGGTGAGATAAGGGGTCTGATCGGCTGCTGGGTACTATTTATTTATTTAATTTATTTAAACATATTTTTATACTGCCTTTCTACAATTCAAAGTGGTTTACAATTAACCAACAAACATATCAGGGCCATGAAGCACTCTATTGTACAGTGAAAAGGACAATAAACCAACAGTATAACAGAAGTTAAACCAACAGTAACAGAGGTTAAATTTAGAACTATTTACAGTGTAGGTGTAGGGTGTGGGTAATCAAAGGTTCAACATTGTGACATACTGAGTCCAATTATCAAAGTGTATATGAGGTTTTTCTAACCGAATATGACTAGGGTGGTTGTGACTCTTGGGCTAAGCTTATGTTGTATTCTTCTTGGAAGAGATACGTTTTAAGTTTCTTCTGGAATTCAGTCAAGTCTGAGCATCATCTTAAGGTTGGGGATAAGGTGTTCCATAGTGAGGGGGCAAATAGTGTGAATGCTTTGTTACAGGTTGACTGCTTGCTCCTAATCTTCTCGGATGGGATCATGAGGAGTTTGAAGATGCTGCTTCTTCGTAGCCTTTCGGTTTGGGGGATGGAGATCAGAGTCTGAAGACAGGTGGCTGATACTTTGTGTAAGATTTTGAATATTGTGGTGAGGGCTTTGAATTTGATTCTCGCAGTGACAGGAAGCCAGTGTAGCTGCATTAATATGGGAGTGATGTGTGCTCGATGTGGGGCTCCAGAGATTATTTGTGCTGTGGTGTTCTCTGCTAACTGTAGTGGGTGAAGGGTATCCTTGGGAAGGCCTTGGTATAATCTTGCAATAGTCCAGGGTGGGTGTAATTATAGCCTGGCAGACAATTCGGAATAATTCTGGGGCCAGTACAGGACGGAGATTTCTCAGAGTTCTTAATTTATGGTAGACAGAGGTAGTCGTTCTCTTTATGTGTGATTGGAAGGTTAGCTGCTGATTTTTTGTTATGCCCAGATATTTTACTTCTGTTTTAACTTTGATGGTTACATCGTCAAGTTGCAGAGTTGGGGCGGAGAGAAAGTCGGGTTGGTGGTTATGAATAGAGCTTCTGTTTTCTCTTGGTTGATGTTCAGGTTATGTAGGCTGAGCCATTTTCTTACTTCAGTGAAGCAGTTCTGCAGGCTGGTGGTATCAGGTGATAGGGGGTTGATGGAAGTGAAGAACATTATGTTGTCAGCATAGACTTGATATAGAGTCTTATGTGATTTGAATATTTGGGATAGCAGTTGGATGAAGATATTAAAAAGGAGAGCTGAGAGACTTGAGCCTTGTGGTATTCCCATTTGCTGAGGGAATTGATTTGATGTAATTTGACTGGCTTTTACCTACTGTTTTTTTGGAGTCAGGAAGTCAAGAGTGGTGTCTTGAAGGCCAAACTCAGAGAGCCTTTGAAGTAGTAGATAATGTGGGAGGGAGTCAAAAGTGGAGGTGATGTCCAGGAAAATTAGTATGAATGCTCTGTTGGTGTTTTGCAGGCAAGTTGAGAGTGTGTTTAGTAGAGAAGTGATAAGGGTTTCAACTCCATGGTATTATCTGAACCCATGCTGGTAAGGGTCTAGAGGTGTATGCTCGTCAAGGTGGTTTTGAATTTATGAGAGGACAATTTTCTCATTATCTTAGCGACAAATGGGATGCTAGATATTGGTCTGTATGACTTAGGGGAGGATGGATCAAGCTTTGTGCTTTTCTGTAGGGGATGACTTGAGGTCTGTTTGAGTAGGGTGGGCATTAGGTCTAGAGACAAGGATATGTGGACTATGGTCATTATATATGACATGAGCTGAGGTAGATCTAGTCAGTTTTACCCAGGAGACAGGGCAAGGGTCCAGAGCAAAGGTTGTTGGTTGCTCTGGCTGAGTTGCTCTGGCTGGCCGTGCCAGTGCCATGGTGACAAGATGCCGCTGCACCGGCACACCAGGCGGAGTGTTGGGAGGACTGGATGGGCAGAGAGCTGTATGTCTCCAGCATCAGAATTGGGGGCACGCCGGGCCATCTAAGTGCCATGATTCTGCAACAAATAGCTCCCGCGGTTGCATAATCAGGTACAAAATGGCCCCGTATATCTTTTGGTCCTCTAGATGGCTCGGACGTGCCCCTCTCTGAATAGGCCTCATGACGTGTCCAAACTATGAAAATTGACGTCTTGTCATTTAAGCCTCCAAGAGAAGTTTAGGTTTGATCTCCTCCAGTACCAATTGATTTGTTCTTTGGGCAGACATGGTATACGCAGCAGTCTTTGCCAGCACTATAATTCGAAGGCATTGATTTTCTTCCTGTCTGTCTTTTTCACTGTCCAACTTTTGCATCTATATGATGTTACTGAAAATACGTCAAGATACATCTCTGCACTAGGTTCTTCTCAGCCATTCTGCCAAAAGCAATGCATGATCGGATTTCTTGACTGCATGCTGTTTCTTTATTGATCGTGGATTCAAGCTGGTTGAAGTTGTCTACTATTTCAATTTCTTCTCCATCAAGGATGAAATTATTGATTTTGCCAGTAGTCAGGCCCATTTTAAGACTAGTTCCTTCATCTTGATAAGCAGATGTTTCAGATTTGCTTCACTTTCTGCCATTAACATGGCATCGTCAGCATAGCGAAGGTTATTGATGAGTCTTTTACCAATCTTTACACCTTGATTTTCTTCATATAGTCCCGCTACTTTGATGATTTGTTCTACTACTGCTGAACATTTGTATAATGCTACAAAACGTACACAGCGCTGCATAGATACATGTAAAAGATGGTCCCTGCTTATCAGAGCTTACAATCTAGTCAACACAGTAGCTGTAGGCATGGGATACATCTAGGGGGAATGTTCCGCATATAAATTGAAAGTACACCTTGTACATCTTCGCTGATTTTAAACCATTCTGTTTCTCCTTGTTCTGTTTGAACTGTTGCTTCTTGGTCAATGTAAAGGTTGTGCATGAGAACTTTCAGGTGTTCTGGTATAGCCATGCTTCTTAATGAGGCCCAGAGTTTTTAATGTTTTGCACAATCAAAGGCCCTATTGTAGTCAATGAAACACATGTAGATATCCTTTAGGTATTCCTTTGTCTTTTAAAAATCCATCTCACACCTGTGATGATGTCTCTTGTTTCTCACCCTTTCCTGAACCCTGTTTGTATTTCAGGTAGTTCTTGTTCCAGATATGCTTGTATGCTGGTGTGTTGGAGCACTTATGTGATCATTTTCACAATCAATCGGATCATCTTTCTTCAGTATTGATATGAACACAGACCTTTTCCATTCCATTTTCATTCCATTCCATTCCATTTCAATGATGAAGTCTGCCAAATATCTTGGATGAGCCAAGCAGTACATTTCTTTTCAATAGCTTTTAACAAATTATTCCGGTCTTCCCGGAAAGCAGTCATTTGATTATCATCAGAAGCATTAATAACAGGATCTGCACGGGGCCACTCCCATGCTGCATTATCCCGCAGTTGGGGGTGGGTGACTGTCCTCAAGTCTATAGGATTTAAGAAGACTGACTTTAATAAATTTTGCAAATCTACCCCGGAGGGGTCATAAGTAGTTATTAGCTGACGCCAATAATCCACAAACTGATCAGGTTTTTCTCGGGAGTCAGGGCAAGATCTAGCCAAATTAAAAACTTCAGCTGGGGACCAATGAGATGCTAAAGTAACTAAACCACCATCCCCCCTAGGGAAGGCTCTGAATGGAGCCAACAGATCCATTTGCTTACTTTGCAACAGTACTCGGATCACAGTTTTTCAACTTTTCACTGTCAGAACTACCAGTCTTACTATCAGCTTCTGTCTGTTTAGTCAAAACACATATTTGTTCCTCTATTCTAAATATTTGATCTTTAAATTTTTCAAACACGGAAGTGGTGGCCTTTTGGGCTTTCTCTGCAGCCTGGGCTTGCCACCAACCATATACGACCCATTCATGACTGGTATGAGGTTGCCCTAAATCCTCAAAGGCCATCTCATACTGTAACCGCCTCAATTTGTCCTCCTGGAATATTCCACCAAGTGGGAACTGCATATTAGGGTTACTGGCAGTCAATGAATGCCAATGGCCAACATAATCTAGGGCGCTATCACCAAACCTGCGCCTCATTTCATAATTAGGGCTTCCTTTCTTTAGCCCTATTTCACGAGCTTTCTCACCCCACTCATCTAGCTGAGTTTTCTGTTTAATTTTACCGGCCTTATTGCCCATTGTAATTACAACACACGACAGACACCTGCCAATCAATACTCACGACAAAACTGCCCGTGTCCTTTCTGCTTTTTTGTTCCTGCTTGAAGGACAGATAATCCAAGTCATGGCACAAACTGTTGAACCCTTTCTCTCAGGGCCTGTCCTCCTTCAATGAACCTGGATTCTTTTAGTTAATTATCTGAAACCTTCTAACAGGAAGGAAAAGAACAAAAGACACAATTATTTAATTATTATTCCAGAGCTCTGTAAGGAAGGATCAGGGAGCCAAAGTAGGCCTTTCCATCTGGGTTCCTTCAAAGATTTCTCAGCCAGAGTTCCAGCTTTTATTGAGGATTATCAGCTGACACAGTTAATTTTTAATTAACATCTGGTGATATTCATATTACAAAATTTCAAGTCTAGAATAGGATCTGCTGATATCTTTGCCAAACAACATAAGAAAGCAGAAGTTACAAGGTTATGACTATATTCACTAGACACAGCAGGTGTCGCTATATTTCTGCCATGAATTAAAAGCTAATTAGTTACACTTACAATATTTCTATTATTTATTCAAGCTTTGTTTAATTTCCAGTTACATGTTGACCTAAGGTCTGATTCTCGAAAAGTTCATGCTGACCTAGTTACTAACTTTCAACCTAACATCTTGCAGGATGAAAGGGGAAGCACTGTCTGTAACCATTGATTTTTAGAGAAGCTGGCCTGTGACCCAATAACTGTGTACACAGGTCTGTTAGCTAATTCTCTGAAGCAATTGCTAACAGTACAGAAGAACAATCTAGTAGAGAAAAACTCTTTGATTTTGCAGTTTAGCTGTGAATTTCAATAAGCATATGTTTCACCTATAGCTAGCTTTACAGTCCTGTTTCATGATTTTCTGTACCATCACTGTCCGTACCTACGTCCAGTATTCCATATGTATATTCACTGTCACTGTCACTGTCCACCTCTAAATCCAAATTGCCATAGACAGGGTGATCCATAGTTGTATAGGTTACTTTAGTACATGATAACTCATCAATTTCTTTTATAGTCTCTAGTTTAGTTCTAGAGCCTGGGTTGAGGTGCCCTTTTCCACACTTTCATTGACTGCAATGTATTTCATTACTGTTCTTGAAAGCTTTATCTTAATTACAAATGCAACACTATTTCTTAAGAACATAAGATATGCCATACTGGGTCAGACCAAAGGTCCATCAAGCCCAGTATCCTGTATCCAACAGTGGCCAATCCAGATCACAAGTACCTGTCAGGTGCCCAAAAAGGTACACAGATTCCATGCTGCTTACCCTGGGGATAAACAGTGGATTTCCCTGGTCCTCTTTAACAAGGGTTTATGTACTTTTCCTCCAGGAACTTGTCCAAATGTCTTTTAAACCCAGCTGTACTAACAGCTTTTAATACATCCTCTGGTAATGAATTCCAGAATTTAATTACATGTTGAATGAAAAAATATTTTATCCGATTAATCTTAAAAGTGCTACAATGTAGCTTCATTGTATATTCCCTTCTACTTTTCGAAGGAGTAAACAACTGATCTACTTTTACCTGTTCTACTCCATTCATTATTTTATAGATCTCTATCATATTTCCTCTCAGCCATCTTTTATCCAAGTTGAAGAGCCCTAACCTTTTAAGCTTTTCTTCATAGGGATATCCTTCCATCTCCTTTATCATTTTGGTGGCTCTTCTCTGTAACTTTTCCAATTCCCCTATTTCCTTTTTAAGATATGACCAGAATTGAACACAATATTCAATGTGCAGTTGCACCATGGAGTGATACAGAAGCATTATAATATCCTTGATTTCATTCTCCATTCCTTTCCTTATGATTCCTAGCATTCTATTTGCTTTCTTGGTCACTATTGCACACTGGGCAGAGGGTTTCAACATATTATCCATGATCCTTTTCCTGGGTGGGGTTCCTAATGTGGAACCTAGCATCATGTAACTGTAGTTTGGGTTGTTCTTCCCTAAATGCATAACTTTGCACTTGTTCATATTAAATTTCAATTGTCATTTGGACGCCCAGTCTTCCAATTTATCAAGGTCCTCTTACAATTTTTCACAATCCTCATGGGTTTTAACAACTTTGAATAATTTTGTGTCATCTGCAGATTAGATCACCTCACTTGTTTTTCCCATTTCCAGATCATTTATGAATATGTTAAAAAGGAGCAGGCCCAGCACAGGTCCCTGGGTACTCCACTATTCGCCTTTCTCCATTGAGAAAATTGACCATTTTGCCCTACTCTTTGTTTTCTATCTTTTAACCAGTTCTTAACTGGTTAAAAGATAGAAAACACTGTCTCCTATCCCAAAGGCTTTCTGAAAATCAAGATACACTATATCAACCGGCTCACCTTTATCTACTTGTTTATTTACACCTTCAAAAAAATAAAACAGATTAGTAAGGCAAGGCTTTCCTTAGCTAAATCCATGTTGGCTTTCTCACATTAAACCGTGACTATCTACATGTTCAGTAATTTTATTCTTTATAATGGTTTCTACCATTTTGCCCGGTACTGACGTCAGACTCATCGGTCTGTAGTTTCGTGGATCACCCCCAGAACCCTTTTTAACAATCAGCGTTACATTGGATATTCTCCAACCTTCAGGTACTTCTTTGTCTATCCTTTCTGGCATAGTATACTGTACCATGTAATTGTCAGATGCAAAGAGTGCCATGCCAGTCCATCTCAGTTTGCTGACATCCAACAGATCAAGTTCTGAATGTTCCATCTTGTTTTTGACTACCTCCAGCTTTCCTTGGTTCATGCCTCATGTGTTCCATGTCTCGATATGTAAGATATCTTTGCAGCTTCTGATTCTCGTTTCAAGAGCAACTACATCAATAGTCAGACATCCTGAGGTTTTTGTTCCAACTGCATCATAAATGCTGACTTTACTCTGAAGAGTCTTCAGCTCTTCCCCAGTAGTTTGCTGAATGCCTTCCAGCCTGAGGGGCTCATCTTCCAGTACTCTATCAGAGTTTGTTTTGTTGTGACTATCCATTCGGTTTTCATGGCAAGATACGGAAGTAGATTGCCAGGCCTTTCTTCCATGCAGGTTTTACCAGTGTTGCTGCTACTGTCACAGAAATGGGATCCTCCACCATAACCATAGTCCCAAACTGCTGCTGCCCAAATGGGTGGTTTGTCTTAGTCTGACATCTCAGCTGAGATCTCTCCATCTTCGAAGACCCTGTGAGCAGGGCCGGATTTACCTATACGCCACCTATGCCGTGGCGTAGGGCCCACAGCTGACAAGGGCCCACAAAAATAGCCTTTTTAAAATTAAATTAAAAAAAAAACGCTGGCTGCTGACGCGGCAGCATGGACTGTTCCCGCGGGGCCCCCTCTGCTGCCGCGGCAGCATGGATTGTCCCGCGGGGCTCCCCATGCCCGGCTGAATCCCCTCCCTGCCTCCCTCCCTGCCGGCTTTGAGAGGCGCGAAGGGAGAGTGTCTCCCTCGCGTCTCTGTTAAGCCCGCAGGGGCTGATGGGAAATTTCCCATCAGCCCCTGCGGGCTTAACAGAGATGCGAGGGAGACACTCTCCCTTCGCGCCTCTCAAAGCCGGCAGGGAGAGAGGGGATTCAGCCGGGCATAGGCAGCCCCGCGGGACAATCCATGCTGCCGCGGCAGCAGAGGGGGCCCCGCGGGAACAGTCCATGCTGCCGCGGCGGCAGCCAGCGTATTTTTTTTAAATTAAATTTTACTTTAGGCCGATGGGGGGGGGGGGGGTAGGACTGGTAATGGGCTATTGGGGGGGGGGCTGGGACTGGAAATGGGCGGGGAGGGTTAAGGCTGGAGGTGGGCTGATGGGGTTAGGACTGGTAATGGGCTGTGGGCTGTTGGGGGGGTTAGAACTGGTAATGGGCTGGGGGGGTAGGACTGGTAATGGGCTATTGGGGGGGCTGGGACTGGAAATGGGCTGGGGGGGTTAAGGCTGGAGGTGGGTTGATGGGGTTAGGACTGGTAATGGGCTGTGGGCTGTTGGCGGGGTTTAGAACTGGTAATGGGCTAGGGGAGGGGGTTAAGACTGGTAATGGGCTGTGGGCTGATGGGGGCTGTCTGGTAATGGGCTATGGGGGGGCTAGGACTGGAAATGGGCTGGGGGGGTTAAGACTGGAGGTGGGCTGATGGGGTTAGGACTGGTAATGGGCTGTGGGCTGTTGGGGGGGTTAGAACTGGTAATGGGCTATGGGAGGTTAGGACTGATAATGGGCTATGGGGGGGCTAGGACAGGAAATGGGCTGATGGGGAGGGGTTAGGACTTGAGGTGGGCTGATGGGGTTAGGACTGGTAATGGGCTGTGGGCTGATGGGGGGGTTAGGACTGGCAATGGGCTATGGGGGCTGACTGGAAATGGGTTGATGGGGTTAGGACTGGAAGTTGGCTGATGGGGGGTTAGGACTGGTAATGGGTTATAGGGGGGGCTTAAACTGAAAATGGGGTGATGGGGGTTAGGACTGTAAGTGGGTTGATGGGGGGGCTAGGACTGGTATTGGGTTGGGGGTTGCTAGGACTGGAAATGGGCTGATGGGTGGCTAGGACTGGAAATGGGCTGATGCAGGAACTAGAAGGGAATGGATGCTGGGTGAGGCTGGAACTAGAAGGGAGCTGATGTTGGGGGAGGATAAGAATGGGATGGGGCTGGAAGAGTAAAATGGAGAAGGGAAAAATATTTTGTGTGGGAGGGATAAAAAATCTACAATTGGCCGGGTATTGGGAGAGTAAGTGGGGATTGAGGATGGAGGGGTAAAATTAGAGTGGATGAAATAGGAATGAGGAAAGAGCAAAAGGAGAAAGATTAGTATGTTAAAGCAGATGTAGAGAGAGAATGGAAAAAAACTAGAAGAGAGAAGAAGGGACAAATAGACAGCAGACGATGGAGAGTTAGCAGAAGACACGAAGAAACCAGAAGAAAGTGGCTGGAGCAATTGCAGCTGAAAAAAATGCACAAAAGGTAGAAAAATATCTCTTTATTTTGAATTTATTAATTGGAATATGTCAGCTCTGGTAAATGTGCATCATTAACGTCTGCGCTTTGTTTAGTACAAGAGCAAATTAATGTATAGTTTTATTTCTACAGTGTTGTACATTCCAAGTTTGGCTTTTGGGATTCCCAGTTTAATTATTGTCTTCCTGTTTCTAAATTGTGATTCCTTGTTTGGTGACGGTCTATGTTGTGCATGTGTAACTGAGCTGAGGTGTTCTGTTTATATAATTCCTATTTGACAGTGCCACTTGTTCTCTTTCCCCAGTAGGTCATGTATTGCTATTCTTTGAAATGTATTGGTTTAATATTTGCAGTGTTGCCTTTTGATTGGTAGAGTATGGTGCTTTGTGAGTCCTGGTAGTGCTGTTAGGATACGGCGGGTTTGCTATGGGTTCTAAATGGGCAGTGTTTGTAGTAGTTCCTAATGTGTCTGGCAGTTGGCACTGGATTATAGTAATGTAGAAATCTTTTAGTCTTTCTTTATCCATACACTTATTAAGAGGCACGTTTACTAAAAGTTAGTATATGGTAACATTATGCAAATATTTATGCAAATGAGGCCCCTTATGCAAATGAGGCCCCGCACCCCCCTTGGGCCGCCCCTGCTGGGGGCCCACAATTTTTGTTGGCATAGGGCCTCACTCAAGGTAAATCCGGCCCTGCCTGTGAGTAGTTCATTTACTGATGGTGTAGCTCTCAACATCACTGATGCATGCAAGCCAATATACTAAGCCACAAAAAAACCTGTGACTTTCTGATCATTTTTGTGAAATTTAGCTACAGGATAAAAATGAGCCCCTGGATCATTCAAGACCCTTAGCTGGTTTTGTAAATTGTTCATGCATTGCCGTGGCCTGGAATTTTGTGCCTTCCTGGCAGTGAAAATGTTAAATTTTCCCTAAAAATGAACATAGTAACATAGTATGTGACGGCAGATAAAGACCAGTATGCTCCATCTATTACCCTATTGTGAAGCAGTGGTAGGTTCTCAAAGAGGCTTATTACCCTGATGTAGAGGTTCTCCACATCAATGGTCTTGATACTCTTCCCATTCCCAATCCAGTATTCAAGTAGGGAGTCCCTCCTAAGCCCCGCCCACTCTCTATGAAGGGCATGTTATTTTTTTATGAAAATAGGCTTGCAAGGTCTTTTTCACATGATCATTTTTGTAAACATGTATATTAATAAACTGGTTTCTGTGAATTTGCTTCACAGAGCTCATTAATGCGGCATTTATATAAATTTTTGCATTTTTCACAAAATGGATTTCACACATATGAAGCAGCATTTTAGGAAGGTTGTTTAGGTGCTATCCGGGATGTCTACGTCAAAACATATGAAATTCCGTGAGAGGGGCAGTAGAGAAGGTGGTCTTGTGCAAATGCATTCTAAAATTGACCTATTTCTGCTCCAAAAGATGAATATCTCTGCCAACATACAAGGAAACGGGGACACACTTGTCAGGAAATAGGTGGCTTTATAAATACACATGTATGAAATATACATATCTACAAAACCAACATAGATGTGTCCACAACAGTATTTCAGAATATGAAGGTGTATCTGTCGTCACATACACGTTCCGGCCTGCCATTGAGCGAACAGAGATATGAAGTGGTGCAGTAGTTCACAAAAAGGCCTTGTATTTACTTGCATACTTTTTTGTGGGGGAAAAAATATTGAGGAGTCAGAGGCACTACAGAAATGATACGTAGTAGTAGTAGAAGTAGGGAGTATTAGTGAGTGGCCATAATGATTATTTTTCAAATGCCTATTCATGCCCGAGAGCAGGTAGACATATACGTATCCACCAGTGCTCATAAATGTGCAGCGTCATTCTAAAATGAGACATACACATGATCTTTCACAGCTCGCCTTGGACACGTCTCCGCCATGCTTCCATGTGACATACATGTGATTGCGCTGGATGCGTCTAAATTCAGGTCTTTCTAAAACGGCTCTTGAGACATGCGTGTGATTGGCACGTTTGAATGGGCATTTTCAGATGTGCAAATCACAAATAAAGTTTTCAAAACGATCCCCTAAACATCACAGCACGTGTTTTCTTTTGTGTGTGTTTTGACATTTGCCTTCATTTCTGCATTGTTTAACGTACAAAGCCCCTTTTGATCACGTTTTGCCCTTATCTTTCTTGGAAGATATATTTTGCATTGATGTCCTTTTCTCTTGTCTTTTAATCAGAAATATGTATTTTCCGTAAGAAATACATTTTAATTTTAACAGAGCTGTTTTTAAATACTTGTATAGCATCATTTAATATTTACGGAGCTACATATAGGGGCGTGTTTCGTAAGAAACGCACCAGTAGCCCGAAAGTTAGTATGGACACCCAGTGCTATTTTAAGGAGCATGTGTGTCCATTCCCCTGCCGTTTGCATGGTGTTAGTGTGCCACGTCATGCTAACTAGCATGCGGGTGCACTGACCACAACCCTTTGAGGTGGTTTAAAGTGCACCTGTGCAAGCAGTTACTTTCCGGGTTAGTACAAATCAAAATACCCACACCAACTGCAAAGCGCGATCTCTGCCCACATTCTGCTCACGACATGCCCAGTTCCCACTCAATCACGTGCTACCCATTTAAAGCAGGATATTTAGTGCAGGGCCCCAGTGCTAACTTTTAGGGTAGGGCGCTACCGTAAGCTACCTGTTAGCACACAATAGTAAATGTGCCTCATAATGCACTAAATTACGACTCAGTAGCAACAATATACAAAACTATTCCAACACATTATTTTTTTTTTTTAGTGCTGTCAAGTCAGTGCTGACTCCTGACGACCCAACACATAAGAGCTTATAATCTAGTCAAGCCAGTGGAGATGTGCATTGGTAAGGGTCAATTTGGTTTGTGAGCGTGCCTTAAAAGTAGTGCATGCAATGTCCATTTAAAAACATTGACCTATGAATTAACAAGTATAAAGTCAATCTGTGCATGTTAAAAAGTTCTAACATTAAAAAAAAGATTACTAAAGTTTACAACATCCCAATAAATGGCTAAATATTGGCACAAAAACCCCCCTCAACTATTGACCTGAAAACAAACAGAATTTTTTTTCATATAGTTTCCTACAAGATAGATAAACAATAACTTGTGAAGAACTGTAAACCTGGTCCCCCCCTCCCCCCCCCCAAAAAAAAATCCTTATGTATTGTTGGTCTGTCTTGACTAGATTGTGAACTCCAAGCAGCAGAGTCTCATATGTATTTGTTCAGTCTTGCATACGTATTTCCCCTACTTTTTAACTAAAAATAACTATATCATGTTGAATGTCATTGTTTTGAATGTGACTGGCCAAAATTTCATGATTGTAACTCATATGCTTTTTTTTCCTGTAGATCTGAAGCCAGAATGTCACATAACAGCAGTGATGAAATATCTTTTCTTAAAAGGGAACACGTCCAAACAAATCTACGATGATATGTCAGTTACATTAGGTGATAAGTGTCCTGCCTACTCTAGAACTGGGTTGCTAAGTTTAGGATAGGACATTTCAGCACTGAAGATGAAGAACGTCCTCGGAGACAAAGTGAGATGAGAATTCCAGAAAACGTGTATGTCGTTCATTCCTTGATACTGGAGGATCAAAGAATATCAGCTAAAAAGATAGCAGAGACACAGAAGATATCCTGATAATGTGTGGGCTATATCATCCATGACATTTTAGACATGAGGTAGCTCTCAGACAAATGGGTTCCCAAATGCCACAGTGCAGACCAGAAACATGATCCAGTAGTTGCTTCACACGCTGTTTTGGACCTTCAAGGTGGAATAAGCAGCACGTTCCCCCTGACCCCGCAGGACGTACAGGGCTGAGAGCTGAATCGGCCCTATACGTCCTGCCATCTCGGCCCGCCCTCACTCCGCCCCCCACCGGCTCGCTCCGTACTGCTGCTCTGGCCGTGCGGGTAGAGTCAGAGGGGGAATATGGACAGGACATGCAATCCCACAAGTCACCTCTCAGAATTGGGCCCATAGTCTTCCTAATTTATGGTTTATGAAATATGAAATGCATCTTCAAATGTTAACAAAATTCAAAACGCATTGTGGCCAGTTTTCAGTTTTGGGTGTTAGGAACCTAAATTGTCTCCTGAGAAATTTGATGAATGCTGAGCAGCTAAATTTAGGAGCCTAAAAAGTGGGCCGCTACAGGGATGGAGTTAGTATGGAGAAAGGCACGCAGCATTGATTTCAGCTCCAGCCACTTAGCTTAGAAACCAGTTTCCTACATAGCCGTGGCAAAATCATGCATTCTTGTAGTATTTTAGCGTAAGAAAATTTCCATGCGATTTATTAAATCAAGCCACTTAAGTAAAGCAGTTTTATTTATTTATTTATTTAATTAACCTTTTTTTTTTATACCTCTTTTCACCAGGTCAAAGCGGTGTACATGTAACACCAGTATATATTGGTTACATTTAACAATAACCTATGTACATTTAACATGGTCATATTTTGAATTACATTTAACAATAGTTTATGAACAGAAGAGGGGTGAGAACAGAGAAGATGAATGTTGAGATTAGATATATGCATTGATTAGGTATATGCATAGAACATTGAATACGTACAAGTTGTACATCAACAGGGTGGAATAAGGAGTGGAAGGGAGGGGAGAAAAGTGGAGGTGGGGGAGGGGAGGGGGAGAGTTACATTATGTGTGGTGGGTCCAAAATATTCTGTGAATAAGAGGGTCTTTAAGTGTTTCCGTAAGGTGATTTGTTCAGTGATGTTACTGATTTTCTGAAGTAGGGTGTTCCAGAGGCTTGTGAGGTTATTCCGTGCTATTCGTTCCCCCTTCCAACCCGTTTAACTTCCCCACTCATTTTACAGGGAAGCTAGATGGGAGTGGGGAAGGAGCAGATCAGGGGTGACATTAGGAAGGGCAGTGGGTGGTCGTCGGCCCCGGATGTACAGGGCCAATTCCAATGTCAGCCCTGTACGTCCGGGGCTGACTGCGTGGACGGGGATGAGAGATGGAATAAGTTCCCTGATGAGGGAGGAATGGCAGGCCCAGGGTTGGAAGAGACAGCAGGGGGCAGAGGGCATTCCCTGCAACCCCACCCTGGCCCGGGGAGGCCAGATCGGGGGTCGGGCTTCACGGAAAGCACTTTGGGAGCCGGCGGCTGGGGATTGCAGCTTTTCAATGGAGCCGCGGTGCGATGGCAACCAGATGCCATGGTGCCGCAGCTCCAATGAAAAGCCCTGACTAAATTAGTAGGGCAAGGCCTGTACATGCAGACCGGGTGTAATCGGGTCCCGGCCTGCACGTACAGGCCTGTTCGCGATTCTCATCCCACGGGGCTAGACATGCCCCGTGGGATCAGAATCACGACTCCCTCTATGCATCTGGTTCCGACCGGGTGCATAGAGGGCCTGGACATTGGGGATGGAATCGGGCTCTTGGTGAATAAAGTTCAAATGATCTTGTGCATGCCTATTGATTGCTTTTTGTTTTTCATGCAGTATGATCAGTGTGTTTTTGGTGCATTGTCTTCTTGATCTGTTGGATTGAATTGTGTGAAGTCATGTTTGCAGGTGGGAGGAAGATTGATCGTGGATGATTTTGAAGGTAAGGAGCAGAATTTTGTATTTGATTCGGCTTAGAAGTGGGAGCTAGTGAAGCTGTCTCAGGAACCTGAGTGCCTTTTTGGGAACGTGCAAAGTACTGGTGACCTGGATTGGCTGCTATTGGAAACAGGATACTGGGCTTGATGGAACTTGATATGGCATTTCTTATGTTAGGAGGAGCATTATGTGATCACATCTTGAAACACCTTAGATATGAAACAAGAATTTACACCACATTGCATGACTGGAAAAACCATGCGTTCCCCAGTGGCAACATACAATGATGGACACTCCATCCCTGGCCTAAATTTTTTCTGCACATTATGAGTTAATTTTATAAGGGGGGGGGGGGGGGGTTGTTTTTAGGTGCCAAGAATGTGCCTAGCTAGAGGTTATTTTTTTCACTGATGCACATATCTTCATTTTTGACCTCTTCAAAATTACCAACCATTTAAAAATATGTGTTGCTTGTTGGCACGCACTTTGTTGGTAGGCACGGGAAGAGTTTTGGCGGAGCATAGGTGGAGCGTACAAGTACGAATGTAGATTATAAAATACTATAACTTAGGCACATGAAAGTCTTGTTTATATCTTTGGCTAATTCCTCCATTGAGAATGTGTACGTGAGATGACTTGGATATGGTCAGCTTAGTAGTTGGTTTTAATCTATCAGTTTTCATTTTCTTTAACTATAATGTATGGGGAGCATGTTCCAAGGGATTAACATCGTTAGCAGACCTGCTAATAGCATTAATCCTGCCGAGTGGGATATTCAGTGGCACATACATGGTTTGCGGTGCCGAATATCTCCTTCTAAACCTTCTGAATACCCCAATGCTAACCACTTAGCGTCAGGGCATTCTGGGAGTGGCACACAGGGTTAGCCGATGAGTGGCAATATTCAGCCGCTAACTGGTTAACCTAAGGCCCAAAAAAAGCTGAACATCGTTACTGACCAGCTAGCTAAATCGCTATCCGGGCATACCGGATATTCAGTGCTACTGGCCGGATATGGTCCCAGCATTGAATATCCTGGGATCATTTTTTTCTTCCGTTTAATGTTTATTAGCATTTCCAATAGACAGTCAAGAATATACACGAATGAAAGAAAATGGTGTAACATTCCCCAGAAGAAAAGCTATCATAGATTACTCATCCCATTAAATTTAGCCCACAAGCATAGGAAATTACAGAGGCTCAAGGAAAATAAAAGAAATAAAGGGAGTAGTAGCACACTACCCCTAATAAGAAAAATAAATAAATAAACAAAACAGGGTGACCTCTTATGCATCAGCCGTATGGGATGACACAGTGACCGCAGTTTCCTCCCTAGCGGAAAGGAGTTCTAAGAGCTGCCCAGATTCCAGAAAGAGAAAAACTTTATCCTTATAGGTAATTATACAATGAGAAGGAAATATTAAAACACAACTCCCACCCAGAGAGAGAACCCTAGGTCTAAGTCCTAGGAATTCCTTCCTCTTCTGTTGGTTAGTACGTGAAAGATCAGGAAAAATGCAAACATGAGAGCCTAGGAAAAGCTCATTAAAATTCCTAAAATAAGAACGAAGTATTACAGATTTATCGGATTCCAAGGCCAGGGTTACAAGCACGGTGATCCGCTCAGTGACTACCTCAAGGGAATCCTCCAAAAACCCAGTCAGGTCCCCGGGAACCTGAGGGGAGTCACTGGAGCCAGTACTTCGAGGGCCAGCACCCAACTACAAGTACTGAGCCCTCACGAGAGGAGGCAGATTCTCCCGGGGAAGGTTAAGAGACCCTGGAAGTATCTACATACCATCTCGAGAGGAGGCAGAATAGGTAACTTGGGAAAATGTAATAATCTTAGATTATTCTTATGAACCTGATTTTCTAAATACTCTGTCTTTCTAGAGAGCAAAGTCTTATCTTTAGCTTGGGCAACACACAGTCCTCAAAGCTGTCCAACTTCTTCCATATGGGATATCCTTTCAACTTGCTCTCCTGAAGTCGAGAAACCTCTGAAAAAACAGATTTCAAAGTTGAGAGTTCCATACTCACTGTCCCCACAACCGATAGAAGAGAGGAATTCATTGTTGCGACGGTGTCCCACAGTACTTCTAATGTTATTGTATCAGGCTTAACCAAACACCCTGACTCCAGAATCAATACTCCTCCACAACCTGTATCCGAGGATTCCACAGATGTGGTCGCTGGTCCCACTGAACATCCAGCACTTCAAAAAGAAACAGTGGGAGAATCCAGCATTGCCTCGGAGCCTTCTTCACTCCCCTGCAGTTGCTATACTTCCTGGTCATGGTGGAAGGGTATGCTGCTCTGGGGACAACAATACCCCAGATGCACTCAGAGCCGCAGAGCTCTCACTTGCTGAAGATGCTGCTCCAGAATCAATGATGGAGAAACCACACGCAGCCAAAGTCCTCTGCCCCAACTGGGTGTTACTGGCCAAGCCCGAGAGTAGGCTGGCCTGCTTTTGCTTCCTCCGTCTCATCTTCACCAACAGAAGCCATGATTCAGCTCCAGATGAGGAGGTCAGTGCAGAGCAACCACGCTGAGGCACAGCCCTGCCGCCATCCTGGGATAATTTAAAGTGGCAACAGCCAGCCAATTTAATTGTATTGGCCACTACCACTGAATATGCCCCCCCCCAATATTTTAAGTGTGCTATGTTAAAGCACATTTTACAAGTGATCACCACATGCAAGCTATATGTAAAAAATAATATTAAAGCTATAGAATAACAGGGCTTAAAATGGAGAGAGGAGCACTGTGGGTTAAACTAGAAAGAGGGAAAAGGAAATCCATTTGCATTTGAGTGATATACAGATCCCCCTCACAGGGAGAAGTGGATGGAGATTTAATAGAAGAGATATGCAGCATTGCTATGAAAGGAGAAGTGCTACTGATAGGTGATCCCTGATGTGATTGGATTCTCTACAGGGAGAACTATTTAGGCAGCTAGTAATGGAACCCACATGTGAAGGGGCCATATTGGACTTTGTGCTTACCAATGGGGAAAGTGTTTCTGGTGTTATAGTGGGAGATCATCTTGCATCCAGTGGTCACCAGATGGTGTGGTTCAGTATTAAGACTAGGGCTGATAAAAGCCATTCAAAAGTGCGGGTCTTATATAGGAAACTAACTTTGCCAAGATGTGACAATACCTCAAGGCGTCATTAGTGGGATGGGAACAGCTAGGGGATGGGAAAAACAGTGGGCAAAACTGAAAGGGGATATTTTAAGGGCAACAAACCTTCTTGTTAGAAAGGTAAATAAAGGTAAAAGGAAAAGGAGGCTACAATGGTTCTCAAAAGAACATAAGAATATAAGATATGCCATACTAGGTCAGACCAAGGTCCATCAAGCCCAGTATCCTGTTTCCAACAGTGGCCAATCTAGGTCATATGTACCTAGAAGTTTCTCCAAAAGACTCAGGTTCCACAATGCTTGTACTGGGTCAAGCATTGATATCCTGGGTCCCTTCTTAATAATGGTTTATGGACCTTTCCTCCAGGAACTTGTCCAAACCTTTTTTAAACCCAGTTACACTAAGAGCCTTTACTACATCCTCCAAAAGAAGTAGCTGAAAAGGTGAAGAAAAGGAGGGAGACCTTCAGGAAATGCAAAAGATCACAGAGAGAGGAAGACAACCATCTGTATTTGGAAAAACTTAGAAAAGTTAGAAAAGTAGTCAGGAAAGCAAAGATACAAAAAGAAGAAGAAATAGCCAATGCGATAAAATGGGGGATAAGACATTTTTCAGCTATGTTAGTGAGAAGAGGAAGGGCAATAGTGTTATTGTTAGACTCAAGGGTGAAGCGGAAGACTATGTAGAAGCCGATGAAGATAAAGTGGAATTGCTTAACAAATATTTCTGTTGTGCATTCACAGATGAAGGGCCAGGAGCAGGACTTCAGAAAACACCTACAAATAGGAACAGAAGTGACAGGGAGCTCAAATGATTTTCAGAAGACTGTGTTCGTACGGAACTAGCTAAATTAAAAGTAGATAAAGCGATGGGACCGGATGGGATAAATCTGAGAATACTGAAGAAACATTGGGGCATTCTAACAGTTCCACTGACTGACCTTTTCAATGCTTCTTTGGAGTCGGGAGTGGTCCCAGAACACTGGAGAAAGGCACATGTGATCCCTTTACAAAAAAGTGAAAATAAGGATGAGGTTGAAAACTATAGGCCAGTTAGTCTAACTTCTGTGGTGAGTAAATTATTGGAAACGTTGTTAAAAGAGAGAATAATGAGGTTTCTGGAGTCCAGTGGATTGCAGGATCTGAGGCAGCATGGGTTTACCAGAGGCAGGTCTTGTCAGACAAATCTGATTGGTTTCTTTGAATGGGTGACCAGGGAGTTGGACCGAGGGAGAGCACTACATGTGGTGTACTTAGATTTCAGTAAAGTCTTTAAAATTGTTCCGCACAGGAGACTTATAAACAAACTGAGAACACTAGGGATGGACCCTAAAGTTACAGATTGGATTAGAAATTGGTTGAGTGGGAGACGAAAAAGGGTACAGACAAATGGAGCTCACTCTGAGGAGAAGGAGGTTACCAGTGGTGTGCCGCAGGGATTTGTCCTTGGCAGGGTTGGCCTAAGAGTTTCTGCCACCTTGGGCAGAAGCCTTGGCTATGCCGCCGCCTCACATACACTGTGCCACCCCACCTTGTGCACCGCATTGCCCTCCCTCCCACCTGCACCGTATTGCCCTCCCCACCATACTGAGCATTGATCACCCCACTGCTGATGTTTCTAGTGGCAGGGAGCTTACCGACATCCAATAATGTAAAGTCATCGGTGAATGTAGCCTGCAACAAACATATACAAACAAATTTGTCGGGTCAAGCAGACAGGAACAGTGGGTACTGGGTCAAGCAGTGATATCCCGGGTCCCCTTTAATAATGGTTTATGGACCTTTCCTCCAGAAACCTGTCCAAACCTTTTTTAAACGCGGCTACACTAACAGCTTTTACTACATCCTCCGGTAACAAATTCCAGAGTTTGATTACATGTTGAGTGAAAAAATATTTTCTTTTATTAGTCTTAAATAGTTTACCCTGTATCTTCATTGCATGTCCCGTAGTCTTTCTATATTCTGATAGCGTAAACAATTGATCTACGTTTACCCGTTCCACTCCGTTCTTTAATTTATAGACTTCTATCATATCTCCCATCAGCCGTCTCTTTTCCAGGATGAAGAGCCCTAACCTTCTTAGCCTCTCTTCATATGGACATCCTTCCATCCTCTTTACCCATCCAAGGGAGAGATATAATATACGGGGTAAAGCACTTCTGTCCACAAAACAAGAGTGGACCTGGGCGTGATTGTGTCTGATGATCTTAAAGTAGCTGAACAGGTTGAAACGAAGAGGGTGAAAGCCACAGAGACTACTATTACTACTACTATTTATTATTTATATAGCGCTACCATTCATACGCAGCACTGTACAGATATAAAAGAGGCAGCCCCTGCTCGTCAGAGCTTACAATCTAGTTAAGTCGAGACAAAAAACAGAGTAACAGTTAACATATAATACAAAGTGAAAACACAAAATATGGAGCTTGTAGTCTAGACAGGACCAAAGACAGGGGTCAAGATCTAAAAGCAATGGTGAAGAGATGGGTTTTTAGCCTGGACTTGAATAGGGCCAAGGAGGGTGCCTGGTGTATAGACTCAGGTAACTTGTCGCAGGCAAAGGGTGCAGCAAGGTGAAAGGAGCGAAGTCTGGAGTTAGCAGTAGAGGAGAAGGGCACAGATAGAAGCAGTCTGTCAGAAGAGCGAAGTACCCGAGAGGGGTTGTAAGGAGAGATAAGGGATGAAAGATACTGAGGAGCTGCAGAGTGAATACATTTATAGGTCAGGAGGAGAAGCTTGAATTGAATGTGGAAACAGATAGGGAGCCAGTGGAGTGACTTGAGGAGAGGGGTAATATGGGAATGGCGAGGCTGGTGGAAGATTAGTCGAGCAGCAGAATGTTGAATAGACTGAAGGGGGCAGAGATGGTTGGTGGGGAGACCAGCAAGGAGCAGATTGCAGTAGTCAAGACAAGAGGTGATTAAAGAGTGGACAAGCATCTTAGTAGTGTGTTCGGAGAGGAAGGGGCAAATTTTGCTAATGTTATAGAGAAAGAAACGGCAGGTCTTGGCTACTAGTTGGATATGAGTGGAGAAGGAGAGAGAGGAGTCAAAGATAACCCCAAGATTGCGGGCCGAGGAAACAAGGAGGATAACAGCATTATCAACAGAGACAGAGAGGAGAGGAAGAGGGGGGGGGGGTTTGGGGGAGATTTTGGGGGGAAAGATAAGGAGCTCGGTCTTGGACATATTCAGTTTAAGGCGGCGGTGAGACATCCAGGTAGTAAGGCAGGCAGAGACGAGGACAGATCTGAATTTAAAAAAGCATGAGACAAACACAGAGGATCTCTGAAGGTGAAAAAGGGACTATTGTAGTTGATATGGAAGGGCAGACTAGATAGGCCATGTGGTCTTTTTCTACCATCATGTTTCTAAACTATAATGCCTGAAAGAAAGGCACGCATGTCCAGGTTCAGGTATGGGTACAGTACCAAAAAGGAGCAAAGGATCCGCACAACACAAAGGAACAAAAAGAGCGGAGCCTGGACTGCCAAAAAATGAACTTTATTAATTGCGCCCCAACGCGTTTCGGCCACTGGCCTTCCTCAGGGGGTCTAAAGAACACACCTTATTGTGATCAAGTTGAGTGCTATCCCGGCTTGAGCATATGGGATACTAATTACTTATTGTAATCAAGTTGAGTGCTATCCCGGCTTGAGCATATGGGATACTAATTACAAACAGCAGCGTCCTGTTTTGCTATGCTGCTGAACAACTGTATCCCATATGCTCAAGCCGGGATAGCACTCAACTTGATCACAATAAGGTGTGTTCTTTAGACCCCCTGAGGAAGGCCAGTGGCCGAAACGCGTTGGGGCGCAATTAATAAAGTTCATTTTTTGGCAGTCCAGGCTCCGCTCTTTTTGTTCCCAGGTTCAGGTATGGACATGCCCGATATGTATGCCTGCGGGGCGTCTACATAGACATCCCTGGAATAGTATTCAAGACCAGGGACATCTCAGAATTTATTTTATTTGTTTAGCATTTCTTATATACCGCCTTTCAGTAGTATCAAGGCAGTTTATATTGAACACAACTGAGCAAAAGTTACATAAAACATGGTTACAGCTAACAATAACATACTATTTTATTCCTTAACAAGTAACTATTTACAGTTTGAACTTTAGACAGTTATCTATTTACTGTCTATCCTTAGGGTGTTAACTATCTACTATTTGGACGGTTTGGTTCCAGTTCTTGGTGTATTTAGGTCATTTGGTTATGAGGAAGGATTAACAGGAATACATGTGTGTTAAGCTTCTTCCTGAAGTCCTTCAGGTCAATTGTTACTCTTAGTTTACTCGGAAGGGAATTCCATAAGGTAGGTCTGTATATGGAAAAGGTATGTTGGCATGTTTCATGCAAGCTGGTTGTTTTATGTCTTGGGACTTCATGGAGGTTCGTGGTTTGGTCTCTTCTTGGTCTGTTGCCTGGTAAGGTATTATGAAGGACAGTAAACAGCCAGGAGTTAGATTGTTCATACTCTTGAAGGTGTTCATGATTGATTTGTGTTGTATTTGTGCTTGGATGGGCAGCCAATGTAGCTCCTTTAATACTGGGGTGATATATTCTTGTCTTGGTGTCTGTGATATCAAGCGAACTGTGGAATTTGGGGCTATTTGGAGTGGAAGGAGTGTACATTTTGGTTGAACTTGGAGTAAGGAGTTACAATAATCTCAGATCAGGGTAATGATCGCTTGGCAGACAGTGCAGAATAGATTTTGGTCCAGTAATGGGCGGAGGTTATGTAGAGTCCTTATTCTTTGATATGTCACTGCGGCTGTTTTCTTTATATGTGTCTGGAAATTCAGTTTCTGGTCTAGCGTCACTCCAAGGTATTTGATTTCTGACTTGATGGGGATATTGTAGTTGTTGAATGTGAGTTTCTCTGCTGGAACGTAGGTGGGGTCTCTGTTAACCACCAGTGCCTCTGTTTTGCTCAAATTCAGCGTGAGCGAGAGTACTTGTAGCCACTGTGTCACTTCATTGAAACATGAAAGGATAGTGGAAAAGTCTGGGTTCCTTGTTGTAAATGGGGTGTATAACATAATGCCATCTGCATTATCCTGTGTTTCTGGAGTATGTGACAGATGGGTTGGATGTATAGGTTAAATAAGAGGGCTGAGAGAGCTGATCCTTGAGGTAGACCTTGGTGTATTTGAAATGGCTTTGAGGTCTTGTTTTGCAGTTTAATCTATTGCAAGTATGAGTGGAACCATCTTAAGGGTGTCCCTTTTACTCTGAATTCTACAAGGCGAGTAAGGAGTCTTCTGTAGTTTACAGAGTCAAAGGCCATTGAGATGTCTATGAAAAGAAGGATGAATGCCTGTTTGGATCTTTCAATTCCTTTAAGCAAGGTATCAAGGAGGGAGGTAAGAAGGGTTTCACTACCATAATGTTATCGAAACCCACGTTGTTGGTCATCAAGAGGTGCATTTGACTCTACAAATTCCTAGAGCTGAAGCTGATCAGCTTTCTCTATTATTTTTGCTAGGAGAGGGATACTAGAAATGGGTCTATATGACATGGGTAAGGCAGAGTCAGCTGTAGAGTTCTTCAGAGGGGGCCTGACTGAGGAAGCATCAGTCCCTGGGTGAGGGAAGAGTTTATTATTTTGAGCAATGGTGAGATTAGCTCTTTCCTGAATGTTTTAATCAATGCAGTTGGGCATGGGTCTAATGGTGAGGTGGTGGTGTTCATCGTGGAAAGGATTTGATCAAGTTGGGTTTTTGAAATCAGAGTGAACAAGATCCGGGTTGGTGAGCTATTGGCTGTGTTTGTACGTGGTTGATCTAGTGCTATTGTATCTTTAGCACAAGGGAATTTGTTCTGGATTTAGGAGGCGTAGTCTTGTGGGTTCAAGCTTGGGTGACTTAGTAATTTGAAACAATTCTTTAGGTTGGTTGAGAGATTTGAAAATGACATTCACGTTTTCTTTGATTTATCAGTTTATTGTTTTCATCTTGTTTGATGGAGTAGTCTCTTTGATGTTCAGGGTCATGTGTTCTTCACCATTTGTGCTCAAGCTGTCTCAGATTATGTTTTGTCTCTTTTATGTCTTTTGAGTATCAGGGTGCTGTGGGGCTTCGCCTCAATGCTCATTTTGGCTGGAGTGTTGCGAATGTAGTTATCAGATTATTCCAATCATCGACTAATTTTGTGATATCTGTTGAGGATGATTCCACTAGAAGGGTGAGGTGATCAAAGAGGGCTTCTTTATTGAAGTCTCGGAATCTGCACATTCCCTGGTGTTGTGGATCTTTTTTTAGGCTGGTCTTGAGCAGCGGGAGTTCGAAAGATACCATATAGTGATCAGACCCTAGTAATGATGTGGTCTGAATGTTCTATACAGTCATCGTTTTAGGTATGAATATCATGTCCAAGGTATTTCCTCCTTTGTGTGTGGGGGAGCTTATGATTTGTGAAAGGTCCATCACATCTAGTGCTTCAAGGAAGAGTGTGACTTGGTTTGTGGATGCAGAATGTAGATTTAGGTCACCTAATAGGATGAATGGTTTCTCTGTTGCTGATTGGTAGCATGCAAGCTCAATTAGTGAAGAAAAATTATCCACTGTTGAAGTTGGCGATCTGTATGCTAAGCATATGGAAAAATGGTTGCTTTGGATCTGTAGTACGTTCAATGTGGCGTTTGTTAAGGATGTGGATGCCTGGAATTTGAGGTCTTTCCTCGTGAGGATAAATATCCCTCCTCCTCTCTTACTTATCTGTGGGCAATTATGTAAGTCCAACCTGCTCAGGATGATAGACAACATCAAGAAAGAGGTCATCATCATCTTCATCGACATCACATCAGCTTTCGACACCGTCAACCACAAAACCCTGCTATCAAGACTACATAGTATTGGGTTACATGGCACCACCTTGAACTGGTTTACCTCCTACCTTGCTAACAGACAACTACAAGTTAAATGCGGCCCTGGAACCTCCAGACCATTCCCAGCCAAACAAGGTGTACCACAAGGTTCCACCCTCTCTGCATTGCTATTTAACCTGTACTTGCATCCCATTTGTGACATCATCAGAAAACACAATATCCAATACTCAATCCATGCTGACGACATAATGATATACACCCTGATCAACCTTGACACCCCAGACTACGCAAAAATAGTGGACTGCCTACAACAAATGACAAGCTGGCTCCTACAAAACAACTTGACCATAAATCACAACAAGACAGACACTCTACTCATAACTAGAAACTCCGCCTTCATCTCCCCACCTACCATTGAACTCAACAGCATCACAATACCCATAAAACTGGAAGTAAAATACCTCAGAGTCACCCTTGACAGAGAGCTAAACCTCCAATCTCACATCAGCAAAACCACCAGGAACGCCTTCCTTAAGATGTGAACCATCAGGCGCCTCAAGCCAATTCTCTCCCAAGAACACTTCCGGACCGAATGTCAAGCCATCATCACACCTATATTGGACTACTGTAATGACATCTACCTGGGGCTCCCAAAACAAACACTCCGGCCCTTGCAGTTAGTGCAGAACACCGCAGCTCGCATAATTACGAGTTCTGCAAGGCAGGATCATATCACCCCCATTATGAACCTCCTACATTGACTTCCTATCAACTCTTGCATCCAATACAAAACTATATTGAACATTTTCAAAGTCAAACAGGGACTTTCAGCGAACAGTCTACAATCCATTATCAGTTTCGACCCAAACAGCAGACCCAGGAGGAGGGGCACTGCCGACAACATCACAACACCTAAACACTTCACCAAAATGAAGCAAACCACATCAAGGAGAGCAACATCCCTAGCAGCACCAGCCATATGGAACTCCCTACCTGCCAGCCTAAGATCAACTGTCGACTTGAAGGACCAGAAAATTACTCAAATCACACTCTACATAGAGCATTACGGAGACATCACGTAACCTGTCCAGAGACCTCAGTCACCTGCTCCTGACTCCCCCTCTTCCCCCAAGCGCCCCCTCCCCCTCTCACCTACCCTAGCCCCCTTTTCCTCCACTATATATACCCCCTTATAAATAGCTCACGCTGTATATATTACATCTGTTAATTAAGCTACCCATGTAGACACCCACAAAAACACTTCTATCCAACCACTGCATGCAGACACCCCCTCCCTTGAATCGTTTGAAGTGAAAACTGCCTTGATTTTAGGATAAGGCAGGATACAAATGCCTTTAAATAAAATAAAATAAAAATAAAATAAATTTGCGGGGAGTGGCTAATTGCAAGATGGCGGCTGTGAGGGCTTGAGCTGAGATGCCTAAGGCAAACCCAGGGCTCTCCCCGCGGAGCCGACATTTGCCGGTGAGGGGCCTATGGACCGCTTTGTTTGGCTTACTGAGAACCAGATTCGGGAGATACAAGTGGGCTTGGAGGCGCCGGCTGAGAAGTTTTCAGCGTCCTCCGCCTTTGATGTCTCTCTCTCCCCGAATGGGCGTATCCCCCCAGCCCTTCCGGATTCTTCTGTGTTCTCTCCGATGAGTGTGGCTGCGGACTCAGATGTGGGTGTTTCTGCAGCTTTGGAGCGGGACTTGCTGGAGGAAATTGTCGGAGGTCAGCCAGGAGAATCCTTGGCTGTTCTGCCTGGAGAGGCACAGTTTACATCAGGTGGTGCTACTACACAAGGAGTGAGTAGTGCAGTGGAATTGAAGACTGTTTCGGAGGCATTGGTAGTTGCTGCACCTCCATTTATTTGGAAATTTCTCGTCCTGCCTCTGTGACCCTGGACAGCATTTGGGACGCGATTTCACAACTATCTAAGATAGTTGGTCAACAGTTGGCTCTTTCTTCTACAAAATTCTTCTCTTGAAGAGAGTGTATCTAAGTTGAATAATGAAATGGTGGAAACATGTGTCAAGTTAAATGTTACTGATCAGAAGCTTACTCAGGTCTCTGATTTAACCTGTTCTTTGGTTAAGGATAATACTGCCTTACGGGCGAAGTTAGAGACATTGGAGAATGCTGCCCGGTCCTCTAACATACGTCTGTTGAATTTTCCGATGATCATTGGGGTGGCTCCTCTGGATCTTTTCAAGAAATATCTCCAGGAAGTGTTATTTGTATCTCCTGATTTGATACCACCTGTAACAAAAGCATATTATTTACCATCGGGTGAAAAGGATGGTAAAACACCTATTGGGAATCTGGAAATGGATTTTCTTAATGTCTCGGATTTTCTTCAAACCCCCAAAGAAGAAGATGTGCTGGTTTCCATGTTGCTTGTAACGTTGGCTTTGTCTTCTGATAGAGAGTGGCTTCTTAAGTTATATTATAAAAAAAGAGCTAATCTGTTTTATGGGGAAAAAATTCTGCTTTTGCCGAATGTTGCCAGGGAAACGCAGAAGCGACGTAAATCATTTCTTATACTTAGACCTGGAGTTCTGCAGTTGGGAGCTTCTTTTGTGTTATGGTTTCCTTGTAAGTGTATAGTAATTTATAAATCACAGAAATATGTTTTCTTTCAGCCTGAAGATCTTTCTTCTTTCATTAGCACTCATGTATCTATTCCTCCTTGAGTAGGTTTTTCCCATTCGTATTTATGTATATTCTTGGACCTCTACCTCCACTTGATTTTGGTTAAAGTTGTTTCCTTTTATTGTATCAATGAGGAGATCCTGTCCCCATTGTGTTTTGCTAATGACGCTCCCCCCTATTTTGTGGACTAATGATATTTCTTGCTACTGTTTGTTCTGACAATGTTTTTCTTTATATATTGCCGCAAGTTGTATCTTTCCTGTACAAGCTTTGTTGCTTGATTTACTGTTAAAATTTATAAATAAAAAATAAATAAATTTGCGATGTGATGAGCTGATTTGTAAGTACCTGGTCTGTTTCAGTGAATTATGACTTAGTTACAAACATCGTATCAAGCTTGCTATCATTTATATAGTCATTAATAAGGTGTATCTTCTTGCGTGCTGATTGTGCATTTACTAACACACATTTCAAATATTTGTGCGGATAGCTATTGTTTTGTTGGTCAATAGAGCAGGGTGATATAATTATTTGTATTAGTCTTGATTGCTATCTGGGTATATGCAGGAATTGTTTACACCGAGTGAGGTTCTGGTTGTATATGATTGGTATGATTCCAATAGGGATTGTAGCAGCATTAGTTACTCTTATCAGCAGAAGTGTAAGTATAAGTAGTGTTAGCACCTTTGAAGTTAATTGAGCCATTTTTATGCCTTATTAACCTCACCCAAGCAGTCATGTATTGCAATGGATACAGGATCTCAGGCGCGGTCGTGCCTGGTGACACTTCCTAGTTAGACTTGCAATGGGGAGCAGATGGAGTGCAGAGGGGTTTCCGCCTCCCACTTGCTGTCCCTATGCCGATCGGGGCTCGTTGGTGGTGGCGGTGCTATCCTTCTTGCCTAGTGGCGCCTACTTTTTGAATTGTGGGGTGAGGGCCCTAGTTGGTCTTGTGACTGTGAGTGGTGGGGTTTATGCCTCCTGCTTGCTGTCTCAGTTGGTTGGGGCTCGTTGGTGGTGGCAGTGTATAAGGATTACTATGCCTGAGAAGAATTAGGAAGGGCTTAATTCTGCAGATCCAGGCAATCTATATCTTGTTTGTAGAGTCCTTTGTGTCTCCTGGTGTAGTGGCAGGGTTAGGTATGGATGGAATTTGTGCAACTGAGGGTGGCGAGAGGTATAGCTTACCACCTTAGAGAGCTCTGTGCTTTGTGGTCTATCTCCCTTGGTGGTGTTATGCTACAGATGTTGGTTTACTGGTGAGCAGAGGATCCTTGCTCTAACCCGGTGAGGAAGACACAGTGAGGAAGATCATAGATGAGTTGGTTATAGCGTGGTGGTGAATCCTCTTAAAGGGTGCACCGGAGCACGTTGCTTCTTAAAGCTGGAGTTGCCAGCATGATTGGGTGTCCGGTGGGGAGCGGAGAGGAACTCACCTGCCCGCTCCCTGCTTGTCTCCCGATCGGGCCGGTGGTGGGAAGGATGGAGTCTGAAACACGTGGCTTTCAAAAGCTGGAGCTGCCGGCGTGATTGGGTGTCCAGTGGGGAGCTTAATGGTTAGTGTAGTTGGCTAGGACCAGGAAAGTCAAGTCCTAGCTGCTGCTGCTGCTACTGTCAAAATTGTGGAGAGTATTGGGGATGATGGAGCACCATCTTCTTTACCCCCTCTGCTGGAGGATTTGCAGCCAAAAACAAGCACTTTCCCAAGGCCTATTTGTTCCTGAAGCAGATCTAAACTTTGACAGGGTTGCAGACATCCCCAACATTTCTGAAATTGAGTGGAGACATCTAAGTCCATTGTACTGCCCCAGACACGCTTCCACTACACCCCTGTCTACTTGGACATCCCCAGACCGGAGATGTCTTTAAAAGCCATTTGTAAAATGGCTCCGGGGACATCTCCTTGATTTGGACGCATGCACAGCTTTGAACATCCACATCATGACTAAAGTTTTTAAAATGACCCCCATTGTTTAATTGTGAATATTTTTATTGAATCCAATGTTTTAATGATTGACAGGCTCTAAAAGCAATGAATGAATCTAGGCCCAGGCATTTCCACCAGCGTTAGGGCAGGTGCCAGTGTGCACGCCTTATCTTAAAATATGCTTAAGATAGGCACCTTAAATGGTGCTTTCACTAGGCGCCCTCTTATAATGTGCAGTTCTGGACAACTCCTGATGGCAATTTTATAAGGGGGCGCCTTGTTTATGTGAGTTTTCAGATCCCTATATTAAGGCAAAGACAGATGTGTACTATGCAGTAGAGATAATTCATTCTGGAATTCTGTTAACAGTCTGAATGCTGCTATTATGTCTCCATGACACACGCACCCACCCCTCGGACCCCCCACCTAACCCCCCCCCCCCCACTGAACATCCCCCCACTGATAATGGTTAATCAGATTTCCCTCTCTCCATCCTGACCCATGTGTACTAGTATGCTTACAGACCCCTTACATACCCATTGAGATTTATCGTTATTGTAACATTTACATAAGCTGTATATAGTTCCCCCTAGTTCCTCCAGGTTGTGAATACCCTGTTCTATGTAAGCTCAATGTGCCATTACATTGTAGTATGTTTGTTTCAACTGTAAACCGCACTGATTATAATAGCGCGGTATATAAGAAATGTAAATAAATAAATAAATAAATCTCAATCATTTAACGTCCATGCAATGGAAGCCTAATAAAATATATAGTACAGAACCGATTTCCTTACTATTAATTGGAAAAGCATTCCTTGAAATCCTCAGTGCTCCCCAAACTGATTTGCTAAATCCCTTAGTTGAAAACCCCCCATACCAGGGGGAGAAGGATAGGTCTGATTAAACATGATTCAAAAGGGGCTCACAAGTAGTTCTGTTTACTAACATTTCAATTTCTAGGCCTCATTTATTAGACTTAAAATATAAAGGTTAGAGGGGTGTTTGAGATTGTCTTTAACCTTGATGGTAGTTCCACTGAAGTAGCATAATGGCTCTTAATTGCTTAAGTGAAGGGAAGATGTTGACAGTTTCTTCTTTGTGCTTAAAGCCCTGCTTCTAAGCCATTATGCTAATTCAAGCATTATATATACCGAAGCATTTATGGGACTGACACAAGTGATGTTGCAGGTAAAGGGTTGTGAAATGGTCTGTAAACAGAGAGAATTGATTCCAAGCCCAGAGCAATGCTGTTAAAGTCACAGACACTGAACAGCCAGCCCTCCAGCTCCTATCTGGCTTGCCAAATTGGGTCAGACAGTGTCAGTTGGGCTGCCATTGCAGATCAGCTGGGTGGCTTTGTAATATGTAAAACAGCCCCGTAAGTAGGAGTTAACATGAACACAAAGCGGCTGGGTCTGCTTTCCAGCATACAGTGATTTGGTGCAGAATGTGGATACTTTACAACATTCGCTGAAGGGCCAAGCAGTAAAGGTGTCATCCATCTGAGCTAGTAAAGCACTGCAGCCGGTGCACAACTTCAGTGTCCACAGTAATACCAGCGTCTGCACACAGCATACGTAACCCCTGAGCTCTGATTAGATTTTGCCTTCCGGTTTTTAACAACTGGTTACTTTTCTTTCTTCGAAGATGCAGTATTAGGGGGTCACGTCTGTTTTTAAAAGTACCATTCTTAATTTTGGTTTCCAGGTTGATAGTGAGAGAACCGAACATCCAAAATCCTCCGATATCCCCTCGGAGGAATATTGAAACACATTTCTAGCTTAAAAATTGAATCACTTCCTGTTTTAAGAACAGCATAGTAGATATGTTTATGTATATAAACAGGATGGTTTTTTTTAAGAAGCTCTATTCGTGATTTGGATGTCTGAAAACGGGCACTCGGGCATGCATATCACAGAGACGTCCCTGGACACATTTTAGAAAGCAGGGTATATGGATGTCCTGGTGCGACCACATCCATGTACTGTAGCTTGGTGGTGTGTTGGAGGCATGACCTGGGTAGAGCGATGGAGATGCACGTCGCAGTGCAATTTCATGACGGCACAAGCACATGTTGGTGTCCATGCCTATACATGCAACCGACCACAAATAAGGTGCCAACAAGTGCTCATTTCATGGCTGCAATGCTTCCAGGAGAAAGAGCAAAGTGTGTTTTCATTGCCACCATTATTATTTCCTGGCCAAAGAAACTTGCATGCAAATACATACTCCAAATGCGTTACTGGCCTGCCGCCACACGATAATATTTTCAGCCCCGCTTCTGAAATACCCTGGCCAGCAGGTCCAAAGAGTCATTTCTGAGGCCATTCAGTTTGGAATGTCTACATTTGTGAAATAGCCTAGACTCATGCACATACCTGGACTTGCTATCTGCATGGGCCCTTCGCCAGAAATGGTTATGGGACATTCATATGGAGTGATTTCAGAAGGCACTTATATGTGGTTCCCTCATTGCTGTCACCCCCCCGAATTTTTGGATGTTGTGCTCTGGAAGTCCCAGATTCTGCCTAGACATCCCTTCTAAACTCTCACTTCACACATTTATATAGTCCTTAGCTGTTTCAGATCCTAATTACCAGATAGGCAACAGTCCCTAATGTTTGGCAGCACCTTCTTACCACCCTGGGCTTGGACCTGTGGGATACCAAAGGGATTCATACTGTTGCTTAAGAACATAAGAACATATGATATGCCATACTGGGTCAGACCAAGGGTCCATCAAGCCTAGTATCGTGTTTCCAACAATAGCTAATCCAGGTCACAAGTCAGGTTCCCAAAAGGTACACAAATTCCATGCTGCTTGTCCAATGGGTAAGCTATGGATTTCTCCGGTCCCTTTTAATAATGGTTTATGGACTTTTCTTCCAGAAACTTGTCCAAATCTCTTTTAAATCCAGCTACACTAGCAGCTTTTACTACGTCCTCTGGTTATGAATTCCAGAGTTTGATTATTTATTTATTTAACAGCTCTTATATACCGCGCTATTTGACATCATGCATTATTTGACATTATGCATTGATTGAAAAAAATATTTTCTCCTATTAGTCTTAAATGTTCTACATTGTAGTTTCATTGCGTGTCCCTAAGTCTATCTACATTTTGAAGGGGTAAACAACCGATCTACATTTACCCATTCCACTCCATTCATTATTTTATAGACTTCTGCCATATCTCCCCTCAGTTTCTCTTTTCCAAGTTGAAGAGCCCTACCTTTTAAGCTTTTCCTTGTAGGGATAGCCTTCCATCCCCTTTACCATTTTTGTTGCTCTTCTCTGTACCTTTTTAAATTCTGCTTTATGCTTTTTAAGATATGGTGACCAGAATTGCACACAATATTCAAGATGTGGCCACACCATGGAGCGATACAGAGGCATTATAATATCCTTGGTTTTATTCTCAATTCCTTTCCTTATGATTCCTAGCATTCTAATTGCTTTCTTGGCTGCCGCTGCCGCTGCACACTGGGCCGAGGGTTTCAATGTATTTTCCACGATGGCGCCTAAATCCTTTTCCTGGGTGGTGGTGGTTCCTAATGTGAAACCTAATTTGGGTTGTTCTCCCTAAGTGCATAAATTTGCACTTGCCCACATTAAATTTCATCTGCCATTTGGACGCCCAGTCTTCCAATTTATCAAGGTCCTCTTGCAATTTTTTTACAATCCTTTTGTGTTTTAACAACTTTGAATAATTTGGTGTTATCTGCAAATTTGATCACCTCACTTGTTCCCATTTCCAGGTCATTTATAATTATGTTAAAAAGCAGCAGACCCAGCAAAGATCTCTGGGGTACTCCACTATTCAGGAGAGAAAGAGAATGTATTCTCCGCAGATGGGTACAGTCCAAGAACCAGGCTGAGAAGAAGGATCAAGACACACTGGGAGAAAACTTAAAAAGTCTTTATTAAGGACCCAACTTTAAAATGTTTTGGCACTAGGCCTTCATCAGGGGTCTAAAAACATAGATAAAACCAAAAGCAAATTATAAAACAGTATATAAATATAAACCAGTAAGAGTATCAATTAATAACATATCGGATAAAAAATTAAAGATAAAAATACAGGCACATTACCAACAACTGGTAGGAGGCCGTCTCAAGGAGAATGGCAGGAGTGCTACTAAAGCTCTTTCCCATTCTGTAGCATAAAACATTCATATCCATTTAAAAGATAAAATAAAAATGCAACTAGTACAAGAAAATGAAAAATAATTTTTTTACATATAAAAATATGAAATAATGTAATATATGAAATAGATAAAAAAAGATAGATTGTATATCAACCTAGGAGGGATGGGGAATTAGGGGGGGGGGAGAAGGAAAAGAGGAGAAGGGGAGGGAGGAGGAGGAGGAGTAAGGAAGGGAGGTAAGGGGAGGGAGGCAGAGAAAGTGGAAGGAGGGAAAGCGGAGGGAGAAGAGTGGAGGGGAGAAGAGGGGAAGAGGAAAGGGAAAAAAGGGGGAGGGAGGGAAAGGGGAGAGGGAGGAGGGGAAAGAAGGGGAGAGGAAAGAAAGGGGGAGAAGGAGAGGGCGGGAAAAGGAAAGGAGAAGGGGGAGGGAGGGGGAAGAGGAAAGGGAAAAAAGGGGGAGGGAGGGAAAGGGGAGAGGAGAGGGAAGGGAAGGGAAGGGGAGAGGGAGGAGGGGAAAGAAGGGGAGAGGAAAGAAAGGGGGAGAAGGAGAGGGGCGGGAAAAGGAAAGGAGAAGGGGAGGGAGGAGGAAGAGGATGGGGAAGGGGAAGGGGAGGGGGAGGAGGGGGAGGGGAGAAGGAGAAGGGAATGAAGGGGGAAGAGAGAAGAGAGAAGGTGGAAGGAGGGGGAAGGAAGGGTAAAAGGAGAAGGAGGAGGGGGAATGGGGAAGAGAGGGACAGGGAAAGGGAGAAGAAGAAAGAGGAAGGAATAGGGAGGGAGAGAGCAGAGGAGAAGTAGAGGAGGAGTGGGGAGGAGTAGGGAAGGGGGTGAGGGTGGAAAAGGGGGGGGAACTAATATTAGCAATATATGAAATATATTGTTGACAAAAGAAAAGAGTTTGTGCTGAAAAGGAAGTCTATCGCTGATTATAAGGTGCTAAACCACTGTAAACTTGCAAAGGTGAGAAAGTAACAATATATAGATTCCTTGAAATACACATATAAGGATGCTGTCATACACAATGAATAGTACCATGTGCCGGACGAGCTGAACACAAAAAAAGGTGTGCAGAACGGAGATGACTGACTATCAGACAACGCTGCGAAGTAAAATAGTGGAAACATAAACCATATATTGCTTACATTCAAAGGTGAATATTATTACATAAAAAGCATTGCTTAAAATATCAGAAGGAACCTATTACTGAATGATATCTCACAAATGGGTGTACATTAAAATGTGCAGGGGGGTCATAAACCACAAAAAGAATGAACTTTAGAGAACAGAGAGTACTGTGATATTTTAAGCAATGCTTTTTTATGTAATAGTATTCACTTTTGAATGTAAGCAATATATGGTTATGTTTCCACTATTTTACTTCGCAGTGTTGTCTGATAGTCAGCCACCTCCGTTCTGCATGCCTTCCCTCTCCCCTCCCCTTTCCCTCCCTCCCCCTTTTTTTCCTTTTTTCTTCCCCTCCCTCCCCTCTTCTCCCTCTCCTTTCCCTCCTTCCCCTTTCACATTTCTCCATTGAGAAAATTGGTCATTTAACTCTACTCTCTGTTTTCTATCTTTCAACCAGTTCCTAATCCACAATAGTACATTGCCTCCTATCCTATGGCTTTTTAATTTCCCCAAGAGTCTCTCATGAGAGACTTTGTCAAAGGCTTTCTGAAAATCGAGATACACTATGGGCCTGATGCAGAGTCACTGGTTGTGGGGCTGCACGTACTGGCGGATTGTGCAGCCCCACAAGCTGTCCTGGCCCAGTTCCCCCTCCGACTCTACCCTCACATCCTGAGCAGCAGAATGGGGAGACCCAGCGGGGATGGGGGCGGGGCCGGGGGGGCCAGCCCGGCAGGACATACAGGGCCGATTCAGATCACGGTCCTGTACATCCTGCCAGGTCAAAGGGACTGTGCTTCTTATTCTATCTCAAAGGTGGAATAAGCAGCACAGATCTGGCGATTGGGCCTGGGGATCCTGGCATGCTGGGCCGTCCTCTGGCCTGAGTCTGTGTACCGCGGGAACGTTTTGTTCCCATGGTCCAGAATCGAGTCATAATGGGCCCTCGGGGACATCTGGATGGCCTCCCCTCTCAATCGGGCTCCATGTCAACCGGCTCACCTTTATCTACTTGCTTATTCACATCTTCAAAAAAATATAAGAGATTGGTGAGACAAGACTTTCCTTGGCTAAATCTATGTTGGCTTTCTGCCATTAAACCAGGACTATCTACATGTTTAGTAATTTTTTTTTTTTTATTAAATCATTTTTATTAAAACAAGGCATCTGATGTACAAGCAACATCCAGCAAAAACCAAACAAGTACATAATAAACATAACATAATCCGTCACCCGGGCAGGGCTGTATCTTGTCCTCCGCCCAGGGTAGGCAACCAGAAATGATATAAATCCACCAACACAGCCTTTTCATTTTTTTCAATAGATTCCCCATCCACCCCCCCATCCCCCCCATCCCACCTCCCCCCCCCCTTCGCAGCCCCTGCCCCTACTCCTCACCTTGGAATCATCCCGCTCCAATCTCTCCACTTCACACCTAAATCTGTGGCTTCCCTGCTCCTATCTAATAGTGCGCCTGAAGTACTTCATTACGTATAGCAGTCCGTAAGGTATGGATATAGGGTTCCCAGGTCAGCAAAAAAGATGTCCAGCGTTTAACCCTACCTCTCGCCCCCCGCTTCTCCAATAGCATCAGCTGGTGAAAGCTGTTACGCCATTCCCAGAAGGAGGGAGGAGTAGGCTAATTTTGTTTTTTTATAATGGTTTCTACCATTTTGTCTGGTACTGATATTAGGTTCACTGGTCTGTAGTTTCCGGATCACTCCTGGAACCCTTTTTAAAAATTGGCGTTACACTGGCCACTCTCCAATCTTCATGTACTACAGCTGATTTTAATGATAGATCACAGATTACTAATAGTAATTCTACAATCTCATATTTCAGTTCTTTCAGTACCCTGGGATTATGACATCCAGTCCAGGTGATTTACTGCTCTTTAGTTTATAAATTAGCTGTATGGCCTTCCCAATTTATTGAGATTTGTTTCAATTCCTCTTTAACTATCATTTTTGGCATGGATAAATTTCCTACATCTTCTTCAATTAAGACTGAAGCAAAATATTCATTGAGTCTGTCCGTGTTGGCCTTGTCTCTCAGAGCAACTTTTACCCATCCATCATTCAGTGGTCCAACTGACTCCCTGACAGATGTTTTACTAGGAATATACTTGAAAAAGTTTTTATTATGAACTTTTGCTTCCACAGCAAAGCTTCTTTTCAAATGTTCTCTTTGCCTGCCTTATCAATGCCTTGCATTTCACTTGCCAGTATTTATGTTGTTTCCTGTTTTCGTCATTTGGTTCTTTTTTCCATTTTTTGAAAGACTGTCTGTTAGCTCTCTGACCTCATCTTTAGGCCATCTGGTTGTCATTTGGCCTTCCTTCTACCTTTTTTAAAGTATGGAATACAATTGGTCTGGGCTTCCAAGATAGTATTTTTAAACAACACCTGATGTAAACTCTTAACCTTTGCAGTTGCTCCTTTTGTTTTTTTCTTATCCATTTTCATCATTTTATTTAACAGGTTTTTATAGTGCTTTATCATTTTAGTCAAAGCAGTTGACATTATGACTTAAACTTGGTAATGTACATTAAACAGGGACATTGATTATTTGGATTCTTCTGAGGTAATGGAGGGTTAAGTGACTTGCCTAAGGTGTGCTAGTGCGAAGTGAACCTTGGTCTTTTGGTTTCTAAGCCAGTGCTCTAACCACTCCACTCCTTTTTGAAAATTAAATGCTAGTGCAGTCAATTTCCCTGCTATCCTCCCTCAATTTATTAATCAAATGTGGTCATGTTATGATGGCTATTGCCAAGCAGCCCCAAAACAGTTACCTCTCGCACTAGATCCTGCAATCCATTGAGGACTAGGTCTAAAATACATCCCCGCATGTTGGTTCCTGACCCAGCTGTTCCATGAAGCAGTCAGTTACTTCATCTAGAAACTTTATCTCCCTAGCATGTCCTGATGTAACATTGACCCAGTCAATACTCCCATTATTACTGTGTTGTAAACTTTGCTAGTTTCCCTAATTTTTGTTAGAATTTCATCATCTGTCTGTTCATTCTGCCAGGCGGCTGGTAGTACACCCTCACTGCCATTACCTTCCACTTTTTATGTGGAATTTCTATCCATAGAGATTCTACATGTATTTTGTTTCTTACAAAACCTTTATCCTGTTTGACTCAGTGCCCTCTTTAACATAAAGAGCATCCCCTCCACCAATGTGATCTACTATTACTACTATTAATCACTTATATAGCGCTACAAGGCATATGCAGTGCTGTACAAACATAGATAAAGACGGTCCCTGCTCATCAGAGCTTACAATCAAACTAAGACACGCTAGACAAACAAGACAAAGGATAAGAATAAGGGTGAAATAGGGAAGAGTAAGGAGACACAAGGACAATAAGGGATCGGGAACCAAAAGCATCCCCAAGAGGTAAGCTTTTAACATGGATTTGAAAAGGAGGAGAGAGGACACTTGATGTACTGATTTGGGAAGTTTGTTTCAGGCATAAGGAGCCGCAAGGTGAAAGGATCGAAGTCTAGAGTTAGCAATGGAAGAAAAGGGCATAGAGAGGAGTAGGCCAATGGAAGAGCGGATGAGGAGGAGTATAGGGAACGAGGAGAGAGGAAAGATACAGAGGAGCAGCAGAATGAATGCATTTATAGGTCAGAAGGAGAAGTTTGAATTGGATACGGAAATGGAAGGGAAGCTAATGAAGTGATTTGAGAAGAGGAGTTACATGAGTATATTGAGGCTGGCAAAAGATTAGCCATGCAGCAGAGTTCTGAACAGATTGAAGAGGGCAGAGATGACTTAGAAGGAGACCAACAAGGAGGAGGTTGCAATAATCTAGACAGGAGGTGATTAGAGAATGGACAAGTGTTTTAGTAGTGTGTTCAGAAAAGAAATGACAAATTTTGTTAATGTTACAGAGAAAGAAATGAGAGGTTTTAGCTAATTGTTGGATATGTGCGGAGAAAGAGAGGGAGGAGTCAAAGATGACCTGAGGTTATGGGCTGAGGAAACAGGAAGTAAAAGTGTGTTATATACAGAGATAAAGAAGGGAGGAAGGGGGAAGGAAGGTTTAGAGGGAAAATAAGAAGTTCAGTTTTGGCCATGTTTAATTTTAAATGGCGATGAGCCATCCAGGTGGTGATGTCAGACAGGTAGGTAGAGATGTGGGCCTGAGGTGTTGGAGAAATATCAGGAGAGGAAAGATCTGAGAATCGTCAGCATAATGATATTGAATTCCATGGGAGAACATGAGAGTACCAAGGGATGGTATAGAGATAGAAGAGGAGAGGGCTAAGACAAAACCTTGGGTACACCAACTGAGAGTAGGATAGCAGTAGAGGTGGAACCACTAGAACAAACACTGAAGGATTGGTGTGAGAGATAAGAAGAGAACCAGGACAGTACAGAGTTCCTAAAACCAAGTGAGGATAGAGTGTCAAAGAGAAGGGGGTGGTCAACAGTGTCAAAGGCAGCAGAAAGATCTAGAAGAATGAGGACCGAGTAAAGGCCTTTTGACTTAGCTAGGATCAAGTTGCTGCAGACTTTGGCAAGTGCTGTCTCAGTGGAATATAGGGGACGAAAGCTGGATTGAAGAGGATCTAGCAGGGCTTGAGAGGAAAGAAATTCAAGACAACGGTGGAGGACTGCACATTTAGAAGTTTGGAAATGAAGGGAATGAGGGAGATGGGTCAATAATTAGAAGGACAACTAGGGTCAAGTGAAGGTTTCTTGAGGAGAGATGTGACCACTGCATACTTGAAGGCAGCAGGAACCGTAGCAGTGGTGAGTGAGAGGTTGAGATTATGTGAGATAGTAGGTATAGCAGAGGAGGACATGGAATTAAGGAGATGGTGGGGATAGGATCAGAGGAGCAAATAGTAGGTTTAGAGGAGGAAAGAAGAAGAGAGGTTTCCCCTTCAGAGATCATAGGAAATGATGAAAGGGTAGCAGACTTTGAGTTTAATCTTGTGGATTTTGTCATGGAAATAGTTGGCTAGGGTTTGGACAGAAAGAGAAGGAGGGGTTGGAGGTGGAGGAACTTTAAGGAGAGAGTTAAGAGTGGAGGAGAGATGGTGGGGGTCAGTGGCAAGAGAGTTAGTCAGATGGACACTGTAGTTTTGCTTGGCAAGTGCTAAGGCTGACTGGAAGGAGGTAAGCATAGAAACATGACGGCAGAAAAAGGCCATATGGCCTATCTAGTCTGGCCTTCCATATCAACTACAATAGTTCCCTTTTTACTTTTAGAGATCCTTTGTGTTTGTCCCTTGCTTTTTTGAATTTAGATACTGTCCTCATGTCCACCACCTCCACTGGGAGACTATTTCACGCATCTACCACTCTTTCCATAAAAAACTATTTCCACATATTACTCCTGAGTCTATCCCCTTTCACTCTCATCCTATGTCCCCTTGTAGCAGAGCTTGCCTTCAATTGAAAGAGACCATCCTGTGCATTTATGCCACGGAGGTATTTAAAGGTCTCTATCATATTACCCCTATCCCTCCTTTCCTCTACAGTATACATATTAAGATCTTTAAATCTGTTCTTATATGCTTCATAACGAAGACCTCTAACCATTTTAGTAGCCACAATCTGCACCGACTCCATCCTGCTTATATCCTTTTGAAGCTGCGGTCTCCATAATGGCACACAATACTCCAAATGAGGTCACACCAGAGATTTATACAGAGACATTATCGCCTCTTTTTTTCTGCTGGCCATTCCTCTCCCCATACACCCAAGCATCCTTCTGGCTTTCGCCATCGCCTTTTCTACCTGTTTAGCTACTTTAAGATCATCAGACACAATTATGCAAGGTCCAGGTCTTCTTTTGTGGACAGAAGTACCTCGCTCCCTACACTGTATAGTTTCTTTGGATTTTTGCAGCCTAAATGCATGACTCTGCATTTTTTAGCATTAAATTTCAGTTGCCAACTTTTAGACCATTCTTTGAGCTTAGCTAGATCCCTCTTCATGTTATTGACTCATTCCTGTGTGTCTCCTCTATTGCAGATTTTGGTATCATCCGCAAACAAGCAAACCTTACACGAGAGTCCTTCCATAACATCACTAACAAAGATGTTAAACAGAATCAGACCAAGGGCAGATCCCTGTGGCACACTACTAGTTATCTCCTTCTCCTCAGAGTGAGCCCCATTTACCTGTACCCTTTGTCACCTCCCACTCAACCAATTTCTAACCCAATTAGTAACGAGTCCATCCCTAGTGTGCTCAGTTTGTTTTTAAGTCGACTTTGTGGAACGGTATCAAAGACTGAAATCTAAATACACCACATCTAGAGCTCTCCTCAGTCCAACTCCCTGGTCACCCAGTCAAAGATTTCTATCAGATTTGTCTGATAAGACCTGCCTCTGGTGAATCCATGCTGCCTCAGATCCTGCAATCCATTGGACTCCAGAAACCTCACTATTCTCTCCTTTAGTAGCCTTTCCAATACTTTACTAACCACAGAGGTTAGACTAACTGGACTATAGTTCTCAATGTCATCCTTACATTTGCTTTTGTGTAAAGGGACCACATGTACCTTTCTCCAGTCCTCTGGCACCATTTATGACTCCAAAGAGGCAGTGGAAAGGTCAGACAGTAGAGCCACTAGAACATCCCCAAGTTCCCTCCTTATTCTTGGATGTATCCCATCTGGACCCATGGTTTTGTCTATTTTTAGTTTAGCTAGTTCCTCATGAACACAGTCTTCTGAAAATTGTTTGAGATCCCCTGCGCTTCGGTTCCTATTTGTGGATGTTTTCTGAGGTCCTGCTCCTGGACTTCAACTGTGAACACAGAACAGAAATATTTGTTAAGCAATTCTGCTTTATCCTTATCAGTTTTTTTCATATTCCTCCCCTGTACCCTTGAGTCTGACAAGACTACTTTTGCCCTTCCTCCTTTCACTAACATATCTGAAAAATGTCTTATGCCCACATTTTATTGCATTGGCTATTTCTTCTTGGTTTTGTACCTTTGCTTTCCTGACTACTTTGCTAGCTTCTCTAAGTTTTTCCAATATAGATTCCTGTCTTCCTCTCTCTGTGATCTCTTGTATTTCATGAATGCCTCCCTCTTTTTTGTCACCCTTTCAGCTACTTCTTTTAAGAACCATAGCGGCCTCATGAATTTGAAGTGGAGAAAGTCAGAAAGGGAGCAGGATTTGAGCCAAGAGCGCTCAGCTGAGTAGGCAGAGGAGCATAGATAGTGGGTAGTTTAAGATAGCCAAGACTGGGGTATAGTGTATCTCACAGGATGAGGGATGGGAGGAGCAAGAGTATCCAGTGCAGAAGAGAGGACAGTATTATAGGAAGCTAAAGCTTCATCAACAGACTTAGAAGACAAGGTGGAAGAAAGAGATGATGAGACAATGGTGGAGAGAGCCAATGGATCGATAGCATGAAAATTCCTAAAGAAGTAGGAAGAAACAGGGCAAGACTGAAGTGATGAAGAGTGAAACTTAGGAGGTAATGATCAGATAAGGGAAGAACTGAGGTATGGAAACTGGAGGGTAGACAATTAGAGAAGAAAATCAGATCAAGTCAAATGACCATGCTTATGAGTGGGAGCAGAGGAGGAAAGTTGGAGGTTGAAAGAGGAGGTAAGGGAGAAGAGTTTATGAGCATAGAGATCAAAAGGGTTATCAACATAACATAATGAATCCAGAAATAGGAAAAGTCAGGAATCAAAGTCAGTAAGAAAGGCAGAAGTGGACTTATCAGGGGGTCTATAAATAGCAGCTATATGGAGAGTACAGGATGGAATGGACTTCAAAGGAGAAAAAAGAATGAGACTGATATAGAAAAAGGGTTTGGAATTGGCAGGAAGGAGAAAGCAGAACTCCAACACCACCACCATGGCCAGTGGCACGAGGAGTGTGGGAAATTGGTAGCCAGTATGACAGAGGGTAGCGACTGAAGTGGTGTCTTCAGGGATCTATCCTGCTATTGTGATATTGTTTGTAGCCTGGTATCACAGTGTCCCATTGGTTATCCTCCTTCCACTGGGTCTTTGAAGGTTAATGCCAGCATCCTGGTTCTACCCTGGTTAAGGTAGAGCCCATCCTTTCAGAAAAGCCCCCCCCTTCCCTAGAATGTTGCCCAGTTTCTAACAAATCCAAAACTCTCTTCCTTGCAGCATTGTCTCATCCACATATTGAGACTCAGGAGCTCTGCCTGCCTGCCTCTTGGGTCCTGCATGTGGAACGGGAAGCATTTCTGAGAACACCCGTCCCACGTGCAGGACCCAAGAGGCAGGTAGAGCTCCGGAGTCTCAATGTATGCTCCCATTTCACTATCAATAAGAAATTTGCTTCACACATCCAATTACTAATATCAGTTTTGCAGGGGGCATTCCAAAATAACAACTGAAATATACAACATCAGAAATCAAGATTACTCCTCCAATAGACTCTTGCAGGGTAGATTAAAATAGACTGGGAGAGCTGTCAGCATTCTCTCTGCAGACTGTAGTCTTTTACACTTTCGTGGATGTGGTGTGTACCATGGTAGTCTGGGATTTTCAATTAATTTGCTAAATAAAGAATAAATAATTTTAGCACACGTTTACCACCTTGGTTTAATTGCTTAATTTACTTGTTAGAATGAAACTGTATTATTCATTATTTCTGACTTGTAAAATAAGTTAGCTATATACTTAATCTAACATCTTTTATATTACACATATCACTATGCTTCTTGCACAATAAGAAATAAAAATCATGAAATGAAAACAAATCATCAAATTTTCACTAAATTTTCATTCTATTTTCATTCTATTTCACTAAAGCGTATCTCACAATGAGTCCAGTTACCTTGTCGTATCTCAACTTTTATCCATAAATGAGTATCTAGATTGAATTACTGTATACAAATGTGGTGGTTGTTTCTCTCTTTTTTTTTTTACAATTCCCTTTAATCAAATAAACTTGCTTTGACTCTGACAAGCAATTCAATTTTCAACAAAGCTGCTAACTTGTGACTCAATTTCCTTTAAAACGCCTTTAAAGATTTTTAATTTCTTAGCATTTTCTTCATAGTCTTTGTTATATCATTCAAATCCACACAACCTTTAAGATCTCTAAGTACACCAAAAGCAACCATACAAGGAAGATCTTCCCATTCACTCATGCACAAATTAATCAAATTAATAGAAACATGATGACAGAAAAAGACCACATGGCCTTTCTAGTCTGTCCTTCCATATCAACAACTACAACAGCCCCCTTTTTTCCTTTAGAGATCCTCTGTTTGTCCCATGCTTCTTTGAATTCAGATACTGTCCTCATCTCTACCATCTCAACTGGGAGACTATTCCACGGATCCACCACTCTTTCCGTAAAGAAATATTTCCGCATATCACTCCTGAATCTATCCCCTTTCACCCTCAACCCATGTCCCCTCGTAGCAGAGCTTGATTTCAATCGAAAGAGGCTCTCCTCTTGTGCATTTATGCCATGGAGGTATATAAATGTCTCAATCATATCATCTCTATCCTGCCTTTCTTCTAAGGTGTACATATTAAGATCCTTAAGTCTGTCCTCATATGCTTTATAATGAAGACCACTAATCATTTTAGCAGCCACCCTCTGTACTGACTCCAGCCTGTTTATATCCTTTTGAAAGTGTGGTCTCTACCTAGACCTCCATCATATATAAAGCAGGAGAATATGTGTTTAACCATTCTCCAGAGGTTCTTATCTGCAATTATAAGAAGTTCTGGGAGGTACTATTTATAATGAACATCTGAGTATTAGCATTTTTACACATGGAATGAAATTAATGGACAAATTCTCTTAACCTGGATAAGCTTGGACCTGTGAAACCTAGAAAACAATACTTGCACATCGTGGATTAAACTTATTTAGAAACATGAGCAAAGGGGTGATCAATCATTCTGGGCTTTTTTTTCCTCATCTTTGTCATTCCTCTATCACAACTATCAAATCCAGGATCCCTGTAAAATAATTTTAAACATAATCTCATGATCATGCTCTCAATATGTTACTGCCAATTGGATTTAGAAGTTGTTGTTTTTATATATCTATGAGAAAAATAATTAGCAACATTCATGCTATACTTTAACTGTGCTCTATTTTGATATTAAATTACTTTAGTTTTAGCTGTCAGGTAGATTGGAAAGAAAATATAATCCCTTGCACTTCTCTAATTAATACACAGCAGTGGCTAAGACATCCTCCCTGAAAACTTTAAAAGTAACTTCTCTAACAAGGCATGCTGGTATCTGACAAGAAGGAATTTCCTTATGCCCTTGAGAACTCTGCAATTACTGTATCTTTTGCTAATAGAGCTACTCTAAACACACAGTCCTGCCTTATTTGTTCCTCAAAACTGTTATCTGTGCTGTTTACTTCTATCAAGCTTCACAGCCGTGTACAATCCTCTTCCCAATCCATTGAATCAGAGAATCCATTTCCTACTACAGTACAAACCCATACAGATAGCAAGAAAAAACACTAGCTGTGCACATTATAGCTGCAGATCAATCATAAAATCTAATTTTTCCCTTCACATATTCATTAAACTGACACATCACGTCACTTCATTAGATTACCTTCATCAGTTTACTGTCCATCAAATCCTTCATTTTCACTATTAATATCCTCACTTTTTCACAACCCCTTTCATCACTTGAATTATACTAGCAACTATGTACATAGACCTTGCTTCATAGCATACTAATGTATCCTTAAACTGTATGGTAAGGCTTCTAGAAACATCAAGCAACTATTAAAACTTAGTTCTGCTTTTAAGTGAACTGTAGGTAGAAGATATAAATTTATATTGTTAAGAATAAAGAAAACACAGTGGGGGTTATTCCGAACCACAAATAGCGGTTGGTTGTATGAACAAGTTAGTCGGGGGAGGGAAAGGGGCAGCATTGGGAGGGAAAGTGGGCAGGCAGTGGGCAGTCACTGGCCCTGCTGTCCAAGGCTGATTCTAATGTTGGTTCTGTACGTCCAGGCTGGTGAAATGTCCGAGCCTGGACATTTTTTTTGTGGTGTTGGGGTACGGAAGAGGCTGTGGGACAAAGTTAAGGAGGCTGGATCAGGGGTCAGGCTGCGGGGAATTAACTTTGTGAGAAGTGGCTGGCATCACAGCTTTTAAATGGAGCCACGGTGCCATGGCAATGGGACGCCATGGTGCCGCGGCTCCATTTAAAAGCTCTGGCTGAATTAGCCAAGCTAGCGCTGTATGTGCAGGCCAGGACTGAATCGCAGTCCGAGCCTGCACGTACAGTGCTGTTTGCAATTCTGATCCCATGGGGTTAGATGTGCTCTACGGGATCAGAATCGCGATCTCCTTTGTACATCCGGGTCAGCCCAGATGTACAAAGGAGATCTACGTCTAGAATGGAATCGGACCCAGTGTGAGTAACAATGTCTCTTTCCTACTAAACTTAATTGGACTAACAATAGATGGACATTAGCTCATTCCAAATAACAACTCTTTAGCATTAAACATTTAATATAGCTAAAGTCTTTATGACATGAAAATTATTTTTCAAAACATTTTATAACAGCAGTCTCAATAGGAAGAAATATCCTCCAGGCATATCTAGAATCTATACACTAACTAAGGGTTTAGGAAGGGCAATAAGTACAACAAATTGGGCATTAGTAATATCAGGTAAGAGGGCACTTTCCATTACTCCAGAAGAAGTACCTGAGATAGAAAGAAACTAATTTGAATCCGCTGTATAAGGAAAATCACAATATTGAAATGACTACTTAAACTAAGGGGAGTTTAAGTCTTGGGTTATTGGTGTCTAAAACCAAAACAAAAATCAGCTTGTACTGCTGTCTTTATAATACATCTCTACCTAATCCAGTAATGCAAAGAGCACATTCAGTGACATAAAACTAAATTGTATTAATATCTGACAGTGCTACAACATATATCTGTTTTTCTCACTTAGTTGTTCCCCTGAAACTGAGATCAGGAAAGCTTTCAAAACAAAGTGCACTTCTTAACTGGAAACTAAAATGTATAATTCAAATACAGAAAAACAATTGAAATCACCTTAAGATCCAAGAGTGAAAAAAAGCTAACAAGACAAATCTGTGTAGTCTTTACACATTACCAACCAGCGGTGATAAGAAAGCAGACGTTTCAAATATCAACTTGCAAGTCTAGCAAAATAAGGCCCTGACCTACTAAAGAAGAAAATCAGCATATGCAAAAAAACCTAATAACTAAGTTAAAGCTAGGCTCTTTAAATCTTTTATAACCGAAAAATATTATCCTTTTAAAAGCATGGCACAAGGAAAGCAAATAAATGAATCATTATATACTTTCTCTTCTAATACAAACAACTTATAATTAAATTTTGGACCTCATTTTTTTGTTTTTCTTGAGACTTTCATGTGCCATTGTCTCCCTCCATGTAAGGACGACCAACTTAGGCCTATTGTGGAGTCTCCCTAAATCATTGACCTCCATTTCATATTTCAAGTACCACAGTTTATCCTCTGAACAAGTTCCCCCCAAAGGAAACTGCAGTGCTTCATTCTTACTAGTCATTGAGTGCCATCGTGCTACAGAGTCTATAGCAAGATCACCATGTTTAACATGCATACAATAAGATGGGCTACCCGTCTTAAACTTTAAAGCCCATGCCTTTTCTTGCTGATGACTGAACAAATTGCCCATCATACTCACAGTTCTGACTTGCCTCCAACCCAGAGAAAGAATCTGAGTCATGGCCACAAACTAACTGCCTGGCTGGGGGCAAAAACCACTGGAATGCTTCCTTGGCCCTTGGTTTCCTATCTCTGGTCCCAGGGCAAGTGAGAAGAAATGAAAACACAACTCACACAATATTATATCTTAACAATAACAAAGTTCTGCTAAAGCTTTAGGAAGAAAATCACAGAGCTGCCTACAAGTGCAATCACCCTTAATTTGCTTGTCCACAGCACTTTCTTTTATTAGGAAAAAACCTGCTACATTATACATTCTTTTGTCATCACTCTGTGTCATTCTTTTTGCTTTGTCTATACCTGCATGCTACAGGTCAAGCTAAACATTACATGTTTCAGGTCAAGCCAAGCATAAACATATTGCTCATGCTTAATCAGGGCAGATCCCTGTCTTGCAAGATATAACTTTGACTGTCTCACTTATACATAACCATCCCTTGTAATACTGACAGCATATTCAGAGCTATTCTCGCACTCTAAGCTATCCCCATGAGACCCCAGCCCCCCTTTCTACACCCCGCACTTAGCCCACTTATAGTGCACATTAGTAAACATGCCCCAATGTGTGTTTGTTTCACAGATTAAATGGAAAACCTTAGTGGGCTTTGGTAAAAGGAACCCAAAATCTGAAGTCTTCAAAGATATGACCTTTTTCCAAACAGTGCTCAATCAAAAGCATTATATTTATATTGGGCCCAATATTGAGTTGGGCAGACTACCCTTAATCCCAGATATTCAATACTGAGGTCATATGCAGCCCTGGAATTCAATATCCAGGGATCCTTGCCTATCTTTTAGGCACAGGTCACTAACCGGGCAACATGCAATATCGTCACTGCCCGGTCAGCAACAGTCTCTGTTTCTGCTCCACCCCTGAATGCCCCCAACATGCCCTGATGCTGACCACATAGCATTGGAGCATGTAGCAGGTTTAGAAGTGGATATTCAATGGCACTAGCCATGTTAGTGCCATTGAATATCCCGATTAAAGGCATTTACACGGTTTACTGGGCTGTATTGCAATAATTCAAATCCTACGTCACCAACAGGCAACAACAAATAAAAATTGGACACAACATCTCCATTCCGTACTGATAGATACAAGGCGTACCACAAGATTCCATCATATCCCCATTACTCTTCAACATCTACCTCCAACCTCTGTGTCAAATCATTAGAACTCAGAACATCAATTTCCATATCTACATAGATAATATCATGCTGTATGGACCATTCAGCCAAAATCAAACCACCAACACAAACCTCACACACTGCCTCGAAGACATCATCCAATGGCTAGAAAAAAACAACCTAACCATCAACCTCAAAAAGACCGAAGCACGCTTCATCACTAAGAACACCAACCTCACACTACCGGACCCCATCACAATGAACAACATCAAAATAAAGGTACAACTGGAAATCAAATATCTAGGGCCTGATTCTGTCCTGCACGTACATCTCCTTTGTATGTCCGGGCTGACCTGGACATATAAAGGAGATTGCGATTCTGATCCTGCGGGGCACGTCTAGCCCCGCGGGATCAAAATCGTGAACAGGTATCGGGTTGTGGGGAATTAACTCTGCCCCCCCCCCCCCAGCCCTTCTGTACAGCATGGGGTGGGCAGGTTTGGATTTTCTCTTTGTTTCTGAGGTTAAGTAGGTGGACCAAAGTGTTCCGTGAACAGGTGAGTTTTCAATTGTTTCTGAATGTTGCCAAGTCAGCAATTGCCTGTAGTGAGATTAGGCATGCATTCCATGCTGATAAGGCATATAGTTCAAAAGATCATGAACATGCATGTTGGGAAGACTTTCCATGCCCCGGAGGTGGAATAACCTCCCTGGCTATTTCGCCAGCCCTGGACGTATAGGGCCGACATTAGAATCGGCCCTGTACATCCAGGACTGGTGACCGTCCACTCTCCGCCCCCGGGCTGCCTCTTCCCCGCCTCTGACTAACTTCCCCTCACAACCAGCTGGGAAGTTAGTCAGGGGCTGCTGCCAGCACAAATAGCTGGGATGGACATCCATCTCTGCTATTCGTGTCTCAGAATAACCGCCCTAGGGTTCATGCTTGACCAACACCTCTCCCTTAAATTATAAATATAAAATGTCACAAAAGCTATCTACTACAAGATCAGAAGCCTTCAACACCTCTGCCCCCTCCTTGAGCCAACAGACTTAAACCATAAACTTATGCTCTGCATGCTAAGCCTTGATCCTTCCCCATATGGATTACTGCAATGCCTTTTACCAGGGTCTTCCATTCTCCACCCTACTCCCTCTCCAGACAGCCCTGTACACTGCAGCACATATCCGCATGGGAACCTCCAGATACGACCATATCACACCCACGCTAAAGCTGCTGCACTAGCTACCTCTACTTAGTCAAATTAAGTACAAAACACTCTTGCTAGTCTACAAAGCCATCAACAACAACCCTGTATCAAACTTACGATCTCTGCTCCTTACCCTCTCACACAACCATGAAAAATGACAAGCCACCAAGAACACTTTAACCATCCCACAAGCAAGAACAACGTTATCCCAACATGCATGTGCATGACCTTTTGAATTATATGCCCTATCAGCATAGAACACACGCCCAGTATCACTACAGGCAATTGCTGACCTAGCAACGTTCAGAAACAACTGAAAACTCACCTGTTCACAGAACACTTTGGTCCACCTACTTAACCTCAGAAACAAAGAGAACATCCAAACCTGCCCACCCCATGCTGTACAGAAACAGACACTTAACTCCTCAGCAGGTTAAAATCAAACAATGTGAACCAATACCATCCAGCCCTCTTAATTGTATATAAGTTTAATCTGTTACTTGTTACAAATCATAAGATGTTACCTGTTACCTGTATATAGTTCAAAAAATGTTTCATGTAATTCCTTACTAATTGTTATATGTAAACTGCTTTGACCACTGTGAATGGTGGTATAGAATTAAAAAACAAAAGGTAGAAATTAAATAAATTGAACATAGAGCATAATTATTTATTTATTTGTTTGTGTATTTCAAGGAGATATATATTATGGTTTTTACCTAAGATGCATTCACATATATTTATTCCATAGTTTTTTGATACCAATGTAATTTTTTGCATGGATAGTATGACCCATGGCAACCCACCTTATCTCTTTATTTAAACAGGTTTTTTATACTGCTTTATTGTTTCAAATCAAAGCAGTTTACATTATAACTTCAACTTGGTAATGTACATTAAACAGGGACATTGATAACTTGGATTTTTCTGAAGCAATGGAGGGTAAAGTGACTTGCCCAAGGTCACAAGGAATGCCAGTGGAAATTGAACCCTTGATCTTCTGGGTACTAGGCAGTTGCTCTAACCACTAGGCTACTCCTCCACTCCACTCTTTATAATGTTTTACTTAGCCCTCTAATTTAGTTTTTCTTTTAATGATTTTTTAATAACACAGGTGCACATGTTTTAAGATACTTCTCTTTGGGTTTTATACTATCACACAATTCATTGTTTTAAGTTCTAAACAGCATTGTGATTAGTTATTTGGTGCAAAGCACACTCATAGCTCTCTCTATACATGTGGAGGTCCATTCCAATCAGGCCGTCCATCCCCTGTACGTCCGGGCAGAATCGGGCCATCCAAAGTTAGACCGGATTCTGATCCCGCAGCATTAGTGGAACAGATCTGCCTACAGAAGACTTATAAATCATAAGACTCTCTTTTCAAAGCCTACAGACAGGAATACGTTGCTGCAGTATACAAGTTTTCATCCATCCCCACTGAGGGACAGCTTGCCCTTTTCTCAGTTGTTACGCTGAAGGCGTATCTGTTCCACTAATGCTGAGTATAAGAAACAAGCTATTGCAATGGTGAATACGTTTTGTAGAGAGAGAGTATCCACAGGCGGTGCTGCGGAAAGCCCATAAAAGGGCCTATAATAATCATCGTGAATGGCTAATGGGTCCATTATAGGCTTTGGACGTAGATGAGCCTTTAGAACATCTTACCTGTGTATTTCAATATTCTTCCCTATCGTCAGGAATAGCAGCAGCTATAAAGAAGTATTGGCCGGTGTTATCTGTGCACCCTCTTTTTTCTATGGTAGGACTAAGGATTGCTTACCGGCGAGGCAGAAATTTGCATGTTGTTCTGTGCCCTGCCGTGCCTAGGACTGTATATGGAGAAGCAGGTGGCCATTTATGCTGTGGACATTGTCAATTTTATCCAATGATGGATGTGACAGATAACGTTCTCTCAGCTAAGACTGTGTATTTGAAATACGTTACCAACTGTGCATCGCAATTTGGAGTGTATTTGATACAGTGCCCCTGCTGGAAGATTTATGTGGGAAAAACAACCAGGCAGTTGCGAACGCATCTGTCTGAATTATATCCTCTCAAACAGCGGATTGATTCACCATTCGTTGAGCACTGCAAGAGTTTTCAACATACATTTAATGATTTACGCTGTGTTGTGATTGACCATGTCCCATTATTATTGTGGGGTGGCGACCGTGCTTCTTTAACGGGGACAAAGGTGGATTTTTTGCATTATATGCTACCTTTATTCCAGCGGTAGTGGTTGCTTTAAACATGTAAAGATTGAGGGCGAGTGTGGCTCCACCTACCTTCTCCATGATTGGCTTGTCCTTAATTTAAAAGTGTTGGTGGCAATAGGTCTTTTGCTGCTGGAGTGATTTTGACTGGTCTTTTCTTAGTCACACCCCTGATGAAGCCGGTTTTCCGGTGAAAGAAGGATCTTTGTTGGGTGGCTGTTCCATCTGAAGAGCTGGCATCTTTGAGATAAGTCTTTGAGCGTTGTGTGTGCCGTTGTTTGATTATGTCCTCCAGTTCAGCTATTTTCTCTTTATTTCAGAAAAAACAATGGCACTGTAAGATAGTTTACTTCGTCAGGGTGTAAGGCGCTAGCATCAGTGTTCGAGTTGTTGTAACGGCTAAGGGTTACCGTTTATGTAAAGCTGTGCTTAAGAGCTTTTTACTTGTCATTTTTATATATATAAAAATTGCTAAGTAAAGATAGTAGATCTGTTAAAAAAAAAAGTATTTCAGGTTATGATAGTATTAAAAGGGAGTTTTTTCAGGCCTGTGATGGTAAGATGCAATATGTTCCCCTTCGGACAAGTAATTGCCGTATAGAGGGATATTATTGGGAGATACTGAGGCTTTTTCTCCCATTAATAATTTGTGCTGATAAACTTATTAAGTGCCTCCCATTGCTCTTTAGATGGAATTGTGGATATTGTGGAGAAGTGGTGAGTTAAGTTTCCCTTTAGGTATAAAAAGTGTTTTCTATTGTGTGGTTGATAGTTTGTGCTGGAGATTTTTTGGCTTAGTTGATAGCAGAGCTGTACCGAGCGTGAATAGTTCTCTATGCGACTTGCACATCGGGCGTGTGCCCCACCCCCACACCTCCATCCAGCCCCTTTCTGGATGGCGGCGGGAGAGAAGAGGTGCACCCAATGTGCAGTCGCTGGCACGCTAAGCAGATCTGTCCCTCCGTGCTTTGACATCGCGTCAGAGGAGGGAGGCACCAGACCTGCTTAGCGTGCCGTGAGAAGGCTTAAGGGGCGCATTGCAGCTGTCTGCCGCTGCTGAGTGAAGAAAAAGTGGCGGCAGCAGGCAACGGCAGACAGCTGAAATGCGCCCCCTTAAGCCTTTGCGTCCTGTGGGCCGCACCGCTTGCACAGGGCTATATACGGTCCTGTTTGATAGGTTCCCCTGGGGTGGGTTTTGGTTACTGGCATTTACAGACCTGTAAACCATGTAAATGCCATTTAGAGGGATGTTCAGTGGCATTAACATGTTAGTGATGCTGAATATCCCTGATTAATGCTGCTACACGACCTGATGCTAACTGCTTAACATCAGGGCATGTTGGGGGCGTTCCAGGATGGAACAGAGACTGCCCAGATAGCGACTCACAGATAAAGATAGGCCAGCTTCTGCTGTGCCTATCTTTACTCATGGGAATTAACCAGGCAGTGGCACAATATTGCCCCTGCCCAGTTAGTTTCTGCACTGTCTTGGGCTGTGTGGTGACCCCGGATGTTCAATGCCACATATGAACCATGGCATCGAATAACCAGGGTTAAATTTTGGTGGCGACAGCTATGTGCCGTAGAGGCACCTAGCTGTCGCAAATGAATACCGCTCAATATATTGCTAAGTTAGACGTGTGGCTCAGACAGCCCACTTTTAAACTTAGTTTTCTATATCTGAGTCAAACATATACTTTTTCCATATAAGGTCTAAAAATCAGTGCCTGTGGGCCCGATTCCAGGATGCGAGTTGTGGGTTCCAATTCCCCCTCCGACTCTCCCCGTACATCCTGATGCTCAGGAGAGGAGAGCCAGCAGGGGGCTGGAAGGGGCAGGATCTGGGCGGAGCAGGGGCGTGCCAGTCCGGCAGGACATACAGGCCCAATTCAAGTCACGGCCCTGTACGTCCTGCTGGACCGGTGGGGTGCGCTGCTTATTCCACCTCAAACACAAAACCGGCAATTAAGCCCAGGGATTCCCCCCCTAGGGCCTGGCCTGTGTGCAGGGAGTCCTCGCCGCCTGATCCAGGCCATGGCAGGCCAGCCTTGGGTCGAGCGGCAGGGAAAATGGGGGCCGGAGCCTTGGGAGTTGGGGTGCCTGAGGGGAGGACATCCCCACAGGTGGCAGCGGCATGCCGGGCCCGATTCTGGCCACCTCAGGAACATTTTGTTCCCACAGTCCAGAATCGGGTCCTAACGGGCCTGTCTTGCTTGGGGCCATCCGGATGGCCTGAACATGCCCCTCTCTGAATTGGGCTCCATATGAACACATATTCTCAGCTCAGCTGGAGTACCCCATCCCTGTCTTCCTTGCTCTGTATATAGTACTATACAATACATACAGCTGAAAATACTTATAACACTATATGTAGGACGCCCCCTGATTTTTAAAAGTAAAAGCAGCTATATCTCTGGCACTTTACCAACCATATAACTGTCTTTTTTTAAATATTGATGTGAAGAGATATTTATATTTATTTATGTATATATATTTATTTATTGATCTCCTAAATACTGTGTTATCTATGGGGTCAAAATTCAGAAGGGTTAATGCAGTTTGCAGCACCAGCAAACCACATAAACCCTGGTGATCGTGATATTCAGCAACACTATCCAGATAGTACTACTGAATATATCCACACATAGGCGTCGGAACAGGGTGAGCCACATGGTCCCTGGCCCCACCAAAAGTTTGTCTGACAGGTGCGAGCCGCAACCTGCATAGAGGCCACGATTGTGGCCATTCCCTTCTCTTCTGCCCACGGGAGATGAAATCCCAGCGGGCAGAACAGAAGGGGAAGGCGGAGTTAAGGTAGAGCTGGGGGTGGAGCTTGGGGCAGAGCTTGGGCCTCCACAATTATATAGCTGTTTCGCTGTCCCTGTATTCACAGATTGCATTAAAGACACCCAGTTAATTCCAGGGCAATCCCAGCAACCATCTGATTAGTAGTGATATGTAGCCACTAAACCACATAAAGTTAGGCAGCCATTCACCAGAGATTTTGCTAACCGGATAGAAAGATCTCTGGCCAGCAAAACTGGATATTCAATGCTGTATGCTGGCTAGACTCTGCATTGAATATCCGGTTTTAGTTAAAGTGGCAGGGTGCGGATGTTTTAAAGGCACTGACTGCTGGGGCTGCTGAGCGAGGATCCTTATGATTCTATATAGCTTATACAAAACTTACTTAGGGGGGTATTTTAGAAGCTCTGTTTGTGAGTTGGATATCTGAGGATGGGCACATAGACATGCAAGTTATGAAGACATCCCTGGAGTCATTTTGGAAAGCCAGATATGTAGACATCCCCAGCCCGAGAACGCCCATTTGGCATGGGGGCGTGGTGGAGGCGTGGCTTAGGTGGAGCAAGGGAGATGCAAATTGTGGTGCGATTTCAGAATAGCATAAGCACGCCTAGCCCTAGTTGTTGAGGTGCCTATACCCGCTCTTGCAATGAAGAGGTGCAAAAACGTGTTCGTTTCATGGCTGCAACACTTCCAGTGGGAAGAGCAAAATGCACTTTCATTGCCAGAGTTAATATTTCCTCACTGAAGAAACCTGCATATGGATGCATACTCCAAACATATTCCAAGCCTGCTGCTGCACGTCTGAGTATCTGGAATTGCAAGCCAGGACGTGCTAGTCTCAGACCTCCTTCAGAAACACCCCAGTCGGGACATCCAAGTACCCGTTTCTTTGGGCATGCAATTCGGAGATGTCTGTATTTGTGAAATGGCCTACAACTGTGCATGTACCCAGCCTTGCTATCTGCATGGGGCTCGTCTGGAGTGATTTCAGAAGGCGCTTCTATGTGCCTCACGTCACTGCTGCCGGCCCCCTGAATTTTTGTACGTTCCGCTCTGGAAGTTCCAGATTCTTCCTAGATGTTATTTCTAAAATGCCACTTCACATAAATCAACAGATAATCTAAAGGACAATAATAAAGAAATAA